>CM077102.1:11273593-11288166 GCA_039619505.1 Cimex hemipterus
TTGGGGGCTTTGGAAAATGTATTGGAGCTTCTCCTTTGTCGAGCCACTGTCCAGAACGTCTAGTGTTATCGTAGAGAATCCACTTTTCGTCACATGTAATTTTTTCGATGTTTTTGGCGATCGTTTAATGAGTGTGGAACCCAATTTTCGAGTTTTTTCACTTTTCCAATCGCCTTGAGGTGGTCAGCGACGGTCGTTTTACTGACTTTGAGTTGCTCTGCAAGTTCTCGAACAGTTGTTTTGGGGTTTTCTTCCACCACTGATCGCAGAACATCATCATTAAGAGAGGAAGGCCTTCCACGACCTTCTTCATCTTCAAGGCTGAAATCTCCCTCCCGAAATTTTTTAAACCACCTTTGCACAGTGCACTCATTAACACAACCCTCGCCCCAGACTTGGTTAATGTTTCTAGCCGTTTGGGCTCCGCTTCGGCCGAGTTTAAACTCGTAAAAGAAAATCGTACGAAATTCTCGCTTTGACATTATAAGGATGACTGAATTATTTCCAAGTAGCGGAATGCTACAGAGGTAAACAAACAATATCATTTGGAAGAGGATTAATAAGTGTTGACATTCATACAAATGAGTAATCCTGTAAACGTAAACAGAATATTTTATATAGATTTTTTTTAATGCAAACTTAAAATCCTGCATTATTTTCCGGACAACCCAATACATTATGAAAGTAGGCATTCTGTGTTCCCCAGTTTAAGATCTATCCAAAAAGAAACGAAGAAAATAAATTGCCGCATTCTTGAAGCGTGAAGCGGTTGAAGTTTAGTGCTTCGTTTATGGGCGATTTTCACTTCCAACCGGGTGGGACTCACACCTATAAAAAGGATGCGATTTAAACGAGCCATCCTCTCACAAAAGGCATTGTTAAAGGATTGAGTGAATTAAATATTCAAAGAGATGAAATCTATGTTTCTAATAGACTCCGTTTATAAGAGCGATTGCTGTCTTAAACATGCTATGTTTTATATCGAATTTCAACTAGATAAAAATTTATCAATAAATTAGTTAATTTTTTCTTAACAATAAAATTCGTCCAATACAAGCTCATGTAAATTTTTTGACCCTACATCCGATCATCCTCGTTAATTTTTCAAAAAAATTAACAAATTTGAAAGAGGCATAAAGAAAATACATATTCTCACGTCGTTATGACAAAAAAGCATAATAAACACCTGTTCACGAGTCTTTCGGCTTTAAGGCAAAGTTTTTCAAGAAGAGATATTTCTATCAAGCAACTTCGTAACTAGATAACTTCTGTCTCAAGGTTAGTCTATATCAAAACCAATGTTAACAAACTTGTCAAAAGACAGATTTGTTATCAGTTTTAAAATGTCTAAATTAGTTAGATGAAAGTTAATTCTACTTTGTCTACCTTATTGATCCTTTCTTCCTGGTTCTTTTGCGAAAGCTTTAATTTTAAGGAAGTAACACTTGGTACCTATAAGCAAGGATTTTACGAGAAAAAAAACATGTTTACATAGTTAACAGGTTCCAAACCGTGCGACTGTTCTATTAATGCCAACAAACCTCTTTAACCTCCTTAAAAATTTCGTAAGTTGGGCGTGGGCTTTAAGGAAACGTTTTATAACGCCATGATACAGTCGATTAATCTGGATCTTTGATAGCCAAAGTAAAGTTTTATTCAAAGATCGATTTTTACGGTCAATATAGGTTTCATTTCTTCAGTCCTTAACAATTGTCTGCTGTTACGTCGTCGTCTGTCTTATGAAGAGATTATATATATCAGCTTGCTATCTTGTTCTACAAAGATCATTGATACAGTTTAAGGATGGGAGTCTTTAGGCCACCGTCATTTAGGTTATATGACGGGTTTTCCGATTAGAAAAGTGTAGAAAAGACCTAACAGAACATTAGGATGGATCGATAAGTTGGGTCGAAAATCGAAAACTGATCTAGACATACTAACGTCATTGGGAATAATAAGTTACATTGTACACAGATGCAAATACTACGATCTTTCGCCTGAGGGGTTGTCGAATGGATGCGCTAGGTATTAGATAGATGGCTTGTCGGAACCTGATGACACGATACATTAAATTGATCTGAATATTGGATGGTCAAAATAAAGTGTTTTGTGAAGGTTTTTACGTTAAAAACGGATATCCGTCTTGGAATAATATTTTGTACCTACCCAAGTCTTTTGTTAAGTTGTAGCATTTTTTCTTGTATAGAGATTATTTTCAAACATCGACCACTGAGATCTCTAGGTCTCTTTGTGAAGAAAATATAAATATTTACTTTCTGTACGCCATGAATGTTTCAATTCCTTCATTGATCATCCTTTTTCATCGATTATTTCATATCTTCTTTTATTTGTCGAGTGTTTTTTTTTGTATTTTTTGTAGATCTATGTGTATTACCATTCAAATTTCACTCATTGTCTCAGTTCGGGAATTACAGGAAGAATAGATGAATCGTTATAATAAGAATAATTAAATGATCTGTTGTGTAAATTGCGGAAATAAAACTTGGAACCTTCTTAATCAGTCAAATTCTAAACTAAGTTTTCATTTAGATTTTACCCCCTACCTTTACTTTGCACATAACCATTCAGAAGGGTGGTTGATACAACTTTACCTATAAACCTTGTCTTAAAGCTTCCAAACTTCCTAAGAATAACAATAAATAAATAAAACAATTAGGATATAAAAGTACGTTTTTATCTTTATGTGATGTTTGGTGACCGTTAGTTTATGATTATACGGAGATCGTGAGATGCGGTCTGGTATGGTTTTAGAAAAACATTATCTCATTATCTTTATCGTGCCAACGTTTCGATCATTATTGAAATCATCTTCAGGGCCTTGGATTTATAAACATTGTTTAAATTTTACAAATACATGTAGGATGTGAAAAAAATGTTTATCCAATGTTAGAAAATTTTAGATTAAAAAATAATTATTTTATACAATGATAGAAAAAATGTTAGATTTAAAACCCAGTGAGATATAGCTTTATTTTTACATGGCATTCTCAACACGACAGACAAGGATGATACAGGTACATGGAAAACAAATACTTTGATTGAATCTAAAAATTTCTAACATTGTAAAACTTCAATTTTTTCTATCTAAAAATTTTCTAGCATGATATAAATTAATTTTTTATCGAAAATTATCTAGCATTGAATAAATGCATTTTTTATATAAAATTTTCTAGCATTGTATAAATTCATTTGTTCCACATTCTACATATATATGTAAAATTTAAACAATGTTTATAAATGAAGATTATTGAAGGGGCCTGAAGATGATCTGAATACAGGTCGAAACGTTGGCAGCATTAAAAAAATGTTTTCTAAAACCATACCAAACCGCATGGTCTCCGTATAATCAGTTTGTATTCTTTGTTGATTGATAAGAATTTTCACTAATTATAGTAGTTAAGTGGCAAAGTAGGTAGAATGATGGGAAACTACAAATATATGGGTGTATTTAAGATTCATTTAAATAAAGAAGGGTTTTGTTGCGAATTGCTCACAATTTACAGCTGTTAAATAATTAATTATTTCTTTTTTTTTGGACTTTACCGTATAACCCATTTATAAATAGGTTTATAAACTGCTAGTTCGGCTATTTACGAGAGGTTGAAATGTTTATTTAAACTTGGCTGAATATATACAAAGTGCCACTTGGATGGACCTTGAAAGGGTTTTGATGTAAGCCTTGAAGAAGCACAATGATGTATTCAAAATCAATGCTGAACTTTTAAATATAAGGTAATATCAAAGTGAAATCCTATTTCCAATAAAGAAGCGGTGAGATCCGGTGAAGTGTGGTCGAGTTTAAGACGAATAAATCATCTTTATTTGTCGAGAAAAGTGCGTTGGATGCTAATCTTGCAATACAGTCGCCACTTCCAATTTAGCGGAACTCGCGGCCCGGTTATTTTGATTACTAATTCCCTGCAGTATCTTCGTTTAATTAAATGGAAATCCCAAGTGCCTTGGCGCAAAAACGCTGTTTTATTCAGAAAAATGAATTGAACTCGTCAGTTTATTCGATCTTTTTCCGGACATTTAATTGAATTTGTTCCCTCTGTTTGCACGATCTTTAAAGAGCTTTCAGATGTTGCACAAATATTTGTTATGCGTTTGTAAATAAGTTGTTAAGCACATCGAAAACTACCCTTTGCTTATTAAACATTAAATTTAATTGACCATCAATGAAAAGTTTTGAATAAAAGACCAGTTGTAAAATTGGCCATTTAGACTCATCAGATTATTCAAATTATACACTTTCTAAATAACAAAGCAATATTCAATTTGATCACATGAAAAAAAAATCCCGAAGATCTATGTATTTTTGAAGTCTATTGTAAAAAAAACCACTGTCTAACCTGTGATTTGGAATTCTGTGACAATTATTGACCGTCAACAAACTTCAAATAGAGCCCAACGAAGTTTTCCTGACAAATAAAACTTACAAAACTGTTTTAACAGAAAATAACAATGGACTATTATAAAATAATATTTTTTCAAATTACGAATTGCTATTCTTTGAAAGTACTTATTTAATGGATTTTTATCTGTACAACTCTTTGTGTGGAATGTATGCCTTGTTCTTAATTTAACATTTAAACATAAAAATTAAATTTAAATTCAATTTTGTAATAAAATATTATTGCGTGATTTCTTTTTAAATTTGGTAGGATGACGAACATATATCCATTTTGTTTCTTCAGTGGTTGAATTGGCGATAAGATACCGAACCCTTTTATTACACGGTATTCATACTATCAGAGAAGATTTTGAAAGATAAGGCAAAGTTAATGTAAAGAAATAATGAGAACCGCTCAAAAGAAACTTGCGGCGTATTCAGCCGAAAGTCGTGAGTTCGAATCCCCCTCGTGACTCTAGGTTTTTCATCTCAAGTAAGAGCTTAGGTAAAAAGTATAATTATTTAAACAAACCTCAACTATCATTATGGGTTTCAGCTGTCAGATGAACCAATTAGAAAAAATAAATTGAGTGAAGAAATTTAATAAAGCACCCAACTATATAAGAAATTAAATATTAATGTCCCCTACAGCAAAGCAATCCTGTTCACAAAGAGACGATGCCAAATAAAAGATACTATAGATATTAATGGACTACACCGTGGTTCCAACCAATACCTTACGGGTATGGGACTAAATTTTTGTCTACACATAAATAACATGATTGATAAAGGGATTGTTTCTGTTCAAATACTCTCTCATTTTTTCTAGATGCAACGCCTAATAAATTCCTCGCTTGCAATGTTTTAATAAAGCCACTGTTGTTATAAGGGAGTTCCGTTTGGGGTCTCACCTGTAGAACTAATTTTAAGAAACTACGCATTGATTTTCCCCCGGCCCGCCGAGGGATCAGAATAGTGCGTTTGCCTGTGAAAGGTGAGCGAGCACCTTGGATATATGAACCAGGAAAATTGAAAAAAAAAAAATTTACAGCTGGTTGGTTTCTCTACCCACTGCGCCTCCTGGTCTGAAAGATTTTTCAGATTTCCATGTATCTATACTATTGCTCAATAATTCGAATCCCGCTCGTGACACTAACTTTTTCATTTTTAACCAAAATCTTCAAAAAAAATGTATTCAAATAGCGAACCCAATAACAGTTCATTTTAAATAAAAGGAGGTAGTTTCAGCGATTGACCATTCTCTTGAGCAGTATTGTTTGTTTGTTGGGGTTTAAAGATATTTCTCCTTGTTATGCCCTTTTATTTTCATTTTGTATTTCGGTGATAGTGACTTGCACTGGTTTTTATTTTTAATATTGTCATTTACAGATGGTAACGTTTAAACTGCGAAGCTGTGTCAGAGTTGTTCGTTCGAAGCTTATGCCATAGAATATCGGTGCTGAAGGTTGAGAAAAGTCCTTTATTTTTAGTCGTCTATTGGCCAAATTACTTCTTTCAATTAATTAATCTTTTTTGTAAGATTTTGGTTGAAATAAAAAAGTTGAATGAAAAACAAAATAGCAAAAAGAGGGAAAATGCGAAAGAATGTGGTGTTGTTGGTTGAGATGGTGTCCGAGTGGATGGAAGTCGCGAAAGCTCAAGTGGTAGAGCAGCGGCGTATTTAGCCGAAGGTCGTGGGTTCGAAACCCCGCTCGTGAGACATATTTTCATTTCAAAAAACCCTTACTAAAAAGGATTAATTTGTTGATAATAGTGCTGTATGATTTTCTTTGTTGAACGACTTATTCATCGCTGGTCTTTAACCTCATGGATTGTCGGGATATCCCCAGTAAAAAGAAAATTAAAAATTTGTTTGAGACAACTGAAAAAATGAGTTGAACATAGAACACAGAAAAGAAAAGTTAACTGGCCTGCTGCTCGGTTGAGAATATTGTAAACTGTAAAAATGTATATAGAAACTCTTATGAAGATTGCATAGGACGGTTGCCTTTCGCACTTCAATAAACAGTAAAAGCACCACTCTATTTAATACCCAATTAAGTTAACAAAACATTTTTTACTTCTATTCTAGTTAAAATTCACCGCTATCTTCTAAATGGGAATGGAAGTTGAAATTTGAAAGTGATTAGATATGTTGTATTAATTAACTAGTTACAACTTTCAATATTCAATGTGTTGTAATGGCTTTTCTGATTCTTTTAAACTGAGATTGAATCTAAAGGGTGTTCGTTTTATCTCAAAAATATATATTGCACACCTCGTTTTCCTTTATTTTAAAGTGATTAATGAGTTGTGGCGCCGGGAGGTCTTGCTGGTTAGCCGATGCACCATCTGTGCACTTGGCTAAAATCGTCATGCCATTCCCGAAACGCTGGCTCAATTAAATTAAAACAAGCCCGTAGGACGTAATGAACGTAAAACGATATTCAGATTACTTCGAAATTACTGGATAGTCCTGTAATTCAAGATAATTTTTCCTATATTGCAACTGCCCTTTTCATAGGGTTAGTTTGTTGGCTAAGATGAATAAACTATTTATAAACAAGGTGTCTCTGCCTCTTTTTCATTTAAATGACTAAATTCTCAAATTTGTTAAGAAAAATAATAAAAGGGTTCTCCGTCTGTATATTTGCGTGAATTAAACGTTTTACAACTGAGACTCATAAATTAATCCGAAGCCGCGGGTAATAAATAAACGCTAACCTGGGAATACCAGTTGAAACTTCTATAGTTATGTTGCACTTTTATTATTTTTAAATTGCAAAGCGAAAGACAAAACCTGTATATTTATCCATAGCAAAATCATTTTATTACAACGTATTTATAAAGATTTGTGATATCTACATGTTCATAAGTCATTAGTTACATAAAATACATGATCATAATTCGTATATTGAACATGCTCCTTTATTACGTACATGACTTTTAAAGGACACCTCCGCGGCCGACTCGAATTTGCCATGCTAGCGGTTCTTGGTTCGAATCCCCCCCCCTGTCATTTTAATTCCGAACATTTTAATGGTACCATTGGTTAATGGTAAAGTGGTTTGACTTTTGACGGGTAGTTGGACCCCATACTACCTGAAAAGGATTACTTACTTCAATCTTTTATAAAGGGTGTCCCGTGAACAGAGGTCGATACTTTAGGTGGTTATTTTGCATGTCAAATGGAACTAAAACGTCTCTATTTTCCATATTCTGATTCTCAATTTTATTCGAGGTATTTCACTTTCTCGACTTTTTCCCATAAAGCCAAGTATCTCATAAAATATTAATGCTACAATACATTTAAACTTTCGAGAGTTTCCAAAGTCATTGTCTTATGCTTAAGTAAGATTTGTATGGTTCTGTCAATACTGAAAAGTACGCTGCTTATAAAAAGGATGTCACTACTAGCTACGTAATTTTTCCAAATTCAATTATCATCACTTTAAAATTAATTAGATTATTCGCTAAGAACTTGATTTTTCGGTCTCAAATAGTTTTAAATAAGTTATTAAGATGCTAACAGATCAAAACGAAGTTTCTAACTTGGCTCTGTCCTGACATATTGACGGTTTTGTGACTTTACTCTTAAATCAGATTTTTTAAACAAAAAATAGTTGATCAAGTTTAGCGTCATTAAAATTCAAATCTGAAACTTATTTCACAATCTACATTAAATTTTCTACAAGATAACAATATTTTGTTTCGAATACACTATAGCCGCTCAAAGAGTGACAAATGTCAAAACCCATTTTTTTTTGGGGGGGGGAATACTCGATTGTGGCATGTGCAATGACTTTTTCATCAAAATTTTCGGTAATTTCACCAAAGTAGTCTTATTTCATATGGAATCCAATGAAATATTGACTTTTTCATTTTTATAATTTTTGTTTGTGCCATCTGTTGTGCAAGGTTGAACAATTTGATATCGAACCCAACGAGAACAGCAGCTCAAAAAGATCGTACATGCCTTATTTTTAATAAAAACGTTTATTAATTGCTAACAACAATTAATGCATTCCTCTCATAAAGGATACATATTTAAAGAAATTACTATATATTTAAATTTTACGTTTTTATTAAAATTAACTATTTTATCCTTAATATCTTAGGAAACAGCCAAAATAAAAACCTCATTCTGGTAGCATCAAACTACGCTTTATTTGTTAAATCCACCAATATAGAATTTAACCCTGCAACACTCTGAATAACAAATCCAGTAATTAAACACTTCATCGATCCTTTCACGCAAAACATTCTCTCTAATAAATACATTCCCGTTCAATGATATAGTAAGTAGTATATTACCTTCCCAGTTTGCTTCAAAAATCTGAACAGGGAACCTAAATACTCGCTGTGAAAACTTCTCATATCGGCTGGCATTCTGACACGTACCCTATATGTAGCCAAGAAATGGTACCTTTCAATTACGTGGAACACATCGAGCAATTTTTCTACATACCAAACCCGTTCGTATGCTTTTAACTAAAGAGTAGGGGTATGTAGTGTGTATCTAGCAGGACCTATTCTTAATCGGGTTAGAATGATCCTTATTAATTATTAATACATAACTCAATTAATGCTCATTAAAGTATAAAACAACAAAATCTACTTGCTTTATTAGCTATAATATAATAACCATGTTATAATTTATTTGAACTACATGATAATAAAGCGTATAATTGGAAATGCTCATCATAATTGCATACGTACATATCAACTATATATATCATATAGCTATTATGTTGGTATATATTTTATATTAAAAAATAAAATTTAATTAAATAATATTATTTTATTTAATACTTTGAGTAAAATTTTAAGTTCAGTTGACTGACCCGAGAAGTTCCTAAATTCCTGGCCCTTTTGCAAAGTTCATTATTAAATGTAATCCTTCACCGTTAAATATGTGCTTCAAACTAAAAGTTGTCACAAGCAAGGGTGGCCATGGAAATAAGTGAGGCGATTATCTGTAAAAATATTGTTAAAAGATTTGCTCATTTTTGAATTAATGGTGGATAATTTCGTTTACTTGCAGATATTAGGTGAGTGGCAAGGGAAACGGTTTCTTTTGTACAACTGTAAATATTAAAATAGAATAAACGATGTTATTTTTCTTTAAAACCAGTAACTTACTCGTATTGTTAATTTGTTCTTGCACTGAGCTGGCTCCCTTTATTGAAGCATAAATTTTCCCTTAATGACATATATAACCTTTTTTATGTTTATACATAAATTATTGTCCACCTTAAATATAGGAAAAAAAGGAAACCTTTGTGAATTTGTGACATTTTTGTACGTTATAAATTCTTTTGCATTCATATAGAAAAATCATGTAACACATCCTGTAAATTGACCCTGGATTCTGGTGCAGCATATAATTTCTTTTTCAAATGTAAGACCATTGATTCCACCTGTGACAAACAGATTTTTTTATCGACCAAAACTACTTCTTGTAGTTAACTTTCAGAGCACCCGTATAATCTGTTTTTAGTAAAATTTGTATGATAGATGAAAAGTTGTAAACAATTTAAAGCAGGAGTATGGTAATCACCGGGAAAACCAAATGAACCATCATCGACCGCTTTTAAAGGCAAACCTCAACCAAAGAAAATCAAGAATTCCGTACGATCGGATGGAAACCCATTAAGGGAAAATCAAAAGACCAAATAAACTGTAAATACTGTTCTCGACTTCACCAAGTAAAAAAGAAACATAAAAAGGAATTTGGACTCAAAGCCATGCTTAAAAACACTACTCAAATCGTATTCCAATTACAGCCAATTTTGTCTGTTAATTATCGTAACAATTAACAGAATTTTTTATTTTTAATTGTTTTATCAAATGTCATTTTAATTTAGAATAGCAGTGAGTAAAAGTTTTGCAGAGCACGAGTGACTCACAGATGACTGATCACAATCGTGATTCATTGTTCATCCTAAATAAATAAAAACCTGCTGGTCAATGATACCAACATAATTAAAACAATGTCTGTACTACTATACCCAAAATAAATTTTAATTATTACTAAAAATACAAAAAAATTAAGTTAAAAATCGTATATAATGCGCCTTATCAAATAGGGAACCCGAACTTATGGATTTATTTTGCCGAAAAAGTCAGAAAACTGCGCATAGGGGCGGTGTTCTTCAGGGGATTCTTCCTTGGTTCCTTTCTGTTGTCTTCTTATTTTTATTATTATTCTTATTTACTTCGTCTACAACCGGAGTATCGGAAGCATGGTTTTTTTTAACGGAAAGCTGCGGGAAAAAACTAATTACAACACAATTAATACAAAACTGGCCCAACAAACTTTTTTCACACACATATTCAACGCTATAATCAGAGCTAAATATTTTCCATTGCAATGAAAGTAATCAACGTTAAATCAATTTTATCCAAATATACCGTCTTCAAATACTCACACGAAATAAATATTCCTGGCTCAAACAATCCATTAGACATCTATCTCTTCGGCAAATATTGAAAAACAAAATACGAAAGATTCCAATAATTGCACATTAAAATATTATTTTCGATCACCAGTTTGGGTTCCACTCTTTTCACTCGACAACACAACTATATAAGCAAATTTAAAAAATGGCAAAAAAGAGGGATAATTCAAAGGTGGGGTTGAGATGGGAAGTTAGTGTCCGAGAGGATCGAAGTTACAATATATCAAATGGTAGAGGTCAGGTGGTAGTTTAACCGAAGGTCGTGAGTTCGAATCCCGCTCGTGACACTGACTTTTGTATCTCAACTACAAACCTTAATTAATCGAAATATATATCGAAGAAATGATGAATACTACTAGTAACTTGTGCGTAAATTGTGGTTATAGACAGAATGACACAACACAGACAGAAATGACTAAATTAAACATCTGTAGAGGTCGCTAAGATTATTGATATCACTTCTCAAATTTAGTGAAATAACATGACCTTTAATACGTAACTTTTTTTAAATTTTCTGCTTATGGGTTTCTGTCAACAAAATTTGGCTTCATGATGATGCTTTGACAAAGCTGTTCCTTGCTCATGTTATCCAGATATTGTTTAGTGTGACGATAGTAATCCAAGGTACAATCTACACGGGATAGAGTAAACCAAGTTAGACAATCATAAAGGCCGATAAACACACTTTATTTTTGTGAAAATTTTCTTACTCTGATTGTTATATTTAAAAACTACTTTCTAATTATTTAGACGGCTCTCCACACAGTAAATTATCCATTTAATTATAAACATTTATTATAAACGTTGTTATTACTTGTAGAGACCTGATGAAGACCTCAATGAAGGTTGAAACCCTTGGCATAAGTTACAAAACTTGAAGTTGATGACCGCATCCGTGTTGCAAACAAATTTCCATCTCCTCTTGAACAAAAGCTGATAGGCGCCATTCTTGATTTAAAACATCTATCTGGCATACAGGCTAGCTGTAGAAAATAAAGACAATCCTCCGTCATACTTAGTACATCATATTAATATCATACTTGACATGATAGCTAACGAGTGAACAGAAATTTCACCTTTCACTTATATGCAGAATGAAGGGTGTTCCTCAGGAAAGCATTGTTGGCCCATTTCTTTTTTCAATATACACGAACGAAATTCCTGAACAGTTTGTTCCCTTAATTTGTGCCCGTCCATAAGTCAATAAGTACAACATGAATTGGAAGTATGGTTCACAAAATGAAAATAAACCTAACTTAATAATTAATAAAGCTACATTTTACCTTGAGTAAATAAATTTATCCTCCTGTAATCATAGTTGGAACCCCATTAACTACCGTGTACTTTTCATGGACGAACGATTACATGAAATCCACACACAAAACTGAAAAGACAAGCAGACAAATTAGTTTGGAAAACTACACGAATCAAAATTAAATATTGAAGACAAACTGTTGCTATAAAATACTAAAGTAAATAACAAGGGAGGGGACCGCGGTAGCCGAGCGGTTAAGGCGTCAGACTCTCGGCTAGTAGACCCCGCGGTCGTGGGTTCGATCCCCACCGTCGCCTCTGGAATTTTTCTGACCCCCTAAGGGTGGCCACAATTAAAAGAAATTGACACGGTACGGTATAGAACAGGCAGGACTGGATCTCAGCGACCCTGAATCTGGTCTCAATCCCCTTCAAAAATGAGTTTTTTCGATGGAAGAACACTGATACGACGGGGGCTCAAGTTCACTTTGTGTTGTGAGCCCTTCCCCAAAAATGGAGCCAGGGTATAAGTACAATAAGCTGAACAGCTGCAGTGCTCAGGAGGGAACTCCTCCAGTCCCTGATGAACATTATATCCATCCAAATAACAAGGGACTTAACCAAAGATTAAAATTTCCGATTCAGAATTCGTTTGAAATTACAAAATACACTGTCCACCATGACCTACACATCTTGCTTGTGCATTACCTAATCGAAGACTGTCGTAACAAATTCGATTAACCTTTTAGATTAACAATTATCCATTTCTAACCCTACGATTAAAACTGAAACCTTCTCTGTAAAAATTAGAGAAAATGATTGTGATGAGTGTTGTCACTGGTCCATTGTCCGTCTCATGCGGCAACAAATCACTGGCAACCAAAATATGTTTTCAGTTTAACAGTTGCACTCCTAAATTACAAACCAACTTTAAAAATCCAGATAGGGAGCGCTCAACACGGCATACAAAAATGACACATCTACACAAAAAACAAAACTTTTTGTTTTGAGCCCTGAAGATGATCTCAATAAAGATCGAAACGTTGGCACGAGAAAGAAAATGTTTTTCAAAACGCCTCACCAGACCGCAACTCACGACCTCCAAATAATCTTTAAAAATACAGCATTCGAAGCCACAATCTGTCGGTATATCTGAAATATATACGTGCGATCTGATGAAAAACTTTCTATATTTTCAGTAGGACCAAATTAGCAGTGGAAATGGACAGTTGTTGAGTAGTATTTCAGAGAAAACATAATAATTTCCTCGAACAGGATACAGTTCGTTAATTTCGAACTATGGCAGCTCGTGGTAAAGGTTAAATTTAAAAAAAAAAATCCAGCTTGCTCTGTTTTCGTGTAATATTCAATCAGGCCACCAACGATCATTGCTTTTCCGTACTTCCTCCCCTAAAAACATTTATTTAAGCTTGTTAATTGTTTGTTCCTGTTAATTTAAAATACATTACCAAGTCATTTTAACGTTGTATTATAATTAGGCAGAATTATTTTTTTTAAGTGTCAGCTAATTCGCTCGGGTAGCCACGTTTGGACAGAAATAACCCTTAACGAGGCCTGCACTTGAACTCCGTCAGCAAAATAACCAGCAAGTGGCTTTGTTCTTCCTTCCTTTTTCACAAACCGGATTGGTATAAGCCTCTTTCCAGCAGATTAAAATTTATTTTTGAGCTTACAATTTCCAGTTTCTACTCCGACAATTGAAAATACACAAGGTAAATGATATAAGAGGTTTTTTTAAGAGAAAACACGATGGAAACAGTTTTTAATTATATAAAACTGTCTCTATCTTGTTTTCTCTTTTAAATAAACAATGTATATGATTTTTTTAATGGTTAGTTTGTTATTCCTTTCAAAGTATTTAATTTATCATAAATTTACAATAATTCTACCAATAATAAACCATTATTTTAACTATTCAGAAATCGTGAGATGCGGTCTGGTGGGAAGTAGGTTTCAGAAAAGCATTTTCTTTGTCATGACAACGTTTTGATCTTTGTTGAGATCAACTTCAGGGTTCAAAGTGTTTGTCTTCTGTGTAATTGTGTCATTCTTCCGTGTCGTGGTGAAAGTGTCTCTCTCAAGTGAGGGCCTTTTATTTAATTTTTAGATAAAAATAATTTTTATTAATATTTTAACAGTGGCATGTTATAAGGATATCGATATAAGACAAATGTTTATGATCTAACAAAAACCTAATTACAATTTTTTGTTCTATTACTAAAATAAGCTTAGCCCTATACTGCGTTAATGCCTGAGACAAAACATATTTACAGTTATATCATCATAACTGGTAGTCCATGTAAAACTATCAAACTTTGCGTTGTGATATATTGTGATATATGAAAACAAGAACCTGCCATCTTCCCTCCTTTCTCTCTCTCTCTCTCTCTCTCTCTCTCTCTCTCTCTCTCTCTCTCTCTCTC
>CM077102.1:11293613-11313014 GCA_039619505.1 Cimex hemipterus
GTGTGTGTGTGTGTGTGTGTGTGTGTGTGTGTGTGTGTGTGTGTGTGAATAATAAAATGAGAATTTTATAGGCCGACTAACAGCTTAGGTCACTTGAAGAAAGAGGGAAGGCAATCAGTGAATTGTATAGATGAGAAAATCTTGCAATCCGTTAATCGGGATCCCGAAACCAGAACACGTGCTTTATATATAGACCTTGGTGTTTCACAATGAAGAAGTTGGGATACCTTCCGTTGGGACGGATTGTACCGTTACCATTTTACGAGGGGGATTGATGTAGATGAGTAAAAAATCAACTCACCGCTGGTGGCAATTTCGTTCCAAGCTTTGTACCCTCGTAAAAGAACGATAGAACCAGTTTCCCTCAGCCTCTGATGAAATCGTTGGAAGGTGCGATCTGCTGGAACGTGTCAATGTGGAAAACGAGCTTGTATTCTCCCCTTGCAGCAGTAATCGTAAATGAAATACATATCAGCAAGATGTGCATTAGGAAACAAGGATGTAATTTAACCAACCTGAGAAAAGTACTCAGCATACATAAAGTAAACTGATTGGTTTGACCATTTAAAAACTGATACTAAACGTAAGAGCAAGATGGATTTCCCGGAAAAATTGAACGTGCGCCCGCTTGATCGACACCAGTTTTCCTCAACAAATTGTAACATTTTTGGTCCATACAGAAACGAAATACAAAAAGGTGGGTATACTGCTGGAGAAAATTGGATGGACAACTTTGAGGGAATTTGGAAAGTTCCAGCAGTTTGTAGTTACCAATCCAACATTTTAAAAAAATCCAAATTTCAACGTTTTGATTTTTTTATGAATTTTTCGTGAATAATTTTTTCATCGATTCTGCATGTAAATAGGTTTCCTTAAAAAAATTAACGTTATTTTAGTTGGCACAAACCAGATTTCTCTATAGTCAGTAATTCCGAAGTTTATATGCTATTTAGTGGACCTAAGTCGAAAAATCAAAAAACACCCAAAATCGGAAATTATTGATTTACCGTTGAGATTTTGATACGGGTCCTTAGGAAGTTTTTTGTTGCATATGGTACGTTAAAACACCTCCTAAAATTTTCGACTCTTACGGTCATTCACCCTGTACATACAAATTGCCCAGTCACATTCATTCCCCCAAACTGCTCAATATTCCATGGGACGGGGTTGAAGCCACTCGATTCTCATTAATCACTTACCTTTACTTTTCAGACATCGTACGCTCACACCACAGTACTCAATAGTTCTCGGGGGTGGGGAATAAGCAACCTCTTACTATCACACTAATAAATTACGTTCATTCAAAGAAATCAACACTCGATACAAAACAGAAGTCTGGTCACATTCACTCCCCAGAGTATATTCCTCGGGGTGGGGTGATAGCTATTTATTTATTAAATTATGTATTTATATTGCATAAACAACGTTGAAACCTTTTGAATAATAGAACGTATTCAACATTACGATATAATAAATAATTTAAAATTGTAATCAGAATAGGGCATGGTGGGCTTTGATTATAAGCACGCGAACATTTTTTGCGTGCGCTTCGACATCATCTCTTGACATTCATCCTTTTAATTGAAAGGAAAAATAAACATGAACAAATGAAAGATAAATAATATCAGCTTATTTAAAATATATAAAAAGTTACAGGAAAATCCAAATCACGAACAGTTGTGAAAATCAAGAGTTGGAATGCTTGTTAAGCTTGAAGTCTGACGTGGCAGCTAAACATTTCATTTGGATAACTCGTAGATTAATTAATTCCTCTCATAATTTTCGAATTTGAAATAAACATTTGTTATTGCGTCGTTAACATTTATTAAAGAAAGAAACAAAAATCAATGTCGTTATAAAAAATATTTTGATAATTTGAATTATCCGAATTGAGAGTATTTTGCATAATCAAAAATAGAGTTAAGTTTCATTGAAAGGTTTTTTCAATATTATTATGCATTTTTTTCTTTTTTTTCATAATTCAAGGAGGACATTATGGATAATTTGATGATATCATCCAACGAAACCCGATTAATCTTCTGGTAGGAATAAGTCCAGAATGCAGTTTTTTACCATCTGAAACTATTTTCGCTTAAATAACGGCCCATCTTGAGGCGTTATATTTCCACTCGAGGGGCAATAATTTGTGTCGCATCACTAATGAAATACGAGGCCTTATGTTGTCATGCAAGAAAACAACTCCATTTATATTCACTAATGCAAACCCCGTTTCCTTGAAAGCTACGTTCTCAGACGGCACAGCGGGAAACAGTATTTGATGGAATTGACAGTTTTGTCCTCTTTCGAAGGATTCCCAGCCTATTCAAATACATGATCTTCTTTGGGGCGAAGTCTCTTAGAAAATGGTTCATGAGGGTTCATTTGCCTTTTCTTATGATTGCCGTGGCGAAATATTTTAGACTTTAAATCAATCTATTTTTCATATGTTTTCACTCATTTTCACAACACAAGAAATCGAATTTGGCTAGAAATAAACAGCTGAAAACAAAAGAGATTGATGAAACCTTCTTCTTGCAATTTTTCCTTTTTTAACATTTTAATTATTTTCATTATAAAAAGCATATCGTATTTTTTAATAAATAAACAAACTTTTGTTATTTCATTAAACACAATTCCTTGTTAAAACAAAAATTACAAAGGGATTGCCTTTTGTTGAAACGATTATCGTTCTTATTCCGAGCATCCGTTAACTTAACCGGATAACCAATCTAAAAAATTATTTTTTAAGCAAAGGAAGATGTCAGAGTCAGCCAAGCTTTATAATATTAAATCGTAATGAACGATTTATTTTCACGTTTCAAAAGAAATCATTGTTACTGAGCATTTCAAAGGGTACCTCGGGGAGGTTTAATGTGTCGTTTTTCTCCAGTGTTTTTCTAAATAAGAGGATATTTTTAAATAAAAATTATTCCTTGTATGTATAATTTCATCATCCTGTTAGTATCAATTAATGTTGGATAATGTTAATATGAATTGTCCTGATCTTTGGTGGTTATGGTTGGTCTGGAATGGATGAAAGCATAATTGATCAGCGATGATCACATTTCTAGGCTCATCTACTTTTTAGATGGCCCGGCTCAATTTCTCTTGATCTAATAAATATAACCAATATTTTTTCGCATAGTTTCAAATATTTACCCTTTTTGGAGAAAAATTATACTGAGTTATTGTTTATTTTATTTACTATTTATAATAAAAACACTTATTTTAAATTGTAAGAATAATATAAAATCAGTGGAATTTACTGATCAACACTGTCACTTTTCTGTATCTCGCTGACTCGATTTTAAACGGAAACTTTCGCCAAATAAGTTTGACAAAGTCAGCCTTCATCCGACGCCTTTACTATTTCGTTAATGAAACCCAAAGGAGTTTAGGAAATTTTGTTTAGCTTTTCTGTATATAGGAAATGAAATTTTGGAAAAAAATTCATTGTGAAAGTGATGAACCAAGGGAACCCATCGCCAGATGCAAATAATCCAACAACTTTTCTTGTAATATTGCTAAGAAAATTATGAAATGCATCAAAAAAGCAGTAAGAAAAATCCGAAAAAATCATTGCAGGCATTTACCAATAAGGGTGCAAATATTTAAAAGAAGTCCTACGATTGCCGCCGCTAAGTATTTAAGTATTAACTCCTAACCACCCCTAGCCATCTCAAATCATCCCTACATAACCGCTATGTGCAAGATATTTTAATCGTCTGTGTTGATGGATTAAAAGGCTTTCCAGAAGCTATTGCCAGTATTTTACCGCAGAAAAACGTTTCAGCTATGCGTGGTTCATCAGAACAGAGTTCATCGCATACACCAATTAAAATTGTATATTGACTTTCTGAAGAACTTATACACAATTCCTTTTTTCGTTCACAACTTTATCGGTGTATAAAGCCATAAGGTAATCTTGCTCTATTATGTCTATTCTTTCTATGAAAACACCTAAGCTCTATGAAGTTACGAATCAAGAAAATAATTCACATTGATGCGGATCCAATGGTCAATGTCGACTTAACTCCGTACCATATCACCAAATTTACCTATAAGTGATGTACAAACAACAAACATTTGAAACAAGAAAACCCTTAGTGAAAGAAGATTATCAAATGGAGATTTTTGTCCCTCAAGCAGTGCAGCCTTCTGGTTTATTGTAATATATATTTCCTTAGTACAGTACTATCGATTCTCTTGAGAAGAACCAGGTTTGACATTTGTTGCTACTATCCCTTTCAATTGGTTTTTGTATGTATCCCAGGTTATTTATTCTTGAACGATTGCTTCGCATTCGAAGATGATTGAGCTGCAGTTTCTTCCAGGCCATTGCATACTCGACAAATGAGATCATTATTGAATATTCCTTTTCTGTTTTCTCAGATGACACCGGTAAATAAGATTTTCATTTCTCTGAGTTTAACCGTCTCTAATCTCAGTAGTGTGCTGTTGAGTCTTTCTGAGGCACTTTTAGCATACGCTGCGTCTAGACGTCACCTTTTGTCATTTTTGGATCCATTCTGTCATGATAGATTCTGTGTGTTTATTCCCAATAATAGGTTTTGGGCTTATATATGGTCTTGCACTTCGACGTCTGACAAGTGTACCTGCTTTGCTAAGCAATACTAAAAACAGCGATACGAACAATAAAAGCCTTACTTAACCCCAGCATAAGTTTCCATATGTAAACACAAAAGTCAAAACTTTTGAAATACTGCCATTCAACAAGCTAGAATAAAAAAGACACCAGTGAATGTAGAAATGTGTTGGGGTGAGTATATCATTTCAATAATTGAAAAGAATGGTTCTTCTCAGAAATTGGAAGAATTTCAAAACGTTTGCAATTGTGCAGGCACTTCTATAGGCTACTTTGAACCCTCCTTGTTTTTTTCTCACCAATTTGGTCACCTGTTTCATTTGGTGTGGGAGTGGCCTAGTTTAATTTTTTTTGCATCTTTTAAGTCTAATTTTTTGTCTTTGAACTACCAATCTATCGACAAATGTTTGCTAATACTCATTGTTTTGTTTTCTAATGGTAAGAGGTTTTTGTATAGAACTGTTTTCAACTATTTCAAGGAACATTATCGTACTAAAAAAAGAAAATTATTTCCATTCAGTTCAACATGTATTAAAAAGGTTTATATTTTACTGTGAGGATAAATTCCATCGTTGGACACGGTAGACATGTTAAAGTGTTAGTTCTTCACGAATAAATTAACAATAATTAGTCAAATTTGATTGCTTTCTTTGAAAATTGAATTATTCCGTTTATTGCTACTCTACATTCGGCTCTAGCCAAACCTTTGTTAAATTTAAAGCCAAAAATACTTCATATATCATGGTTTGTAAATTCATATATTTTAATTAAGGCTTTAATTTGATTTCTTCCCGCTCTTTGTACGCAAAGGCGAACTGAGGTAACTTGTATTATTTAATTATTGCTGTAAATCTGGCCCGAGTGCCTCAGGCGGTTAAAAGCTCGTGTTTGATTTAATGCGACATAGGAGCTCTTTCAATGTTATATGCCTCGTGTTTAAGAATATTGCATTACCGAGAAGAAAGGGTGGAACTATTTTTTTTACAAGTCGTACTTTGAGGTCAGAATCCTCTACAAACTTCACGACATTATTCTCCTTTAAACAACTCCAGAATTAATGGAGGAAATGTAAA
The DNA here is from genome assembly GCA_039619505.1 of Cimex hemipterus. Classification (NCBI taxonomy): domain Eukaryota; kingdom Metazoa; phylum Arthropoda; class Insecta; order Hemiptera; family Cimicidae; genus Cimex; species Cimex hemipterus. Next base: position 11,299,293 of record CM077102.1, read on the forward strand.
ACAGAGGAAATGATTAGGACACGAACACGGAAAACAATATGACTAATTTTACCGAGTAAGATTTTTTTATGTAATAAAAGTTTTTACCCTAATCCTAATGAGAGAATATTCGATAATCATTGCTCTAAAGGACGACATGAACAATATAATTGGATTCAATAAAAATCTCCGAAAAATGAAAACCTTCAGGCGAAGTAATATCAGAAAAGGTTCATGAACAGGACGGACTATATGTCTACAAAACCAACCACATATACAATACATGGATTTGGAGGAAGGGGTTCCACAGTAGCATCGTAAATGCTACACAAACTACTGCAAATTGCTTTGTCTATTTCCACCCTACATGGCGCTGAGAGTTATGCACCTAATGTACAATACGAAGTTGTCCTAGGGTCTGAGGACATCAAGGAAACCTTTCAGGGCATCACAGCAAACAATGAAGATATACTGCAACGTCCAGTTTTGTAAAATTATCATTCCTAGGGAGCCAGACGAGGTGAAACCCATGGCAATGTATATAGCTGATACCTAGATCCTTGTGCATTTTTTTAACGAGGGTTCGCAACAACAGAGGTCGTATAAACCCTCAGGGTGCTAGTGTTTTTGAAAAAAAAAAATTATAAGTATGTCGGGTTCGAAAGCAGGGCCGCTGGATTCGAACCTGGGACCTTTACCTTACAGCAATGAGTGCCGTGTCAAAGACTGAACCTTACGGCCACCGACGCCCCATAGCTGTCCTATTCCTTGCCATATGGTTGCGGTATCTTTCAACTCGAAATCTACGCAACAAAAAATTTACGCAATTCAGATCGATAAAAAATGACATATTTATTACATATGAGTCCCAGGGTACACTGACCTAGCAAGAAAATATCTTACGTCGCCATTAATTGAGCCCAAACATTTGTTAATTTCTTATAACGAGCATATAAGAAAATATGACATTGCGAAGGTGATGAACCAATAGAAAGATGGGCGCAAATAATGAAACAACCTTTTTTGTGATATTGCAAAGGAAACTATAGAATGCATCAAAGAACGCAGTAAAAAATCCGAAATAAGATCATTGGTGGGACATGGGGACTAAATGAGCGCATGAGAAAAATTGACATTTACCAACATGACAGACGTAATTATTGAAAAGAAGCAGAACACAGCCCAACGCATCAAAATATCTCTGAAATGCATGCTACGAGCAAAAGTCATATATTTAACATGTTTTGGTGGTATAATTAAAACCAATTAAAATTGTGTATTGACTTTCTGAAGCATAATACAATTCCTTTTTGCGTTCAAAACTTTATCGATAAATAATAAAGCCATAAGGTTATCTTGTTCTAGTACTTCTATTTTTCTCTATGGAAATAAGTAGGCTGTACGAAGTCACGAATTAAGAAAATAATACGCATTGATTCGTTATTAAAATGCTCTCACGTTCAATATATTCAACTGTAATAAAATTAACTGTTGAAAATATATACTGTGAATTGTTGTTTTTTATTTAGAGAAAATTTAAATTCTTTGGAATTGTTCAAGTAGAATTATGCAGACGTGAAGAAATCAATTACGATTGGAAGGAATTTCAAATATCTCGCTATCCTTTTCTCCCGGACCTTATGAGAAGTTTCTCGGTTGATGCAAAACGTTCTTCTTTTTGTTTTGCTATTCTGTTTCGCATTCTTATGAATAATTTATTTCTGTGGGAGCCAGGTAAGCTGCTTACATTGTCAGCATTCTTAGAACTTCTCTGAGATATACCGTACGAAAATTGTTTGTTGAATAAATAGATGCGGACCAATTTAATGAGGAAGTCGGTCGCATGAGTCTTTTGTATGATTACAAATGCCGGTGTACTTCCTAAATTGCGCAACACCCTCATTTGCCTTGATAAAAAAGCAAACTCGCCATTAAGAAATTTTGCTGATAAATCAACTTTGAAAGGGAAATTAAAGTAAACATAAATTTTATTAATAGCTCTGTTTGCTTTTCAGTCAAGGTTGAGCAGCCTTTATAACGTTTCATTCAAATATTTTGTTTAAATTCTTTTTTAATAAAACTTTTTTCGGGTAATTCCACACGAAACACATTATAATGAAAAATATTAATTGTAATGTACATGTCAACCAATGAAAATGTGTGCTCGTGCATTTCTCTCACTACTACTCTGTCAACACTATTAAAATATATATATTTTTTATATAAAATTATTTCAGCACAAATGAAAAATAAATATTAATAATGTTTTTGTTTTGTTTTTCAGATAAAGAACCTTACTTCATTTCTTCAATTGCCAACGTTACCGTTGCATTGGGAAGAGAAGCAATTCTTACCTGCTCAACTGCCAGTTTGGATACATACAGGGTAATTTTTTTTTCAAACTTGATCTACCATTTCTGATTAATAATTTATCTAATATACATGTATTAATGTGATTACATAAATATTTGATCACAGGAAGATCAAAATTGATTATATCTAGTAGGCATGTTCTTTGTGAGATGCATTCTCGACATAACTCCAATTTACAGATGAGATCTCTTAATCCGCTTAATCCTATTTATCATCTGAAAAAAGTGATCGCAAGAATTGATGGGTTTTCAAAATAACAGCATGCAATAAAATAATATTTATTAATGGAGTTGATATTGTACGGTATTACTAATTTACTTTTGGATACTGTTATGTAAGTAAATGAAGAAAAATCGTGAGTAAAGTTTCATCCATCTCATACAAGACGTATATATCATTTTGTATATGAAAAAAATAGATTATACGCTATCCTAACAAATATTCCACTCTCGTAATAACAGTCTGGAAAAAATATGGTTTTAAACTTGTGATGGAGTAGGGTTGAACATAATGAGAATAATGGCCGGCCAAATCGTTGCGATTAGGAATCGGAATCTTTCAGACGAACAGAATGGCTTTCCTTCAAAGATGGAAGATCTACTGTCGAACCTCACCCCACTAATCAGCGATATGGAGTGAGGGCTGAAGCCCCGTACATCATGGAAGTTACTACTCGTAATTCAAGTTACATCCAGGCCGTCTCATGCTTTGGAATATTAATCAGACCTGAATGCATGCAAGCCGACAATGCGAAACAGGTGTCGCCCAGCAGTATGTTGAAACAAGTAATTGGGCTACCCATGTCGAATTGACGCAACATCGATGTAATAACTTCAATAATACAAACTGATTAAAATAATTGTCGACGAAGCGAGAAGTTTGAACTCGTTAATATCGTTTGGCCGATGTTAAACAAGCGAAAAATATTTCGGTACACAAGGCTAAGTGAAAGAGAAGGCAAAGTGATAGAAAGTAAACTTACATAAATGTATAAAATATTATTCACGACTCCCTCACGCAATTTGAATTGAATTTGTAAGATCAAGGCGATGACAATACTAGTAATTTTAACTTGAGAAAACTGAGAGGAAGTTTCTCTGCAACTTTCTTCTTATTTACATTATTAGAACTCTCAAGAAAGAGACTGGGCTCATCAGACGCTCAAAGGCAGGTCTGAGTTAAGAAATTTGCAATTGAATTCTATTCATAATATATTCGAACGAGCCCTTTTCCATGTTTAACAAGTAATTCTGCAATAGAAAAAAATTCTTGCCGTGTTTTAAAATATTGCAAGACCAATTTTTAACTCTCGTCCAACAATAAAAAATGTATACCCATGATTTCAAATATTTTTTATCGCAAACCGCGCTTCTCACGAGAAAAAAGTAAATAAATAAATAAAAGTAAATAAAATTATTCTGGAAATAACTTTTATCTGAATAAAATTAGCTAAAAATTGTAAACTTTATGTTATTAACTGTAACAGTTCATTAGATAAATTGCGTTTTCGAAAACTTTCTGTCAGTTCAAAACCAGATTCACCAATTTGTGAAATGTAAATATAAGCCGTTCACCCTTGTGAATTTCAAATGTAATTTCGTGAATGTAAATGCAAACATTCCTTAATACATTGCTAACGGGGCATCGCGAGTTGGATTTTACTTATTTATTTAAATAATTACATGTTTCATATAATACAGGTGCAAAAAGGAAAACATGACAAGTTAAACCAACTACCTTGTAGATCTAATTTAACAAACAAGAACAAGATGGTTTAGAGCAAATGGCACATGGCAGGTGTCAGGAGAACCTTCATCACGACCACCAGGAATAGTCATTATTCTCCAGAATCCAAATCTTTAGAAGATGGGATTAAACCCGTAACTAATTTGATAAAGGGTCTTCCAACAAAAACAGACACACATAAATAACATGATAAATATGTAAATGCAATTTGTTTTTGTATTGCTTTTAAATGAAAACGACTTGAAATTCTTATGATAAAAAATCCACAATTAATACTCTTTGAAAATATTAAAGTTACATAGTCAAAACAATGGCAGTATTACGAAAACAGAAGATAAATTAAATACAACAGGAAAATATAACACGGTAGACAAAAATCACGGGATTGAGTCAATGTAAATCTGTCACTCATTATTCACATCAACTTCATTCACTATGCAACATCATTTCTGGAGATTACTGTCGTATTCAATGTGCCGCATGAGAAATGAGATGACGAGATTGGGTGTGTCATCGAAGACAGGCAATAACGAATAGTTTTTATTCTTTGTAACGCCATCAAAATGTTCGAATTTCAAGCTTCAACCTAAAAAACGCAACTCATCACCTGAAAAACAGTACATTAAGAAAATTATTTCTTCTAATTTAAAAAAATGTATTTAAGATGTTGGCAGCCTGAAATATTTCTGTGGTAGTTATCGATCAATTTGGTTCCTTCTTTTCAATTTTCGGTTGTTTTAATCATACTAGTTTCGGCTACCAGGCAGTATGCTTTTAATATTATGTAACGACCAAACTAGTCACCTTGTTCAATCCTGCCCGAAATATTCAAAGTGAATTTATTATAGTTTGATAAAAGCTTCGTTTGGTCACCACTGGCAAAAATCCTATGCTGGTTTAACGTCAGTTTATATTGTTAGCGTGAAGCAGTAAGCAATTGGTGAAAGATAATAACGTCTCGGATAAAAAAATTTTCCGCCGCATTGAACAATTTTAGCCTGAATAGAAAACTACTCCAATTGCACTAATACAAATCACTTTTCATTCACAGTTGCATCGAATCGGTCGAGTTGATGTAATGAGAATAGCCGATTCGTTTTCACATAAAGGCGATTCCATTCCAATCCCGCCAAATGCAAGCTCAAGTCGGGGTGAATTACAACATTTTGGTTTCACAGTTATTGCTGCCAATCTATCATTGTTACACGGTGCCCACATTCCAACCCCCATCTCTGATATTCAGAAAGTTTCGTTGTCTTTGCAAAACAAAACACATATTCTGCCTCCTAAAATTGTGAAACACAACATACAAGTTTTTGTATTCCGACCTCACAAGGTTCATACAGAGGATTAATTATTTATATAATTAATACTTTAATTTTCTCCTTGCCGTTTATGTAAAAAGAGAAATAGGGATGCTAGATTAAATTTCTCCCGCTTAATGACTTCTGGCAACCGAGTAATTTATACAGTGAAAATGGAGAAGTTTATATAAATGGCAAAAAGCTGTGTCTATTTCTTAGAAGTAATCAATTAAATGTCGTTTGGAAGTGTTATTTGTGCTCTGAAAAAAAGTATTTTCAGTTATTTTCGTACTTAGCAACAATTTATATAACTTTAACTGAAAAAAATAATTTAAAAGAAGAAAAACTTAAAAATTGTACGCCCTAACTACAATCGTTTCTCTCAATATTTCTTCCTATTTCCTCTCTTTTCTTATCACGCTTGCAGTACAATTTTTTTTTCTTTTTTTTTTTTTTTTGCTAATAGAAGGATTTCAAAACCATCACGGCGCTCAGTTCATTTGTGTTGCAAGTACTCCGGAGTCATGATGGTTTAGTTTAATGGTCGCGCCGTGAAATTGTCTACTTAATGAATGAATTGTGAATACTGCAGTGCTATTGCAAGTTCATACCAATGCTAATTCCTAATTTTATAAACGTTTTTATGTGCACATTACGACTGTTTGTTACAAAACAAAATATAATGTGATCAATAACTCAAAGAAAACTAGTATCTTGAATATTTATGCATTTATAAATATGTATTTTTGTCAATTATAAAATACCAATTTAAACACTTACAAACGGTTTTGCATATTTACATTTATGTTGCTTAAACGATTAAACTTATTCCAGCAATGCAAGATCTTTGATCTAATTATTCTGCACAATACACTTATTTCGTGGTCCGCTGGACCAATTAATACGTGACAATTAATTATGGTTTTTAGTTGAGATGAAAAATGTTAATGGCAGGAGAGAGATTCGAACCCAAGACCTTCGGCTAGATACCCCGCTGCTCTACCACTTCAGCTATCCTCACTTCGTTCCACCAGGACATAAACTTCACATCTCACCCCATATATATGAATGTTTCCTCCTTTATACCATTTTTCAAATATCGAATAATCTATTCGATTCTTAGCGACAAATGAAATGGCCACGGAGAGCTTTAGTGAAGGTGCACTTCATTTTTAAATCATTACTTCACTACTCTCGTGGTCCGCTTGACCAATTAATGCAAGATAATTAATTAAGGTTTTTAGTTGAGGTCACGATAGCTCACGGGGTAGAGCCGCGGCGTATCTAGCCGAAAATCGTGGGCTCGAATCCCACTCGTGCCATTAATTTTTTTCATCTCAACTAAAAACCTTAATTAATAATCTGTACAATCTTACAATTATCGATCTTTTAAATTAAATAATCAATTGGGCTATCTTTTATACGTACTATTTTTTTTTTTTTCTGAAACGAAAATAAAATGAACTTTTTGTTATACGAGTCTTCCCCATTGAAATAATAGATTGAAACTGACTAAATAATATAAATAATGAAATTAAAATGGGTATAAAGCGAAACGATCAAGGCGTTTGAACAACTTACTGTAATTAGTCAAAAAGCCGATAATATTTAGATTTTGTCTTTTTTTTTAAACAAATAAAAGTGGTAGTTAGAATGAGAGAGAGAGAGAAAAAGTGAGAGAGAAAGAAAGAATACATTTTATTTGAACAATTTTATGCTCATACATAATAGTATGCTACGTTAAACCACTATATTTTATTATATTTAAGATACATCATTCAAATAAATACAAGAAAAGATCGGGATGTCCCAACGACCTGGCCTGATCACTGCGATCCGGTCATCTGACTATAAAATACATTAAAAACCATTGTTAAAAAGAAATAAAAGCGTCGGTGAGTCGGATCAGCAGAGAAGCTCTCTCATTGGCCTTCGACGGATCTGATTTTAGATACTATCTATAAATAAATGCCAAACACCTAGACACTTAGTTTTGGACTAAATCTCGCATAGTGGTGAGTAGTGAATGAAAGGTTGCTCGTTGTGACTTAATTGAAGGGTTGGTTGACATTACTTGGCTCCGTATAGAGCGCGCGTAGGAATTGTGCCTATGCATGACAGCATTTGGGTCCTCTGGCTGTAGCACTCGACAGTTTTGTGTGTTTTTATCTACACTTTAATATATTTATTAGTCCGAAAGTGTAGTGAGAACGAACCGAAAGCTTTATATTGAGTACCACATAGTCCACAATTAAATATCTCGCCTTGCCTGTACATACGTTTGCAGAGTTAAGTATAGCGGTTAATCAGGTTAATAAATATAGATTTTCCATTAAGCGCGCTATTTTACTATCTAATCAGGGAGAAAGAATTAATTTAATTTATACAACTTGAGGTTGTGAAATAATCTAAATAAATAAAGAATATGATGTAAACTATAAATAAACTCTCAGTGCTCTTACTGATATTATTAATTACTAATAATGTAATGATTATATGTCCATTTAGTTTCTTATTAACAAATATAACACGTTAATTAAAAGTTCAAAAAAAATACTGATTATAAGCGACAGGTAATTGGCTTAGCAAATTATAAATCTGTAAATATTACTTAGTTATAAATATTTTATAATGGATTTGTATCCTGTAATGTGATAATAGATGTGATAAATCGTACAGATGAGTTTTAACAATTTCGATCAAAACTAATGTTTTAAACTCTCTGTTTTATCGCTGAACAATTCAGTCTTAACAAAGAACCTTGCCATTCTTCAACTGTGGCAGTGTTTCCACCTACTTTGAAGACTTATTACCTGTGGCTTTTTCAAAGGGTGAAAAGTAGCTTTAAAGAACGAGCTGCCGTTAGTAGTTTAGCACGTTAGTTTCATCGGTGTAGTCACTAATATTGTCCAATACATCATTCCCTTGTATCTTGCGTTAAATTTCTTTCGACGATTGACAACTTTAATTTCGATTGCGCCGATTGTTACTCGCGCTATTTTCTTTTGTGCCTTGTTAATTTATAGCCTTGTTCTGGGCATAACTAATTGGATGGTAATTTTCAATCGGTTTAATGGCCCAAGAGGAATGTTCGAAGTTTGTGAAAACTGAGAACTTTCCATATAAATTATCTCATTTAAATCACTCTACCGTACTATGTCCGAATACCATTCTAAACATAAACGCCGTCCTTTACGTATACATTATAAATGAATCAACTGAATAGACGGAGAAATTTCATGCTAATTAATCGCTACTGTTTGAATAACAACGAACCTTTGATATTAACTTTGCCCCTAATAGATCCCAATTTTTATTTTAAATATTTAATTGAAAAAGTTAATATTACCAGACTTATTCGCAATAATCGTTGTAACTGGATTGAAAATTAATTCAATAAAAAAGTTAATTAAAAAGGTTTTGATTTATCGCGAGGAAAATTCAAGGCTAAAATTTATACAAAAAAGTAGAAAACATTCAACGTGAAAAATACGAAACCAAACTTCGTTATAACTTTTCATATTATCCATTTAAACTTTTTAATGAAGTATTGTAAACTATAACAAAATTTACATTCATTTCTCATAATAGTAAGTTTTAATGAGTATTACATTTCGAGTAGATTTTAAAATTGTTGTAGAAAAAAAAACTTAAAGTTAAAAACACCAGACACTCGTATTTTGGTATTTAATTCAAACTATATGTATTTATATTGGTACATATTATTATATAAAAAAATAAACAAGATCAATTCATGATTTTTAATAAAAATTATTTAATAACGATGGTTCAAAAGGAAAATCAAATTGGTTTGCATAAAGCAAAAATATTCATTCATTAATAGAACAATAAACATATGAGCTTCAAATCTTGAGAGTGAATGTATTTTTTGGTGTTGATGTGTAGTGTGAGATGGGAAATGGCGGAATTTCAAGTACCCATAAATCCTCAAATAGGACAGTTTTACAGGGTGTTCGACCTCTCTTGTCACAAACTTTCCCATTGGATTCTACGTTCAAAATTGAAAAAAAGTCCTTATTAACTATGGTCCGAATCTCAACAGTTTCCGAGTTATTCCACTTTTTCTTATTTTTTAAAATTTCACCACCTTTCTTCCTACAATGATCACTCCAAAACTAAAAGGTCAAAACAAATCCGTTGGTAACATTGAAAACCACGTTAAATTTTCAGTAAGATGAGATCAATACTACACTTGTGAACATTTGTTTAAAAAAAGCGTTTTCGTAGCCAGAAAGCTGAATGTTTTTTCAAAGTTGAAAAACTTATTATGGTGATTTTGAACTACTACTTCCAAACCTAGATAACAGCGCATTTCATCGTACTCCATTTAATATCCGTTTTAGTGGTGTAATTGCTTTTTTAATTACCCTTTCAAAGATGAAGAAATTGATGAAGAAAAGGAAAAACCATGGCTGACGGATTTCTAAAGTGGAAGTATAAAAAAAAAACATTAAGATAATTTTGAATGATTTCATTAAAGTTTGCTTTAAAAATTGGGTTCGGACCCGAAATAGTGCAAGTGGGGCGTCGGTGGCCGCAAGGTTTCGTCCTTGACACGATGCTCATCACTGTAAGGTAAAGGTCCCGGGTTCGAATCCAGCGGCCCTGTATTCAAACCCGACATACTTACAAATGGACTTTTTAAAAAGAAAAAACACCGGCACCCTGAGGGTTTGTTTATATGACCTCTGCTGTTGCGAACCCTCGTAAAAAAAAATAGTGCGAGTCTTTACTTATTTACCAACAGGACTGCAACTTTGGTTAAAGACTATTTTATTATTATTCCGGAGTAAAAGGGTTTTATGATTCAAAACGTTTTTCTATATCTATGTGATATCTTGTCAACATTATATGTAGCTACTTTTTCTGTGTCGAAAATACATTGCGGAAGGTGGAGAGTATTTCGAATCAAAATTTAAAAAAAGTTTAATAAATTAAATAAAAATTTCAAGTTTTGTATTATTATTAATCTTTCCACTTTACCAATTGTTCAATCACAGTTTTTCCTTTTCCTTCATCTTTGAAAAGTAATTAAAAAGTAATTGCACCACTAAAAAGGATATTAAATAGAGTATGTTTTATGAAGTGCGATGGTCTTTAGGTTTGAAAATAGTAGTTTAGGATAGCCAGTCTTTCTAGAAAAAAATAAATATTTTTCAGTTATCGCTACTAAAACGCTTATTTCGACGAACTTCGACGAGTTCACTCATTTAGTATTAATCATATCTTATTAGAAATTTAACTTAGTTTTCAATTGTATCAACGGATTTATCCAAAACCTTTTGGCTTTAGGGTCATTGTTTATTTGAAGTCGTGAAATCTCAAAAATCAGATAAAGAGGAATAACTCTGAAACTGTTGAGATCAGGACTATAGTTAATTAGGACATTTTGGTTCCATGCTAAATGTTGAATAAAGTTGCAAAGTTTGTGACACGACTAGTCGAACACCCTGTACACGCACATGTAGAGAGATCAGCCTACCACTTTCTCCCAGTCCACCGGCAAATCCAGCTTTTGTAATTACAATAAATTACCTCGAGGAACACCCACCCCGGGAGTCCGGGGCTCCGACCGCGGTTTTGCCCGTCCAGAGGCTATCAACAGCTAGGTCATTTCAGGCCCCGACGCAATCATTTCCTAAATACATACTCGTTCACTCTTAAATACATTCTTTCAAATTTATTTATTTTTCATTCATTCAGTTTAGTATGTTAGGTTGTCTGTATTCTTCCATCACCCTTTACATCTGTTATACAGGATGAATATTTTTAATTTTGTCTCCCCTATGTCTATTCTACCGTCTAAAGGACAAAACCTTTTCAAATATTCAGTTAGGTTTTCCTTCAAAGCCTGACCAGAAACCAGAAAAAAACTGTGGTGATAGTCTTATCTTAGGCAGGGTAAATCTTGCTAAATAATTGCACTTTTGTTCACATCCTGAATTTGAACGAACGATAAGATAGCACATGCACATGAATATTTTATCGAAAATTTGTAACACGAGTTGGCGAACACCTATAATATGTGTAGAAGGCGATAAGAAGAATATCGAGTACTTCACCTCTCCCTCAATTGAGTGAATGGTATGTAACTAAGTGGGAATGTATTTAAGAATGACTGAAAGTGTAATTGTGCTAGGAATTGTAGGCGTTTAAATTGACCTAGCCGTTGACAGCAGCCGGAGCCCAACCTCGGGGGAAAGTTAAGATTGAGGTTTGTTCCCAGACGGCCAACACGGGAGGTGGGTAATTCTCGATGCCTGCGAGTAATTTATTGTAAGTTAATAATTATTATTAACTTTTTGCATAATAATGATGCAATAAATAATTATTGCAAAAAAAACATTTTATTTTCTCTTTACTTTTAAGATTGGATGTCTATTTAAAAGATTCAACTGAGGCTGAGTTTTATCAATAGAGTGGTTTTCATTCTTTTTTATGCATTTCTTTTTTTTTTTAATTATAACAGTTCATAAGAGAGTACCTTTTTTTAAACAGGTTTTAATTCGAAAATTTTACCAATATTATCTTTTTGTTTCACCAAAGGGTCTTTTTGTTCTAAGGACCATTCTGTGTGGCCCAAGAAGTAGGTGTAGCAAAAGGCAAAAAGAAAGAGATATAGCAGGAAGTTATAAATTAAAAAAAAAAAGATCGGAAGAGTAAAAATGAAAGTCATATCCTCAAAGCGACCAGCACAAAGGACGGCGGGAACAAAGGTCCGTGTACAAAGAGAACATGTAAAACCCAAGCAAAATGCTCTTAGAGTTCATAACCAAGGAGGGCAATAGGGCGATCTATAAGCAAATTTCATATAATAAGATCCACTTCTCATAAGGATCTTTATCCCTGTAAGACATTGCTCAAAGAACCGTCGGACTGGTTTAATTGTCAAGCCAGTCTTAAAAGTACTATAACTTCTATTAAATATCGTCCAAGACGTTAATATGAATTACAAATTTAATTAGAAAAGATGTTGTTGAATATTTTTAATTATGCGAATCGAGATAACTTTCTTTTTCGGTTTGTTCAGTAAACTGAGAAGATTGTTTCAAGCTTAAAAAGTTCGATCGTTATTCCCGGCTTTGTTCTTTTGTTGACGAAATTCGTGTAATCTTATCCTCATCAGCGCAGACCGTCTCACATGAAAAGTCAAGAAACAAAACTAACTGTTTTAGACTTAAATCAATGAAGGAAAAGTTAATATTAGATTTTCACCAGCATTCCTTTATTGCAAATAAATCAATTTAGTTTTGCCATATTTTTAATGAAAAAGTTGGCATTTAAGATTTAGACTCAGTTAGTAGTAAAAAATAATAATAAAAGAATTTGTTTAAAATCGTAATCTGCTAGACCATAATTCAATTTTTCATTTTTATACAAAATAACAGCAAATTATGAGATTTCCTTATTGCAAAATTAGGAGTCGTAAAATTGCTAAAACTAATTTTTTATTGTTTAAATTGTACCAGATTTTGTTTTATTTATACGTTGAATTTTTTGTTTTAGGTCGCTTGGATCAGAGAGGACGATCAGACTGTTCTAAGCCTTCATAAAAGAGTCGTCACGCATAATTCCAGGGTGACCGTCAGCAGCGACGGTGACACGATTTGGAAACTGCACATTAAACAGGTCAAAGAGTCGGACCGCGGTTGTTACACTTGCCAGATCAACACGAGCAGCATGATTAAACAGTCTGGCTGTATAGATGTACATGGTATGATTCACAACACGTATTATACTAAATAATTCAGATTGGTTTTAAGGATGAGTCTTTGTATTTCGAATAGCTATTACCCTTGATTTTTGTCTATTTTTCTAAAAATTCATTTTTCCATAACATTACCACATAGAATTCTGAATCTTTCATATATTTTTTTAGGAGAATGATAATTTAGTACATTAGAACATTGCCAACAATCGAGAAAAGTATTTTAACTTATAGATATGTGCATTAAAAAAGGAATAATTTACAACCTGTTTATAATTGTTAATCGTTAATAGTTAGTACTAGCTTGCGATTACTGTTTGCCAACTACAGATGTGATTCAAAGCTACAACTCAATACTACTTAACAAAAGAAGTTGGTGTGTCCTTCGGCAACTAAATTTAGTTACAGATCTGCAACTACATTTCATGCAATGTATAATTCAAGACTATAAGTTGGTCCGTGTTTTGTTTTTGTCATTTTCGCCATGTTCTTCAACTACAAAGTTACTGCCCATACTGAGGGCCGAGTAAACACCTAAACCGTTTCGGCGGCCACTATTTTCGTTCTTATTTGGAAATTGATATATATATA
>CM077102.1:11327253-11353076 GCA_039619505.1 Cimex hemipterus
TCTCTCTCTCTCTCTCTCTCTCTCTCTCTCTCTCTTTCTCTTTCTCTCACGCCCTAATACATATTAATAACCGGAGCGCAATAATTCTAGGTAATGGAACGAAAAATGTTCAACGATAAGAATTCGCATACATGATGATCCACAGGATTCTCACGGTACATCAGCTATCTCCCGTTCACCCAATACACGTATCCCTCATTAATTTCAAAACATGGGAATGGGGGGGGGGGCGAAATGTGTATTATGTACAATTCTTGCCGTCACTAGTATGACAATTTAATCGATATTGACTTAACAATAAACTCTTTGCTAGTTAACAACTCTTGGAGAACTCGAGTAACCGCGCACTCGAAAAGTAATTAACGTATATTAAATTATGCAAAGCAAATCTCTACACTGAAAAGAATATTTATTAATTATTATTTATTAAAGCAATTCTATGCAATAATAAATTACCCAAATTGACATATTCAGTAAACGTATTTTGTTTTTTAATTGTTAATATAAATTTTTTTAAATTAATTTATCAATTTTGTACTTGGTTTTGTTAATAAAACAGAAAATAATATACACTTTTGTTTGAAAAAAATTCCTTTGGTAAAAAAAATATACTGTATTAATGAAATAAAAATTAAACTGTGGTAAAGAGTTGTGGTCGTATTACAGCAATTAAACAGGGTGAATTTACTGCCATTGTTTCGCTTACATTGGAAACAAGAATTTTATCATTTTGAACATTCCCCCACATCAGATATATTGTTAGACGTATAACGAAGAGGACGGACTGGATGCAATTATCTGGAACGTTTGTGTAAATTGTCGAATTTAAATTTAAGTACAACTTCCTGTTGACTGGAGAAAGAGTTTCGACGTGCACATTCCCACCAGTATAACGTTTCAACTTTGTATCAAGACGAAAAGCCCTGCAGGGAAATAAAGAAAAAGTTTATGATTTAAGTCGCTTATTTGTTCCCCAAGGGAATCTAGGAGAATCTGTTTGATTTGATAATTCTTCAACGAAGAACTTTAGGTTTTATGTTGATTTAATTCCTAATGGCTTAAGAAAACATTTGAACAAGCAAGGGTCGCTATTCTTAAAATATTATATTTGTTGAGAAAAACTGAAAGGTTTCATTCAATTTTTGTCAAAATCTTAACATTCTCGTATCCAATGTGGTGATAAGCACCTTTTAAAGTTTTTAAATAAGAATTTTAATATCAATCAGAAATAAACATCTTTGGGCTGATTACTCTGATATTTTCTTCCTAGTGCATTTTCCCATATCCACAGTATTAGAATCATTTGAAAGCTGTATTTATCTTTTTTTAAACTGTGCTTAAATCGCCCGTTATAACAAGTGAAAAAAATTTTTTCAATCTTTTGACGAGGAAAAAGCTCATTTTTCAACATTTTTGTAATCGTTGGTTTGTTGTGTTGCAAAAACGCAATATCAACTTCATTTCTTGTGCGTAACAAAATATATTTGAACCTGTTTCGCTATGTCGCTCCTTTAAAAATAATGTATTTCAATATCCGTGATATCGATTCGACGGCAAGCTGCCAAATACATTTTGTTTCCTTTGTGTACCAAACAAATAAACTTTCGTGGTCAATCTAATCTATTTTAAACGTAGATATTTTGAGATGGCTTATAAAAATTAAGCATTAAGTTTGAACAAAACAAATAAATAAATTAAACATCAGTATTCCCAGGTATATCAATTACATTCGTGCTAGAAAGAAATAATAAGTGAAAATAATCGTACACAGTGTTTTGAACATTATATATTTTTAGGGAGATTTAACAAAAACCAAATGTTAAAAACACAGAGCGGTTTTTCACAGTTGGCTTGCTTATTTTTATTTCGAAATATCACAAATATGAAAATGTTTATTGTACCTGGTTTAGAAAAATTAATTTTTAATAAACGATAAATATTTCCTCTCAGTAGGAAAAAAACATGTTTGAATATTAAATTAGGACGGGAGGTTTTAACGAAATATATGATAAAACAGCACAGGTTTTTTTAAAATTATTATAGAGATAAAAACTGACATAAATACAGAAATTCAAAATGAAACTACGTTTTTAACACATGACTAATTACAAGAACTGTCTAAGGAAAAATAATTCTTTAGTTTTTACAAAACAATCCGTTAATTTAAAACAAATATTCCTCTCTCAAATTACATCAGTGGTAGTAAAGTCTAACGAGGGTAAGCTACGGATTTTAATTAAACTTTTTTGGGTAGTACAAGGTCGAAAACTAGAAGAGACGTGTCCGAGCGTTGTTGCCAATGGACCCTAGGAACCGAGAAATATATATTTCAAGTAATTTAAATATTTTTTTAGTGTGAGCAAATATTGTGCAAGATTGTGTTAAATGAGATGAAAAATATAAAAAATTACAGAAACCAAAAGACGCTTTTAAAAAAGTAGACTAATAATTTGTAGCAATCAAATAATGTCTTCCTGGGATGAATAAGCCTGAATTTTTTTCCGCCAAGGCCTGCTGTTAAACGTTCAAAAGTTCTGAACTCCTCTATATATTAGTTGAATTCGACATTACGAAAACCTTTAAAATGTTAATTTTTTTAACGAATAAGGTTAGGTGAGTATGTCTATCCACCTTTTTAAATAATGCTTCTACTCAACGGTTGCTTGTTTATAAACATCAGAATTTCAGGCAACAAACGATTACCGTCACGTTGAAAAAATTGTAAATAAGCCTATCGACGCGAATTATAAGAATTATTGAAAAACGAAAAAAACTTAAACTATATATTATATTAATAAATACTGTAAGAAAATAATTTTAAATTATTAATTATTCAGAAATCGTGAGTTGCGGTCTGGTATGATGTAGGTTTGAGAAAAACATTTTCTTCATCGTGCCAACGTTTCGGTCTTTATTGAGATCGCCTTCAGGGCTCAAAGTGTTTGTCTTCTGTGCAATAGTGCCATTCTTGCGTCTCTTGTTGAGAGTAATCACCACACAAATTCCGATTCCAAGAAACTTGAAGTGCTAATAGGAGACCTGGTAGTTGATCTCGGCATTTTAACGATATGGGAGGACAGAAAAATTGTCAATGCTGCCATACGGATCCCGTTCCATAGCGCCGACTTTATCATAAATGATGTTAAAGGAGTTTATAAACGCAATGGACGAATCGTTTGTGTGAAGTTGGCTTTACATCGTATGCCCTTTTATAAAACTTGAAGCTATAGCTACTATCAACACTAAGAGAACACTAAGAATAATCTACCGACCGCAGGAGGAACTGGAGTGTCCTTACTGTTGAAGGCATCCCCATCACAGCCCGTTTTGTTCAAGAAATTATCGAGGAATACATCCCTCAAACCAGCTCTCATTAGCAGGAATGGCAATGCAAGACCTTTTAAAGGCAAAGCTGGTCATCGAAGTTAAAAAATTGTGGACATTTCCTATTTGCCCCTTTCTCCATTGTCTCCAGACTTCAATACCATTGTGCTCATGTGAGATGCGTTGCAGAGAAGCTTTTCGATCTCCATCCGCTGCCAGTTGACCTGCAACAACTGAGTGCAGCGTTGCAACATCTATGGAGTGAAATTTCCTGTGAAATTAGCGGCAACCTCATTATCCGCATACACAACCGGTGCACAGATGTTCAGCTACCAGAGGAAATTATGCACGGTATTAATTGTTTAAAAATATTATTGTGTCCAATAAACAAAATCGTGAACCTCTTATTTTGTTATTTTTCAAAAAATATATTAATTACATTTTCCTTGAGTATAAACAATGCCCCTAAAAACTTAAAACTCAAAACGTTGGGGTTGAGATAAGAAGTTGATGTCCGAGTGGATCGAGGTCACGATAGCTGGTAGAGCATCGGCGTATCTATCCGAAGATCGTGGGTTCGAATCTCGTTCGTGCCATTAATAAACTTTTTATCTCAACTAAAAACCTTAATTATAATAATTTCTTTTAAAATTTGATGCAATTGATAATAAAAATAAAATTAACGTGTTATGGAAAGAAAATATAAAATTGGCAATATCCATCCATATTAATTTTTGAGCACTTTATCTCCAAATTGATTTTTACATATTTTAATTTCTAATTTCTCAAATCATTCTAGTTCCTTTGTTGAATCTGTGTAACTTTGTTGTATTTAAATTCAAATTTAAATTGCGCTTTGTTTCAATTACACGGTCCTTAAGTTCAGAAGATTTGTTCAATTTAGGCAAGTGCGTTTTAAATTCCGTTTTAATTCCTATTCCCCTTTGCCCAATATATTTAATCTAACATTTATACAGGTAAGTTTGTAAACCAAAATTTTTGACAAGCTGTCACCCTTGTCTTTTTTTTGAAGGTTTTGAAAAGATTTTTTAAAAAAGATTTTAGTGAAAAGAATTGTTGAAATATGATGGTTTTGAAGAAAATTCAGCAAAATTTAACGTGTTACTAAGAGAAAATCCAAGTAATAAAATTTTTAATTAAATTTACTCTATTACTAAATGCTTTTCTGGTGTTTTTGTGAATTTGCTTTCAAGCCATCGTAATTAAAAGACTGTTATTAAAACTCGTGATTTTCTGTTCTCCTTTAATTTGGTTTACATTAATAACGTAAAAATGCATGCACATAGTAAACAACAAAATACTTGTGTCCGGTTTTTTGCCTTTGAGTGTATTTTACCTCTGGTTCTATTGTAATTTATGTGAAGAGGCCATGTTTATGTCATTATGTGTTTTACAAGGTATCTGCGCATACAAAAACTGATATCCACTTTTTTTTCTTGTTTTAGAAAATTAACCTACTTTCCTACTACGCTCAGTTACATACGATGTATTTCGATATCTACGATACCCATTCTATGGCTAGCTGCCAAATATAATTTTGACTTAGTGACCAACGTACAATGTGATATTGGATAGTAACATTCTTTTTAGGTTGACTGTTTTATTTCTCGTTTGTAAAATATGTGCCGTATTTACAAAAGTATTGTTGTAGCTCTAATATCAATAATAAATTTTAGAATAAACGATAAATCAATACGAATGATGTACAGTGTAGGAATACCGGGTAAACCAATTAAACCGAGGGGTTTTAACAAAATCTTATGATTAAAAAAAAATTCGTTTCAGTTTATTACGTTAACGAAAAGCCGGTGGTCAAAGGGCTGTTGTAACGCACTCCGGTATTGTTAAAATATTGCAAAGTTTGCTAAAGAGGAGTGGCCGCCCGTTAAAAGGGTTGCAGAGCATTGAATTGATAGAAGAGAGGGAGTCGCCTCCAGCACCAATTAACGATGAGTCCACTCCAACGATCTACAATTGGACCTGCTGGACACGCTAACAATCCGCTCTCTAAATCTAATATGATATTTCGGTTCGGCCCTAATTATCCCGTATGCAAATTGAAAGTCTAAATCCGCCTTTTAGAACTGCAATTAGCGCACAGGACAATTCTATTGAGAACACTCTGTCAGAATTATTGTTAGAACGTAAATCGTATTCGTTAATTTTAACCGTAATCAGTGGGCGATATGTCTTTTATTGATTCTGGTCAATTTTACAAACTGATTAATCATTCCGTTAAATTGTATGCAATGCTAATTGAAAATGTAAAATAACATAATGTTAGGTTAGGTTAGGTTAGGTGGCAAAGGTACTAGGAGGTGGGGTTTGTGTACCCCAGGCACTGCAGCCTTCTGGCTTATTGTACCTTCCTAGTTCCTTAGTTTAGTCAATAGACTCGATCCTTTTACTTAGGATTATCAAGTCACTGACTGTTATTGCTTCAATGTGGTTCTCTGAGTCATTTCTGTGCGTCAGATTGAATCTCCATTGAGCCGTTGCTCCGCATTCGAAGATGATATGAGTGGCTGTTTCCTCCTCCTCATTACATAGTCTGCAAATTGGATCACTATTATATATGCCCATGTTTTGTAGATGTTTTCTCAGGTGCCAGTGGCCGGTTAGTAGCCCTACCACTCTCCTGAAATTTGCCCTCTCCAGTTGTAGCAGTGTTTTTGCCAGTTTTGGTGAGGGTTGTTTTATCATGAGTTTGCTGTGTCTAGCACTGCTAGAGTTTATCCATTTTTCTCTTTGTTTTATTTGGATCCATTTTGCGATGGAGGATTCTACGTTTGTTTTGGATGTCCCAAGGATAGGCTGGGGGCCTATGTATGGTTTTGCGGATCCTCCTCTGGCCAACATAATAGATTTACTTATTAATTTCCAAAATAAAGCGGGCAATACAGTGGATGCTTAATACAGCACGTTTTGTAATAATACATTGATTCATAGATAATGAAAGGAAGGGGATGTTTAACTCTACCCTGAAGGAGTGAATGTGGCCAGATTTCTATGTTTGTATCAAGTGTTGGGTTTATGTCAATTTATTGGAACGAGCGTAATTTATTAGCGTGAAAGAAAGGGGCTGTTTAACCCCTCCCAAAGGAATATATCAGTACACTAGGGCGATTGTATAACGTGAGAGTAAAAAGTAAAAAAAGTTTTGTCAGAAAATTTTGTAAAGTTTCATCCTAAAAACATCATATTAATTCAAATTTAATTTTTTTTTTTTTGGGGGGGGGACAACACGCCTTGAAGTATTCCTTTCTCAGAAGGTTAACAGGCTCTTTCAAAACTATCTAAATTTCAACAATTTTAATAACGTTACATCAAAAATCGCTCATATTTTGAATTTTGACTAATTGATAAACTGACTGGGAGCCCGGTCGAGGTTTACAATCTGTATTCCGGATTGCAATTTGTATTTCATGTTTAGTACTAAACCACCATAGAGAATAATTTTAGACTAGAGCCACAACTATTTTTGAAAGGAATTGGCGTTACCGTAGCGATAAGGGTTAGGATTAAATACGGTTAGGGTTAGCATAGCATAAGTTAGGTTACGTTAAATTAAGAAGGATGAAATTAAGTGAATGATTAAATTAAGGTGGTAAAGGTTAATGTTAAGCTGAGGTTTCGGGGCGGTTCAGTCTTTGGCACGGCGCTCATCACTGTAATCCAGCGGCCCTGCATTCGAATCCGACATACTTACAAATGGTCTTTTTTTCAAAAACACCGGCACCCTGAGGGTTTTATATAACCTCTGCTGTTTCGAACCCTCGTTAGAAAAATAAATAAAAAAAGGCTAGGGTTAAGATAAAAAGAATTGCACCCCGACCAAATTGTTCTATTGTGCAATTTCAGTATTATCTAGTTATAGCTTTTTAACAGATTTCAAAACTTTGTCAAGGGCTCAGCCGACATAGGCTTTTGCACTAACAGACGACATATTGCACCGTTTATTTTTCTTAGATCTTCTTTTAGATCGGTGTTTACGCCGCAAGGATTGCTCGGGGTAAGATTTCGGAAAACCCCCGCCATGTTTCCGGCCTCGTTGTCGTGCAGATTGAGTGTTGAATTCGTTGTGTCTTCGTCTGTAGCAATTGTAATCTAATAAAAGTCGTGATCCAGCTTGAAGTTTATTTTATTTCGTTTATTGTCTTCATTTTATGAATTTATCGTCGTCATCGCTCCGGTTGGTGAAGTTCCTGAGACATCTGCGTGGTGAAGGCCCCCTCCTCGACTCCTGTCTTTTCCGACCATTTTCCTCCTTGCATCCCTTTTTACCTCAGTTGAGATAGCTGGACTATCGTCACTAGAGGTGAGTGTTTTTTCCTTTTTATTTTATAATTCATTTTATTGCAGTTTAATTTTAAACGCGTACAATCCACTTGATCAAACAATTGGGTTAGGTTAAATCACATGGGATTAGGATTAGGTTATGTTATCATACGGTTATGGTTTGGACCGGGTTAGGTGATAGGTTAGATCCATGATTCATGTTTTTCCGTGAAGCAAAAAATATGTAAGGGAGATGCGAGAGTTCCTTGCGCTCTACTTTCCAGCTCTACTTCGAATCATTTTTCCTGCTATTTAAGTATTTCTAATATTACATAATTTTTTGCTAGTATCATAGAAAATGAAGTGTGAAAAAATGGGATAAAAAGGTAGACATAAATTTAATAAGTAATAAACTCTATAAAAAAAAGTTTTGTGTACGATAATAATAATGAGAGATAATGTTAACTAAAGCGCCTTTTTTCGACGTTTCTTGAAATAGCTTTTACAAAAACAAATCGATATAACAAAATTAAAAAGGTTCCTTACCACTTCAGCATTTCTTCATGCAAGTCCAATTTAAAAACGGTCTTTTAATGGTCTGATGATTTTGCAATGGAATCAATCATTTTTAAACTTTGATATACAAACCATTGTGTTCGGTTCTCCTTTTCAATATGCAAGGTAGGTTTTAAATTTCCTGGATGACCTTCTCTTTGAGATTCAGTTAGAAATACTTGACCTTCGTATTTCACATCACGTGGGATATTTAAAAGTAACGACGGCTGGAAAAAATGATCCTGGATGAATACAAGAGAAACCTATGTTTTAAATATTGCTTTATTTAATTTATATATTGCATTTGGATCACAAATATTTACCCCGATTCTCAATCAACAATACAGTGCAATTCCGTTATTTTGTAGTGGCAAGAGAACTCGGGATTAATTTACGATTCTCTCGATTTTGTGAGTTTTAATTTTAAAAAAGGCAAAATTGAACAATGAAAGTAGAAATATATTTGTTGATCCAACCTCCTATTAGTACGAATCTTCCTTATAGTAACGAGTGGAACATCACCATTTTTAACGTATAACTGCGATTTTTCTATGAGGGCACAATTTTATATATAATTCTAGAGAAAACACTATCAGGCACATTCTAGGTCTTTTTTATGTTCCGTAAATTTATTAACGCACTAATATTAGTAAATGCTGTACTGGCTAGAATAATTTGTAAGTCATCTAAAATCTCCCCTAGAGAAACATTATTACAACTTGATCATTTACTTATCCATGCATTTCACTTAACTTCTTGAGCTCAAATATGTTATCGAGTTTATTTGGAATTTATGTCAAGGCTCTCTGTGAATTTATAATAATTCCGGAGTGAAGCTGAGAGAACATACTTCCACCTAGTCAAGGGGAATTAATATTCAGACGGTGTTTTGTCCGACGATGGCTAAGACGGCGAAATGTACCATAAATAGAACGCGACACCATAAATGTTCAATTAAAATAATGCCTCGCCTTTCCAAAAACTTGAACGATGAGGTTTTCGATCTTGGTTTTTATCAGTGCCCAGTCCTGTTAATTACAGAAGTAACGTCGGTGGAGGTTAAATGGAGAAAGTTTCGTCTCAAATTAGGAATAGGGAGCGTGTGGTGAGAGGGTTAAGGGTCAGACGAGTGTGTACAAAAGTAGATCACTGGTGCTCCGAAGTTTTTCCATTTCGCCTGCACGTCTTAGATCGATGAGTACTTTCGGGGAAAAACTGCTGTGGCGAAGAAAAAAAAACAATATTTAGTACTTCCACAAGAGATAACTCTAAAAGTAAAATTATTTTGATCATCTCTGAACACCACAGTAATAGATTTTAAAGCTAAGGATAATTATACACTTTTGATAATACTAGGATAAGTTTTATTTGATACCTTAATACCTTCAATATTTTGAAAACTTCAATTTTTGAATTAATTTATATTTTGTACTTGTAAAGTTATAAAGATAAAATATCTATTTAATTATTGATTATGACCTTATATTACACGTATAATTATTAGCAAAGAGAAAATCTGAGTTTACCGAGATTATTCCAGAAAAATAAATTGCCTTACTTATATTAATCATCTTATATTAATTTTTAAATCATTATAGCTACTTACAGATAAATAGGATAAAATTGAGAGGCAATTTTTTTTATAAAGCAACACAATAACAGTAATATAATAAAACATCCATCCTTAATATTTATATACTTTTTA
The DNA here is from genome assembly GCA_039619505.1 of Cimex hemipterus. Taxonomy (NCBI): domain Eukaryota; kingdom Metazoa; phylum Arthropoda; class Insecta; order Hemiptera; family Cimicidae; genus Cimex; species Cimex hemipterus. The sequence goes on from CM077102.1 coordinate 11,337,137, forward strand.
ATAATGATAATAAATAAAATACAGCAATCTTACGGCTATGATTTATCCCAGTTATCAAGGTCCGAAACGAGTCATACCAGTCGCCTTAAAGTAATCGTAAACCTAGTAATAAAAACTAAACTTTTTTTAAATTAATGTGACTTAAGAAAAATGCCTTGAGGGACATATATTCATGACACAAACTGTGCCCTCATGAGTATTACATGAATATTCCCCGAATATAATCCGTCTCCCTAAATTCTTCATGACATGCAGGATTTCGTCAAATATTTTTACGAAACTGGGCGTACTTCAGCGGCCCATATTACGGACGGTTCCAAATCTGAGAGTCGGTTCAGCGGTATTGTAATTCAAATAAAGCTTTTAAATACATTGTCGAGCTTTACGGATGAAGTGCATCCATTTCGGATTCTCTGACCCATATAGATGAACGAAATTATAAAAGGCTATAATTTTGGCAGATGCTGATTGCGATTTAAAAAAAACACACAAGATCCTTTGATCATGACCGTAGGTCGCCAACAGTACAGTGAGATCTCTGACAATGACAGACAGACATACAATGCTATAATTTTCGCCTAATTTTCGTTTGGCAGAAAATGCGGTTGAGCTTCCTTCAAAACATTCCTTGCTTTGCTTGGATATTTCCCGTCAAGATGCCTTATTAAACTTAAAGCTTATTTTTTATATCTCAATCTTTTGAATATCTCAAACTAAGGAGGAAGCTACACAACACAAATTGCTCAATATGTTTTCACATTTGGAGCAATGAGACAAACGTTATGTTTTTAATGTTTCAAATAATGAAAAGGAAGATAGTATAAAGTTTAAATGATTAACCCTACTACTACAAGAACAGTCCTAGTTTAAACTTTTTTTATTTTGTTTTAAGCAGACATGTTTGGCAATTACAATCAAAAATAGTTATGCATGGATGATATCGAAATGGTTCAGAAATACCTAATTAACAAGCTTCCCCAGGTAGCACTCCAGACTGCATCATATACATTAGGAACTCGGTCACGCCACTCCACAGTATACATTCAGCCTCCATCTGAAATATATTAAAAAAGTACAGAAGCTGACAGACTGACGTGGTTTTTTGGACGACGTTGCAATAAATAAAAGCATATCGTTGAATAATCCGTTGGTCAGAGTTTGGTAGGTTGTATGGTAGTAGTAGGGACGACCTGAAATCTCATCAACTCAGTTTATCTTAAATAGCAAAAATAGGTACATAAGGCAATTTGACAGACGGCTAAGTCAATAATAGCTTTTACGAAATGTAAACTGTGCGTACTCTTGTGTAAATAAAGCATTTATTCCCAATCTATAATACGATATATTAAACAATTCAAATCAGACGTACTTACATACTATCTTCCTATGGTATGGTCTATAGTCTGGTCCAAATATTTGTAGTGCAGATTCCATCCTTACCAAGTTAGCGTTACGAAATTAATTGCCTGCTTCCTTAGGAAAGGCTGTTTAAGTTGTAAAAGTTTGGCTGTACCAACTTAGTTTCAATAAGTTTATTACGGAACGGAAATTCTTTTCACTTAGACAGGAGTGAAGTGCACAGTTTCAATATTGGCTCTTTCCTCCAATCGACTATCAATCACAAGGGAACAATCAAAATTCCAGAAGGTCCTTTTTTCCCTTGTCCTATGTCTCCGTATCTTCGTAATTGCATTGCCATTACGAAACTGATCTTCTATTATTCACAAAAAAAATGTTCTCGGACTCGATAAATCATTAAACGCTGTACCGCTAGCCCGTAAGGAGATTTTATCGCTATAAACTTTATCGGTTACATTCGAATAAGGAACCATATAGTTCAATTTTTAAATCAATTTATTGTAAATAATTAAATTTTATTGTTCATTATTTAAAAAGTTGCACACTAATAAGTGCCGATTATTATTTAAGGAAAAAGAAAAGCCCCTGATGGGAAAAACGACTATAATTTTAAAATTGACGAGTACAAAATTGGATTCAATTTACGGAAGTTAGCTCTTTTGGTATTTTAAATTACATTGTGTGCCACAGCATTCAAAGGATTCAAAACAAACACCCCTTGGATGAAGAAAGGTCTTGAAGAAGAAGCAGATTCAGTTGTCACTGCCAAGCTTTCAACGTATTGGTCATCATCAGGGCAAAATAATATTAAATATGTCTACAGTTTGACATGTTTACTTTTTTACAGGCAAATTGGATAGGAACTAAACGATTCGGGCATACAAATAATGGCTGACTTTATGTTCCCGGCAACATTCTTTACAACATTCTATCAAGTTTCAACGGACTTTAAAGGAGAAGAAGAACACAGTAGAGCATCAGATACAATTATATGGTATACAGATGGCTCCAACACAACGAAGGAACCGGATCGGGCTTTTCTGTACAAGCCCAAAATAATTAAACTCATTAGGGAAGTACATTTCCGTCTTTCAATTAGAAAGACATGCCATCAATACTTGTGCCGTAGAAAATCTTCTAAAAAAGAGGTTACACCCGCAAAAAAATCTTCAGCCATTAAAGCATTAATAAAAAACATCACATCAAAATTAGCCAGCGAATGCATCCGAAATCTTCAAAACCTGGGGAAGCACAACAAATTGGTCTGGCGAGAGGAGGATCTGCAAGACCATACGTAGGCCTGAATATATACTCGGAATCCTCCATCGCAGAATGGATTCAAACCAAACAAAAGAAGAAGTGGATAAACTCTTGCGTCCAGACACAGTAAACCAATGATGAAACACCCCTCAAGACTGGCAAACTTGTGAAATCGAAGAAGGCTAGACTCAGAGGAGTTGTAAGACTACTGACCGGTCACTGGCATATGTGAAAACGTCTACACAAAATGGGCATATACTGCAGCTCATGTAATGAGGGGGGAAACGCACTCCCATATTATCTTCGAAAGCGAAGCAACATCCCAATACAGATTTAACCTTACGTATGAAAAAATCTCGGGAATGAAATTGTAGTAGCGGCAGGCAGTGACCTGGTACTGCCAATAAGTCCAATGCGCTGAACTAGGAAGGTAAAATAAGCCAGAAGGCTGCAGTGCCTGGGGAGCACAAACCTCTTCCTAGTATCCCCATTACTCTTCAGTACCATCTGAATCCGTTTGAATCCCAAAGTTGCAAATTACTCTAACAGTTACTGTCTCTCTGACCTTACGCCTGATACCTAAGCAAGGTTAATGTTACTTTCTTTCTTGTCTGGCAGCACCTTGATGATCACAAACGGCTCTGAACTTTTAAAGGACTCGCGTAAATCTTTAAAAAAATTTAATAAGACAATTTTGCTAACCTGTGCAAAACAGGGGTGACGCATACAATAATATATTGTCGTTACAGAAATCTTTACATTTTTTAAATCATTGTTACTGTTTATGAGACATTAAAAGTATCACTCAAGAATCGTCTTGCGTTTGTTTTCATTCAAATGAAAGTAAAACTATATAAAACACAAAACATTATTAATTTATGGTTGTATCTTCTGTTTCCTTTTTCCTCTATGTTGAACATTTAAAGTAACCAATTCCATGTACCAATCGATTAGACTATTTCAGGCGAGTTGTTCTCAAGGACTTTCAGTATGTTAAATATTTGTTAATTTTATTGTTCTAGTTCCGCCTGAGATTCTTGACCGGGGTTCCAGTTCGGATGTTGCAGTCGACGAGGGCGGAAACGTAACCTTATATTGCCAAGCCAAGGGGCACCCCGTGCCAAAAATCCAATGGAGGAGAGAAGATAACAATTTCATCCCAAATACTTCTGGTATGGTATGAATTTCTGTATGCATAATTTGAATTATAACAGAGGATTGCGTTGAGAGTTCGTTAATTAAGTATTATGTGTTCGGAGTAGACAAGAAATAACTCATGAAATACTCGAGGATAAGTTTAAAAAAACAAGTCCGGTATAAAAAATTTCTTGATTATTAATTTCAACATGCCAACGTGATAAAACAACACCTAATTGAAGAAAAATTATTTGATCACTGTTATTCGTTAGAATTCAGTATACTTGAATGAGATCGAAAAAATTGTAAAACGACTGAAATTCTACTAGAGTTTCTAGTTTCACAAACTTAACATTTTCCCCTCGTATAAAATTCAATTATAAATCAGAACGTTTATTAAACTAAGTTAGTTCATTTTCATTCCAATTTATTTCTTTGCGTTCAGAAATAATTCAGCCGTGTATGTAAATTTAGTAAAAGCCTAAATGACATCTTATTTCCGAAGTGGTAAATGTTTACGAATTGGAAGAATGGTTTGTTCTATACAACAACGTTTTGTGTAGAAGTTCAGCACAATTGAATCACGTGAACCCTTCCTCTAGCTATAGCTTTTCAACAAAAAGTGCTTCCCTGATCGATATATAAACAATTGAATTCCAACTATAAGTCTCACCTAAAAGGAAAACTTTTCACTTCTTTTCAATTGTATTTACATTGAGCAAATCGAAAAGGAAAATTATTACCGTGGCCTAATAGCTCCTTCCGCTTAATAAAAGTTTTATCAGAATCCTATACTTTCGGATTCCCGAGCTTTCCCTTTATTTCGAGGTAGTAGAGAAAGAAGAAACTTATCAGTTTAAAACACCCTTATTTTTGTTTTTACGGTATTTTACTTTTTCTTTTTTCCCTCCAATGTACGCAATGGCATTTAACGGCAAATTGATTAAAAATCGTTTTTTTTTTTTTGTTCCATGTTATTCTACAAATTTATATCGAAAGTGCTTAGCTCATCCATTATGTCTCTAATCGTAAGATCTTTCAGTATACTTAGGTTGTTTTGACCAATGAAAAATTTTTTGTTTTTATAAGTCGTAGCTTATTCTTCCTTAAGATTATATTTCTTCTTGTACTTGTTGACTTCATTACTCATTTTTCCCAGCCTTTGTGACCATATTTTCGGCTAAAGTTAATATTGGTAACCTATTTAGATTTCCCTTAAAGTTCTAAAGGGCCAATTAAAGGGTAATTCGATTCAAGAACTTCTACTTTGACTGAAGGGCAAAGAGTAAGACTTTTACAGAAAGAAAAAAAATTGTTGGATTTTAACACGCAAAAATGTAGACTGGGGGATTTGTTTTAAAATATTACAACATTCTTACATTCATTGTAAAACAGAATTCCGTTTAATTTAATTCAAGAAATTAATCGGTAATTAAAATAATTATTTTTTTAATTAACTAACTTGTTACAATTTATTCACCTAAATTTATTCTAAACTTTTCTAATGGAGGATGTTTTATAGCTTTCGTTGTACGTAAGTGTATTTTTTTTTCTACCTTTGCTGTTAGTGGGATTCTCTGGCAATTGAACGTAAACTGTGTAAGATGTAAATCCAAGAAAAGGGAAGAATAAAACCCCGATACACTCTCTAACAGACTATGTAGCAACACTCCTCTTCTCATTACTCACTCCGAGGTGGAAGTAATGCCGCTGGAGCGGGGAAAAGCACCGGTGTACTACAAACTACAGAAAGGGGATACAATAGATCTTAAATAAAGAGCCGAGAATAAACAAACGGAAGCATCCACAATCGGAATCTCTAGAAGGAAATTGAGTACATCTAAACCACTGTAACTTCATTGTTTAACGGAGTGATCACATTAACATCCGTGATGTGGTGTTTAGTGGCCGTTAGCCAATGATTATTCAGAGATTGCGAGATGCGGTCTTGGGTGGCGTAGGTTTTAGAAAAGCATGCCAACGTTTCAATCTTTATTGAGATTATCTTCAGAGCTTGGGATTAAAAACATTGTTTACATTTTTCAATGTGAAAAAAAATGAATTTACACTATGCTAGAAATTTTAAATTCAAAGTATTTATACTCACTCGAAGTTCTTGCTTTCTGTGTAGATGTGTCATTCTTGTGTGTCGCGTTGAGAGTGCCAGTAAGATATTGATGTTTTGTATTTATATACATTGAATTTCTAAGGGGTGGAGAAGTCGGAATAGAAAGACATTTTGATATGAAGAGACAATGGGAAAAACTTTGGGTAATGGTTCGGCCTGATTATCCTTTCAGGATTATTTAGACGGGAATAATTAGGGTAAGGAAAGCCAAATAATTGAAGAATTAGGCTAATTATGATGTGTGGAATTTAATGATTGTTTTCTGTTACATTATACTTTTTGTGTGATATGATGATGATATGTTTGTTATCGATATTGAATTTAGTTAATAATATTAACGTAGCTGCGATTGAGTTTACATGTGTCTGTTCTGTAATTTAAGCTGCGTTTATCTCTGTTGACGTAAACCATTAAAAAGTTACGTTTATGTTTGTTCTGTTCTGTGTGTAATAGTTCTGTACAAAATCAAATTGTGTTTGTGTTCGAAATATTGGGTAGCCAGTACTGTATGATTTTTTTTTTTTTTTTTTTTTGCTTTATTTCCTTATCTAGATATTGTAATAACAATGCAAGTTGCCGGACAATTTAAACAATTGATTTTGTAAATGACGTCAGATATATTTATTACTGGTGTGGGATATTTAATTTTGGAAAAAATTGTTTGAATTGTTTTGTAGTTTTTGAAAGCTATTTTGAAGTTGTCAGAAGAGAGACGTGTGTTTAATTTATGTGATAGGCCATGAATGAATGGTGATATTGGGTTGTCCGGAAAATAATGCAGGATTTTAAGTTTTCATTAAAAAAAATCTATATAAAATATTCTGTTTACGTTTACAGGATTACTCATTTGTATGAATGTCAACACTTATTAATCCTCTTCCAAATGATATTGTTTGTTTACCTCTGTAGCATTCCGCTACTTGGAAATAATTCAGTCATCCTTATAATGTCAAAGCGAGAATTTCGTACGATTTTCTTTTACGAGTTTAAACTCGGCCGAAGCGGAGCCCAAACGGCTAGAAACATTAACCAAGTCTGGGGCGAGGGTTGTGTTAATGAGTGCACTGTGCAAAGGTGGTTTAAAAAATTTCGGGAGGGAGATTTCAGCCTTGAAGATGAAGAAGGTCGTGGAAGGCCTTCCTCTCTTAATGATGATGTTCTGCGATCAGTGGTGGAAGAAAACCCCAAAACAACTGTTCGAGAACTTGCAGAGCAACTCAAAGTCAGTAAAACGACCGTCGCTGACCACCTCAAGGCGATTGGAAAAGTGAAATCGGAAAGGGCCCATTTTGTTGCATGACAACGCTCGACCACATGTGTCACGTGTAACGTCACAAAAATTATTGGAGCTTGGCTATGAAACTTTGCCTCACCCACCCTACTCTCCGGACCTCTCGCCTACTGACTACCATTTTTTTAGACACCTGGACCACTACTTACAACACATAATATTCAAAAATCAAACGGAACTGGAAAATGCATTTATTGACTTTATCAATTCTAAAAATTCTGAATTCTACTCAGACGGAATTAATAAGTTACCAACACGTTGGGAGAAATGTATTGAGAGTATGGGAAATTATTTTGATTAAAGAACATTGCTTTACAGTAACTAGTTTCTTTTTTTTTGTTTAATACCAAAATCCTGCATTATTTTCCGGACAACCCAATAGATTTGATGTAGTATTATTAGTAATTGACTACGGTTTTTAGTTGAGATGAAAAAAAGCTAATGACACGAGATGGATTCGAACCTCACGACCTTCTGCTAGATACCGCAACTGCTCTACCGCCTGAGCTATCGTGACCTCGATCCACTCGGTCATCAACTCCCCGTCCCAACCTCACTTTACGAGTTTTCCCTCCTTTTGCCATATTTCAAATGTCATGTAATCTGTTTGGATTCTCGACGACAATTGAAATGGCGACGGAGAGCCTTAGTGAAGGTGCACTTCATTTTTAAATCATTAATTCACTATTTTCGTCGTCCGCTCGACCAATTAATATATGACAATTAATTACGGTTTTTAGTCAAGACGAAAAAAGCTAATGGCACGAGAGGATTACACGACATTTGAAATATGGCATAAAGAATGAAAAATCATAAGGTTGAGATGGGAAGTTGATGTCCGAGTTGATCGAGGTCACGATAGCTCAGGTGGTAGATCAGTGGTGTATCTAGCCGAAGGTCGTGGGTTCGAATCCCTCTCGTGCCCTTAACCTTTTGTTCATCTCATTTAAAAACCGTAATTAATTGTCATAATTAATTGGTCGAGTGGACTACGAAAATAGTGAATAATTATTAGTAATAGTGGATGGTGTTAGTGTTGAGTTGTAGTTGTTGATTATGTGTTTAGGGTAATGATTGTTATGGAGGATATGTTTGTATATCTTTATGTTCTTGTGTGGAATGATTCATGGCTTAGGGTAATAATTCTGTGAAGTGGTCCTTTGGCCGTGTTTATTATTGCATGACGAGGAAGGTGTGTTGTGCAGTTGAGGAAGCGATTTGTGTTTCTTGGTTTTTGATACCAAACTGTGATTAATGTGCTAGTTTTGTCATGATTGTATCTAAAAATGGTATTCTTTTGTTGTTTTCGATTTCATGTGTACATTGCAGTTCAAACTATTTTTTCTTTTCTTAAATAATTTGTTGTACATTATTAAAAAAGATAGTTTGAATTTGATCTGTGGGTACTGCTATGTATGCTGTATTTAGAGAGAAAGAGTAATATGAAAGGAAGTTGTGGTATGACTGTGTTTAATAGATGTTTCATAATTATGTATGAACGTATCGGGCCTAGGTTTGTCAAAATGATTTTTATATGTTGAACATCCGTTACTACAGCAGTGTCGAACCATTGTTATGAATGTGTTTTTTGACTTTTGTGTGGAATGTTGGTGAACAATAATGAAACATCTAGGGAGTTAATGAAACGAAAAGACCGAAAAGAAAGAAAAACTGTGATGTTGAATATGTTGGTTAGGTATTTTGTAGTAGTATACATGTCGTATGTAGGGGAATTTACAACACATATATATAAATATGTTCTAAGTTGTAAATTTTTTTATTATTATATTTCAAATATATATAAAAACAAAAAAATATATATTTGGTTTAATTCACTGTTTAATTTTTTCGTATTATATCTATACGGTTTACGTAAAATAATTTTAAGAAGTGAGTTTATTCAGAATCTTAGCGTAGCATTTTTTAATGCCTCCGCAGGAAAAAATACCATAGGCTATTATGGATTTTGCAAGATAAAAATATATTGCGCTTTTGTGTTCAATTTTCTCTCAAATTAACTGTCCAACAACTCTTTCTGTCATTTCATCCTACATTATTGATTATCATTAATATTATCTTTACACAATTTACAGCGAACTCTCTTTCAGGCAACGATGATTTTTAAATATGCAGAAAACTCTTCCTTTTTTTTTTTATTTAGTACTTTTTTTCTTTCGTTTCGCTGAGCGGTTTTGGTTGTTTTGAAAAGTGGTTAATCAGCGTAATGGCACTTAAAAGTGTTGGAAGAATGCAGTATGTGTTTTTTAACTACTTCGAATCGAAATAGCCTGCAGCCTAGTTGAAGAGTGCTGAACCAGGAATGGAGTGAGAAGTTCGATCAGCTTTTCTACTAAACAGAATTAGTCCAGCTTTTCTCATCCTCATTATTTCATTGTTTAAAACAAAGCTACCATGTAAACCTTCCTGTGGAGAGGGGCAGCAGTCCCGATTTCGAATCCAGCGGCCCTGCATTCGAACCCGACATGCTTATAAATGTGTTTTTTTTCCAAAAGCACCGGCGCTCCGAGGGTTGTTATAACCTCTACTGTTGAGCACCCGCGTAAAACAAACCTTATTTTTTATTATTAATAATGCATGGTATAATCTTACGCATAAGTTGCGTATTAACTGCTTAGTGAAAATATTTTAAACTCTATTCAATTTTTTCATTTTAACATTTCTTACCAGGAAGTGTGTATTTCTAACTGAAACAACTTTTCCTGTTAAAACTTATCGAAGTAGAAAATTTACGATTTACCATTTTAAAAATGAACATTTAACTTATTATAACGAATTGTGTTATATAAGTCAATTATTATCTGGATAGTCCTGCCGTGGAAGGTCTTATTGTTTACCCGATCTGGACTGTTTTCGTCCAATGTGGGCCATTCACAGGAATATGGCCGACAGAAGAAGTAAAGCAAGGACTGTAGAGTGGTGAGGTGGAAGTTGGATTTCCTTCATTTCTGAAAGCTCTTGTTTTGTAAATCGGGCCTTACGGGCTTAGGAAGATCTCTTGTTGAAGGAAAATTCGCTTTTCACACAATAAAATCTTCCCTTCCTTTGGAAATAGAAAAGATACCCAGTAACGTTACCTACAAAGCCCACTTTTGTAGTGGGTAACCAGTCGAAACTAAATTTATATTTAAAATTTGATTCTGCTTTAGTACGTTTTATGTATATTAACAATTTTTTTATACATATTGTATAAAGGAATAAATAGGGTGAGCCAGTTTTGAAAGCCAGTACAGAAAAAGCGTCAAACTTGATTCACATGTTTTTTCCAATGTTAAATAGAGGTGTTTTTCTTATTTTTTTAAATAAAACTCCTTTTCTGCTTATTGTTACTTAAAACCGTTTCTGCTAGTCATTTTAATTGCATAAATTTGAGTGGTCTTTCTTTTAAACGCATTTATACAAAAAAAAGTAAAAAACCGGTTGATAAATAACATTCTCGTGGATAATCCATCTCTAATTAAAACCAGTTTTTACAAAAAACTGAATTAAACCATTAAAATACTGATGCATTGAAATAAAACAATTAAAAATTATAACAAATATGGAGTTATTTTTAAATGTTAATTAATTCTCTCGAATTTAAAATAAGTCATTTTATACGCAATAATGAATCTAATGAAGGGAATGTAATGTAACATTCGTGTAATTCATAATGTAACAATCAATACTTAAAATTACAACTGCGTTACAATATTGACATTCATTTTTAATAAAAATCTGTTGATGGTTAAAATTTATTTTCTAAAAGTAGGCATAATTGTAAACATCAATAGTGCTTTTAGCAAAACATAAAAATCAATATTTTTTCATTCCTATGATCCGTCAAAATCTGACCAACCTCTATTTTTTACGTAGGGGAATTATTTTAAACTGAACTGTCGCTATTACCCCATTTTGCATTAAAAAATTATTTAAGTTGTTTAAGTTAGTTCTAAAGCTGACAAAATTTGTATAGTTAAGTTTTAAGTATGATCTCACTCTCACTCTCTCTATCTATATATCTATATATCAATCTCAATCTCTCTCACTCTATTTCTATTTCTGTTTTTTGTAAATCCACTTCTATACTAGAAGTATAACAAATTTAAAAAAAAATAAATCATCAATTTTTAATTCATCTACGTGATTTGTAATAATTCTTTTACAAATGTACATTCGTACAGTAAGTAAAAAAGTTGAAATCTTAATTTTCATAAGAGAATAAGTCTATAATAAATTATTAATAATGGGCCCAGTCAAAAAAATTAAGCGAACAAGCAAACAGAAAACCTCAACCAGTTTCATGGCGCTATCATTATGCTAAACCTTCATGACTTCCATGTGCGATGTTATGAGCACTGATAGTTAAAAATGTCAATATTAAACTTTTTAAAATCATTAATAATTAATTTTTAAGAATAGTCTCTTCTAATTCACTCTCTCTCTCTCTCTCTCTCTCTCTCTCTCTCTCTCTCTCTTCTCTCAAAAGAGGTTAAGATTACCGTACTTCTAAGAGCTAGGAGAAGTAATAAGGTTGAGGGTATTTTTTATTCATGTTCAAACACTTTCACGGCGCTACCGGTAGACTAAACCCACATGAACGGCAGGCCTTGCAAAACTATAGATCTGTTCGCCGTGATGTGACTATATACCACTATATTACTATCACTCTCACTTCCATATTCATGCGCATACATACACCCTCCTTTTTTATATTTTTCTCTACTCTCGCCTCTCTCCTTCGTTTATCCTTTCCTCTCTCTTTTCTATTTCCCTTTCTAAATCTCTTTTTCTGAAACATATCATATTATAAATATATAGTATATAGTACATAATACGTTTACATTTATATCTAGTATTCATATATAAAATGTGAATGTGAGAAATTTTAAGATAACCATATTCGTACATTGCCGCTGAACTCTGCGTCATCGGAGTAAAACTGGATAAGTCAAATTTAGCCAAATGATATGTGTACATTCCAATCTTTAAGATCTTACAGACGGTGTTTGACTGAAACAATTTGAACATTTATCTTCCATGAAACGTGATAGACATCTTGAAAAGTTAAGTAAACATTTCAATAATTCGCCTTGTCGAGTTTTAAACTTGAATAGCTCACAAATTAAAACAGAATACGTTCATTCTAATAAATATTTGTCTGTGTACAGAAATGGTGTTTTGTTTGTTTGTTTGTTAAAAAGTGAATGAGGGCAGTTGTCTCACCTGTAAAATTTAGGGATTCTTGATACAACTTGGCTCATCCGAATTTTGTCAGACAAAGCAAAAATATACGTAAACACTGCATATGTCGTAGTACGATTATCGGTAAGTGGCATAAATTTCTGTTTAAACGTAGATTCGTGTTGGTGCATAATATTCAAAAAGACAGGATGTAATTAAGCTAATTTAAAAACATATTTATTATGTTAACTAAGCTGAATTTGATGAAATAAAATAAAATTGACTGCGAAAATGAATTTGTAACAAGGTCTAAACTTTAATAACACAGTCTTAAAATGTTGTAATTTTCGGCTTATCCAATTTTTCCCAGATGAAATCAGCCTTAAAAATTTAAATGCTGAAATGAAATGATAATAAAAATAACAAATTGCAACACAAATGATTTGATTACCTGCGTGAAAGATTATTTAAATTTAGTAAACATAACGGTATTTTGTAGATTATTTTCCGTCTCTTTAATTACTATTTATAATAGAATAGTAAAGAAATTATTAGTTCCACTCCTGATGAGCTGATACTCTCCTGAGCAGATCTAAACTAATTGAACACGGACGAACCAGGAGAATCGCCTCGGAAATCAATCCTCGTGTTCATTAGGCATTCTCACTATTAAGGAGACCTAACTCCGTCGAACTTGGCTAAATTAATGTACGGAAATCGATCCAGATACAACTATTGTTTAAGTTGTAAAGTTCGTTTGCTACGTATGTTGAATATGTTATTATAAAAAGTTAATCCCTAGAGAGGACTTTTTGATTTTATAATAAATTAACATTGTGATTTATATTATTAAAATTTTCATTGGAATTTTATAAATTGTCAGAGCTGTCGGGTTTCTGGTTCTTTTATCTTCCCTTGGCTGAGACAATTGTTCGCAATTATATACAGCTTTAATGCAAGTCTGTAATGTGAAGTGTTTTAACACTTAAAGAAGGCAAATGGGTGAAGGTAATAACTAACGTCTACTGAATTGCTTTGGCCGTTTTAAGCCAGTTTACAAGGACCTCTTTCAAATTTTATTGCTGCGTCTTTCTTAGGGTAATTCACTGCATCCTTGTAAGAGAGAATACGAGGCAGTTAAGAGACAATGGCTACCGTGATGAATGTGAAAATATAGAAGAAAGACGATTTATAAAATTACCCGATTGGGAGATTTCCCATTTCCCATTTGGATTATCCGTATCGATTATCTTCAAATGGACAAAAATATAAATTATATTATACTCCTTTTGATTAATTAATTTATATTTGTTATTTTCTGATTGTACAGTTATGTTCGAGTTTATGGGCGGAAGAGAAAAGTAGAAAATGTAATACAAAATTTTAATTTCATTATTACCCAATAATTGCTTTTTAATTAATTAAATTTATGGCATCCCTGTAAAATCAAATGTGAAATCCAAAAGCAAACTATTTCTATCACATTGTATAACGAACATATTTCGTATAATTACACAATTCAAGGAGATACGGCCTACACCGAACATTAGGAAGATTTAACTTTACGCGCTTTGCGTGTGTTATCTGACCTAATATTCACATTTATATAAAGAGAACATGAAATTATCCAACTTATTTCAGTACGAACGTGTTCTTCGAAATTAATATAATTTAAACATTTATGTTAAATAAACCTTTTCTCGACATACAGAAGAAACAAATGTATCTGAGTCAAGTTAGTAGAATAAATAGTGAAAAGAAAATTAATTCCAAAATTAATTAGCAATCAAATTAGCCGTGCTCTTTCAACGATGTGTAATTAGGTATTTCAAGCGCCTCTTCGTAGCAAACAAAAAGAACAGTATCTCATTATATATTTATTAATTATAATATTTTGATAATTTTTTGAAAAACCCTTCACTCTTGAATTGCAAATGTGACTTTGTGACTAAGCCGGACAAAAGGGTTTGTATGTAAAGCAAGACTATTCAAACACTCTCACTCTTCATTAATAACCTCTGACAGGTTTCTTTTAATATTTCTTTCTCGGTCCAATTCGCAGTTTATGCTTCCGTACATAAATCATGTTTTTGGCCTAGAAAAATTCAACCTTGCTCCAAGAATTATAACTTTTGAATGTGAAACAAAAAAAAAGTCAAATATTTTAAGTATGTTTGCACTTTATTTTCGATATAATTTTATCTACGGTTATTTTTCATGATTTCAAGGACTCTTAGTGGAAATCATAAAATTGGCAAATAGCAGCAAAACATAATTCAATTGTTTTCGTTCAATTAGCTCAACTAAAGACCTTAATTGATTGTAATAATTCAATTGTACTTATGCGCACATACAGTGTTTTACATCATTTAATATTTTGTCTCAATCCACAAAAAAAACACTGTCAATTTTTTCCCAGTAACTTGCCAGTTTCGCTCGACATTAAACTCAATTTTTTTGTAATCTGTTTTTGGAGCTAACATCAAAATGATAAGCAACCAAGTGGAAAAACTTTCCTCTCTCTTTTTCTTATCATCATATCATAATTACTGAACTAAGTGAAAAATTAACTTTTAATTACATTTCAGAAGAAGTTGTTTTCGGAGACGCTCTCACATTAACAAACATTGAAAGAAGCCACGTCGGGGCCTACCTCTGCATTGCGAGCAACGACGTACCACCCGCAGTGAGCAAGAGGATTGCACTTAGCGTTAATTGTAAGGAAACTATCATTAAAATTGTTTAGTTAATTTTCACTATTACTTTCTACCTTCAATATTGAATTAAGTTTATATTCTTAATTTTAATATTTTGAAATATTGTTTCAGACCCTCCAGAAGTTAGGGTGTCCCACGAGGTGGTCGGGGCACCGGTTGGTAGCGACATCAGGATATTTTGCTACATTAAAGGCTACCCGGCTACAATTAATTCGTGGGTTTTTAGCAATCACACGCTGCCCCACAGGTAAAAGTCAAAATACCCTTTTCTACCACCTTGTATAAATTTTATTTATTGAACAATAGTTCAAGTCGTTAAAAAAATGAATCCGATTATACGTACTTGTTATGTAAGTTTTTCGTTAAGATCCTCAATCCAATTCTCTGTGGAAACTTGGATTGAATTCAATGAAATTAGATATAAAAAAAAGTTGCAAAAACGAAAAGACGCTCGAATATCCAAAAAGAAACACATATTCGTTTTCGATCCACTTTTCAGTTCACGAAAGATTAATTCATTTTCGTAACCAATGCTGTTTTTTCTTATCTATGTTTTACTTAACAAAGCAACTCTTCTGAATATTATCCAATCTCTAAAAACTAGTAATAATATTAATCAGGTTGACACTCGGGTTAATACAAACACAATTTTAAGGCGCTACCATTAGGCTAAACCTTCATGAACGGCAGCTCTTGCAAAATTGAAGATCTGTTCGCCGTGATGAGATTATATACTTCACTTCCATATTCATACAAGTACATACACCCTCTCCTTCTTTTTAATTTTCTCTTTCTTTCCTTTTTTTCTAGTCTCGTCTCGTCTCTCTCTCTCTCTCTCTCTCTCTCTCTCTCTCTCTCTCTCTCTCT
>CM077102.1:11353476-11479094 GCA_039619505.1 Cimex hemipterus
CCTCTCCTCTCCTCTCCTCTCCTCTCCTCTCCTCTCCTCTCCCTCCCTCCCTCATAATGGAGAATCACTGGGAAGAACACTCTGGGCACGTGTTTAATTTAGGTGAAAAATGTCTTTTTATTCCTCGAAGACAGCCATTGTAATCTTTCAAAAGAAATTGTACTGGAACTAGTCTTGAAGAAGGTAGTCCGAAGGTACAAGGTCAGGGCTGTATGCTAAAAGAATGAAAAGCTTAAAAACTGTAGTCATATTACATGAAGTTCTAAATGTATCGTCTGAAAATTTAAATTGCCTAAATTTAAATTAGTCCACTCTTGAATACACTTACTAGAATAAATATGAGTTAGGAGGGCTTAAGTAAAAACCTCTGTTAAAGGCGTATTTATTTTAGTATATATTTATAAAAAATTTAAAAATACGCAGGCCTTTATAACATTATTTCAAGTAGAGTATTACATAATGTCATGATATCATAGCGTTTACACGTCAAATAATAAAAAATGTTACATTTTATCTTTTTTTTTTTTTTGAAAAAAACAAATGAGCCATGCACCATGCACTGGTGTCGGGCTTATCTGCCGTATGAGGGAGGAGTTCCGCGTTCATCAATATTTGTCCTCGCCTGATGTAAAATTTGTGCCTTTCTGTTGTCATGATGTGGAAAAGTATTTTTGCGATTTATTAAAACATTTTTCCACCAAATTATCAAGTTGAGTTGAACGGAGTGGAACATTTTTATTTAAACCTTCAATCGACCAACACCGTCGAAAACTTAATTAATTTAAAAATAACGTGGATAGACCAAAAGTTTAATTTTAACATGTATAATACGTTTACAATTCGGAAAAGTATATTATAATGCATGATAGTGGTTTAAAGCCGTCGGAGGGTAAAATATCATTAAAAATGTATTATTTTTAAGTATAATTCATTTTTCTATAATAAAAAATGATAAAAGCTTAAAATTTTTCTAACATCTAGTATTTCATGTCAAATGTCAAGCTTGATTTGACATAATATAATAAATCGGTTGTTGTTGTTATGCATGCCAACGTTTGTGACGTCCAAAAAACAGTTTACAAATGACCTACCTCTCCAATTTTTTTCCCCGCAAAAACCCCCATGTAGGAGGATAAGAAAAGTGAAAACAGATACAAGTTTTTACCGAGTCGATAACTTTCTTGATATACGAGAAGAATGACGAGGTAAGCGATCGGCCATATATTCCGCGGATAATGGGCAGTTAGACAGGATTGTGGCTGTTTGCCAGAAGTTCGCGCTTTTCATTATAGTCCTCCTCCTGCCCACTACATAAAATAGGATTGCAACTAGATCACTTCCTCTATTACTCTGAACCCATTTCACCTCTACAGTAAACGCTACCGTATCAAAAGATTTAAGACTACCTCTCGAAGGTGTAATTCTTAATTTATTGCATATAGAATCCTTAGTTTTGCTTGGTACTGCCAATAAGACTACTATGCTATTGTCATAACGATTCATTTTTTCCTTTTTTCCTAGGTGTCGTTACGGTTCAAATTATTACAAAGCGAAATTAATTCCATATGTATATTTTAATATTTGAAATCGGTTATTAAATAGAGAATAATTACTAGTTTAATGATTAATCGATACTGTTTACATTCTTTCTAAAACAGTTATGATACACACACCTTTCAATTTTTTGTCTTTCAGTTCATTTCTTGCAGCATTCCATTTTTATTTGCTTCGGATTCCAGCTGGGCTTGTCTCAGGGTCGATCAGGGCGGCGATTTGGACTTGGGACGAATCAGAGTGGAAGCAGGCCAGTTCCCGAGCTAGGGGCTCAATCTGATAGGGATGAAAGCTTCGCTCGTGTTGTCCACCTTATCTCCACTGACCCTCACACCTCTACAATTACATTCTCCTCCCTTTTTTGATTGCCTTTATAAGCCTTGTGTTTTATGGATTCCACACACACAGATACACACCTACACACACGCATGCGCGCTTACTGACTAACACGTACGTTGGGTTTTTATCCGTGGAAAACGAAATCCCCACGGTTTATTGAGAGGCGATGAATATCACTATGAAGAAGTTTTTTTTAATTTTTTGATCAGGTTTATCATTTCACTGGTGACAGTAAAAGCGATGGTTTTACTTCACCTTCTATTGATTGTTCTATAAAACAATAATACAAACACACAAAAAAATGACAAAAAGAAATCAGGTTTGTTTTGTTGGGTTGAAAAAGCTGTCTTTTTTTTTCTGTCTAAACCTTCAGATTTGGTGGGAGTCTTTGCCTTGGATTCCTTATCCTTTCCAATCTTAACGTTTAAATATAGATTGTCGAGAACGACTTATACAACCTCCTCGTCTTCCCCAAGGAGCTCACTTGTGAAGTGAACATTCATTTTTTCAATCTTCATCCGATGATGTATCCCCTTCCTGTTTCAATTATGCATAATTTTTACTGTTGGCAGATGATATAAAGATGGTTGATGTTATCTATAATACTGAAGGAAATTTTTCGATTGCAAGAAGATTTGAAATAGATTTTCCTCGTCGTGTTTGAGTAATAAATATTTTTCCAATGTTAACAAATATAAATTTATATCATTTTATAATAAGAATCAGCCCTATCAATCCTTGTAGAATTTTGTATTGATCACAACCGAGTAGAATGGATGAAATTAGCGACTAGGGTAACTAGGGAGCAACCTTAGATTGTGCATTTTAATTGACTTCTCGTATTACGCTATTTAAAAGGTAGAATTAATGTGTGTGTGAGTGTGTGTGTGTGCGAAACCAACATTTTTGTTACCGTAAGGCGCCTCTTTTCTTAAAGAAGGCAACCAACCGTAAGACGACGCAGTTTTTACAACGAATTGCTAAGAAGTAATTATGGAAAATTAAGACGGATTGCATATCTGCAAAAAGCCTGCAAAGAAATGTGAAATTTAGACTGAGATAAATGTTAAAATTTCAAACACAAAAAATAAAGTAAGTTTGATTTTTTAGATTATAATAAAGAACACTGCCTTACACAATTCATTTAGCAAAGTATGGAAAAAATTTATCGAACATTTCATTTATTTTAGATAAAATAGGGATAATAGTACTAGGCGTTGATTAAATAAATAAGCCATTTCATTTCCAATAAATGTTATACAATAACAAAAAGTGAAAACAATATAAAAATGGAAAAGTAAAATTGTATGTTTCCTTTGTAATAATGTATAGTATATATACTTTCTTATTATTATTATTTATTAGAAAGCCAGAATGAAAAAAAATTGTTTATTTTTCTACAAATAGCAAACGTTCGAAAAAGTTACATCGTTGTAATAAGGTCACTTTTGAACTCCACTTACTTTTATCCGTGATATAATAAATTATTCCTTAAAAAAAAAAACTTTCATCGCGAGTCGCGCCTTATAAAGTGTGTGGATAACAATGACAAAAACATTTTTCATCCGAAAAGAATTATAGGTGGTTTGACGTAGTGATAGGTATGACACTTGAGGATGATAAAGCGTGTTGGTACTCCGCATACATAAAAACTTTTGTTTCCCAATATAGTCGAACACCTAAAGAAAGCAAACATCGAAACTGTTACAACTGTTTGCTTTTTTTATGGAAAGTTTGATGGAATATAACATTCATAATCATCAGTAGCTGGTCGACGATGCTGTGCAGACCCTGAGAGTAAGGAATGTTTAACCGAATTCATATTCATGAATGGCCAAACACGAACCGGAGAGAGGGCCATTTAGCAAGTTATACAATCTTAATTTCATAACCCAACCTGGAGCTGATGAACGGGAAAATCAATGTGGTTTAAACTGAAAGCACCAACATCCAAATAATTCTGGGATAATTAACCGTATGGTGATTAATTTATTGGCAGTAAATAAACGTTTATCTCGTAAACCTACATTTCTTCTAAATATCATATTAAGGTATAAAAAGTAATTCTAAAAATTTTTTTCTCAAATAATTAATAATTGGCTCATGACGATACAATTTTAATCACAAGCACTAAATTTTATGCTATAGCTTATGGGCAAAAAACTAAAGAACTTATTTGAACCAACTATGATAATATAAACTTAAATTACAATTTTTTACAATTAAAGTTTTTAGTTGAGAAAAAAGTCAATGGCACGACGGGATTCGAACCCACGACCTTCGGCTAGATACGCCGTTGCTCTACTGCTTGAGCTATCGTGACCTCGATCCAATCGGACACTGGCTTCCCATCTCAACCCCAACTTTTAAATGTTCACTCCTTTTTACGATTTTTCTAATGTCGGTTATCGGATTGTATTCTCGACGACAAATGAAATGACCACGAAGAAACACTTTAGTGAAGTATATTTCATTTTAAATCATTAAATGTACTCATTTCGTGGTCAGCTTGACCAATTAATATATTACAATTAATTAAGGTTTTTAAAAAGGAGAAAAAATCGATCGTGGGTTCGAATCCCGCTCATGCTATTGACTTTTTTTTATCTCAACTAAAAACCTTAATTAATTGTAATGTATTAATTGGTCAAGCGGACCAAGAAATTAGGGAAGTAAATTCTATAATAAAATTGGAGGAACAGTGTTCTTGAGGTTAAAAAAAATTATATAAGATCTAACCTGATGCATATTAGGAATAAGGTGTAATAATTGTTGAAAAGTGTATTGCCAAAACAACCAATATCTGGGTGAGAGGATAACACTGCTAAAATATGAGGTTACTTAGAATATTGATGTATACATAGTATACATTGTGTATCAACGTCTAAAATTCGGAAACGATTAGCTTCAGTAAAAAATGGTCTTATATAAACCCCAAGTTCAGTTTGGCTAGGAATCACGTGGTGGTAACAAATTTAACTTAACTTTCTCATCTGGCTGCAATTTTAAATGAGAGTCCCTTATTTTTTATTGTACATTTCTAGTTTCTAGAACATATTTTATCCCACCGTTACTTAAAGAAAAATTTTGACAGGATCGACTATTTCTGAGTTATGTCCGAGGGAAGAGGCGTGATGGCGGTATGCTTTTTGTAACAAGATGGCCTTAGATGAGAAAGTTAAATCTGTTACGCCACGCGATTTCTTAGCTAAATTAACTTGGGGTTTGTTCAAGACCATTTTTTGCTAAAGTTAATCGTTTCCGAATTAAAGACTATAGAAGTTGCCACACCCTGTATATCCTCAAACACAAAACACCGGACACTCGTAGTTTTTAGTTTCTTTCAAACTATATATATTTTTATAGTTATATTAATTACAATACACTTATTCTAATTTAAATCAAATTAAACAAAATCAGAAATTCATGAATTTTAATCAAAATTATTTAATTACGTTAGTTTGAAATAAAATTCAGCAAAACTTAATTTGTTATTAAAAGCAAAACAAGATAATAAATTTTTAGTTAAATTTATTCTTCTAGGTTGAAAGACCTAAGTTTGAAACTCATCAAAACACCGGAAAATCATTTAGTGATAGATTAAAATTTAACCAACAATTTATTACCTAATTTTGCTCCTAATAACCTGCTAGTATTACTTCCGGCTTCTGCACAGTTTTAAGCCTACTAGACAAATCGCGATCGACTTTTGTCTTGAGAAACAGAACCCCATTCTTCAACAATGGTTTGTTCGAGGCGGCAAACGATGTCTAACCCATCTCTTCTTCATGTCCTATAAGTGTTTCATAGCATTAACGTCGGGAGTACGTGTTGTTCATTGTGTAATCCCTATTTCCTCCAAATAACGGGTGACAACCGAGCCACATGCTGTCGAGCATTATCGTGCATTATGACGACGTCTTCTTCAATAATTGGAGTGAATGCCTTCCAGAAGAACTTCCTCAATGTACCTTAGTGCCCTCAAAGATCCGTTCTGCATGATAATCAGTTAGTTACGGCCATGGACGTGATTCCAACCCTTAGCTTAACGTACTTTGAAAGTAATGCATGGCACAAGTAGCAAAACGTTATCTACTTCTTCTCCACCCATAGACAGTCATCCTCCTCAAACCAAACTGGCTCTTATCTGTGATGAGAACAGCCCCCATTATTCGATTGTCTATGCTGATTTCCTAATTGTCGCCTTTCTACTCGATACCACTTCACTTCAGTAGTAGAGATCTTGACGTGGGAGGCCTAGAAACTAAGCTACTCTCACGATGCCTTCTGTTGACAGTTTTAGAGCAGACCCTTACAGTATGGGCCGTTTGGAATTGGCTATCTATCAAGGAAGCGACGATACAGACCAGCATGGTAGAGCGCGGCACAAACAGGACTTTTTTACGAGGGTCGCAACAGCAGAGGTTATATTACCCTCGGCTCATTGAGTCTAATATTTATCGACCTAGTAATTTTGTTTCTTTTTTTAAACGAGGTTTCTCAACAGCAGATATCATATAAGCACCCTGGTGCCGGTGTTTTTGAAAAAAAAGTTAAAAGTATTTGTAGGTATAGCGGCTGTGCATTCGAACCCAGTACCTTCATCTTACAGTGATGAGCGCCGTGTCAACGCCTAAACCATTGCTGCCACCGAAGGCCCCAACGATCTTAACTTAAAGCTGTTTTTTAGAAAAAAAGTTAATAATTAATTTTTTTACTTAAATTTATTGATAATAAAGAAAACAATTTTGAAATAACAATTAGCTCACTCACTAGTTGGCTCTGGAAAATATGAAATTGGCTGGTTTTCTTTATTTTTAATCTAAACTGTTTAAAGGGATTAGTAACACTCCACGAAAGTAAACAGCAAGTTATTATTGTTGTTAATGATGGGTTTGCGAGTCGGTAAATTCATGTCGAAGCCGGTACAGGGTACTTATTAGGTCTGAGATCTTCACTGAAGACGGCGCAATGCAAAATCGCGTTTGTAAAATTAAAAAAACCCGTCAGTGGTGACAGTCCCAGTGGCCTTGTTCCGCTTCAAAATATTGTTTTGTTTAAGTTTTAAATCAACTTAATCTTTTTTTTTTTTATGGGCTTCTGACATCTAGGTTATTTCAGCCCCCATACAGTAAACTCATTCCGTTTGTTCGGTGGAGTATTTGATATTCCGCCACCGACCCCGAACACACACTCATACTCTCTCAACGTTCGAGGGGCAAGATGACGTTTTATTTCACCCTCATTCCTCGCCATTCACGCTAATAAATACATGCGCACAGACAAAACATATAGACACACAACATATAAGACTACATACATTAAAAATAAAAAATAAAACTATTTCCCCTGGAGTGCGGAACAGGGGAGCCCAGAAACCCGCTGCAGTGCTCGAGTACCATTTTTAGATTGGATGACATGCCTACACGCTCCCTATAGTGAGCCAAGGCATGGCATCTTTCCAGTATGTGGCACACGTCGAGCAACCTGTTATACCTAGTTATAAAGGAAAATGTATAAATACAAGTGTCTTGGTTTTGTCTTTGAAGATATGTTCATTCGATTTTGTATATATTTTAATAGAAAATTTATTTGTTTTAGCGGCCGAGAAAGGGTCGTCAGCGAAGAAACAGGGCCGGATTCGACAACTTTGAGCTTGACTTTATTTAACGTGGAGACTGAAGACTTCGGCCCTTATGCTTGTCAGTCTAACAACTCTTTAGGCCTGGCGCAGGCTTATTTCAGATTATACGGTAAGGGAAATTGCAATCTGTAAACGCTAACAACCTCCTTACAACCTATTAACCTGGTGTTTTTGCAAATACGGCAGTAGCAGAATTTCGCCTTTTTTTGCACTTGCCGTACAAATTTACAACATTAAAATCTCATTGTTTTTTGTATTTTTTCTTTTTTTTTATAATACATTGTTTTATTATCCAGCCAGTAAATTGAAATTAAATCGTAATTTTAAGTTATACAGTTATTATTCCTGTAGATTACATTTTACAAAGGCTTTCTTTTCGAACTCATTATCAACGTCAATGGTTGATTAGGTGGCAGGGAGAAGGCAACTGTTTGTTAGGCTAAAGACAGGCCATTAGTAAATCAATGATTTGTTTTATTGTGGGCAAGGCTGGTGGAGCACTTTAACTGGATCTCTAAAGGTGTTCAGAGACAAAGGTCTTGCGGAACAAAGGGTAACTTCAGCAATATACCATCGCCCACTATATAAACGACATGATTTATATCAAACTGTAGTGTGCTACCGGCGCTTTTCGATGTAAAGCTGAATTTTGAGTAAAATAATTATTTATTATATATTAATTTTTTTATGATAGCCTTCAATAACTATGAAACATTTAGGTATATTAAGTCAAAAAAATTAATAGAAATGCTTTGATTGAATACAAAAAATTTATTTTGCATTGCACTGCATTGCTACATGTATTTATTAAATTTAATCACAGTCCCTGAAGATGATCTCAATAAAGATCGAAACTTTGGTACGATAAAGAAAATCCGAAACCTACATCACACCAGACCGCATCTCACGATTGATGAATGGTCACTAATCACCACACATTTAAAAATTAATTATCTCGTTGGTATATTATATAAGCATATTTAATGTGCAAGTTATCACTAAAGCTCTAATTTATACGCAATAAAAATCCTCAAATATGCCATATAATATACACTAAAAAACTAAACGTTAACCAAAATGTTATAGCATAAGATTTGCACTGAAAATATTAAACTGCACTGTATCAATGTTAGGACATCACCCGACTAGTAATAAACTTTTTTTAAAATCTAATTATTAATTATTTATTATTAACTACTTACTATTAATCTAATTATTAATTTAATCTTAATTAGTTTCTAAAAAAAATAAAGCGTTTATCCTTCAAAAAAAGGTGAAGGTAGCATAATTGTAGGAACTTAAAAAAATAATCGTCGATTCCCTGTATGACAACTTAATTGTTTCCGTTTAAAATTTCATTAATTTACCCTTTCCAGTCAATCTGCTATTTTTGTCAAGAATGTCCCACTTTTGTCATTTTTTAGGTTTATTAGGCCTACTGGCACATATAGAACACTTAAACATACATGAAAATTAAGTTTTCATTTTCTGCCATTTCAATCGTTATTTAGGCCATCTTCAGGGCTTGGATGAATTACAAAACATATATTGAATGGAAAAATACAATGCAGATTTAAATATAAATTTTGAACCAGGGTTTTCATGCACAAAATAAGATGCTATTCTTATGGTAGTTACGCCAACATTATAAAACAAATAAACTATTAAACTTTCTTTTTATATTGCCCTGTCCTTCATTATTCTAATAACTAACTTCCTTTCCAATATTTAATAAACCCCAAATCACAAATTTAATCCAGAAAATCCTCACTCTCGACTTCCTTTGAGTTAAAGTAAACCAAGGAAAATTACACAGATTTACCGGGTCCCCCACCCTGTCACAATCATATAAAAACACGATATAACATGATAAAAACACATATGTTTCGTAGCAATTTCACACAAAGCATTCGGGACTGCTCTTCACGACTTCAATGAATTATTAAACAACTTGTCACTAAAAATCACACATTTCTAGTCTATAGCTTGATTCACAATCTGTTGATATTGCTCACATCTGTTATCTCTAAATATTTACTTATGTAATTGTTTCTTATCTGTCTATACTTATTACTTTCCAATTAATGTTACTCTTATATTAGTCTTGATTTCTTAGTATGTCATATTTGGTCTATAGTTTTCCTTTCAAGATGAAAACAGATTTTCAAACTCCCACGTTATTCCATGTTTACTGAATGTTTCACTGATATGATCATTTCACCTTTATTATAATTATTGTTATAATGTACCTGCATTTTTGTAAATAAAAATTTATTCATTCATTCATTCATAAACTGAAGTTTAATATAAAAGTGTATGTATTATCATTTAGCTAATAAATTAACTAATTAAATCAGTTGGACACTGTGGCATCAAATCGCCTCCCCCTTTCATGCTCGAGTAGTACTCTCCCAAATTTCAAACCAAAACAGCATTAGGCAGAGCAATTAGACTTTATTTGAGTAAATGTAAGACCCTTTGTTTACATATTACTGATTGTCTTGTCATTAATTATGCTTGTTTACACACGTTTGCTGGCTATTAGTCTGTTTCCCTTGATAAGTCTTGACTGGCAAAGTAAAATCTACTTGTCCTTTCACTGTTTTGTTTTCAAATTGGAAATATTCACTAGTAAAAACAAAATTACAATGAAAATTTCAATTTATTGCGAACATTTGGAATAAATTTACAGAAACTCGACGAATGTGAAATTTATTTTGACTAAAACAAGCCAGTATGTTTCGATTTTAAAAATTTAAGTTTATTTTTTGTTTCAGAAATCAAAACGTCCACTACAACAACTACAACAACCACGACTACAGTTAAACCACCTGAGCCAACAACAATAGGTGAAGCAATTGTATCTAATATTAAATATTAATAAATTTTGTATTTATTAAATATTGTATGTATTTATTATCGTGGTAGCCGAGTGGTTAGCATGAGAGACTCTCAGCTAGTCGACCCTGTGGTCACGGGTTCAATTCCCGCCGTCACCTCTGGCCCTTTTTTTCACAATACCCTCCCCCCCCCCCCCAAAACCGAATACAGAATAAATATAATACAAATAGTTTGGCTAGGTATGCACAGTTCATGAGGCCATAAAGAAAAAAGAAAAAATTTTAAAAAATAATAATAACTTTATGTTGAATTTTTTGTCGGTTGTTATAATTCAAATTAAAATACTGGAGAGATGCTTTTATATATATATATAAAATATATATCCACAGCTAAAAATGCCTGTTGCTAAAACTTTTAAATTACCTAGTTTTTTTACAGAACAAGGTAGAGATGGTGAAAGATTTAATAAATCTGAAAAAAAAAAAAAAAAAAAAAAAAAAAAGCTCTTTGTCATCATTTCGTTCCGAAAAGGCATTACGCAGATCCTTAGTTTTATTTGGAACAATTGAATTGAAGTTTGACGTCATGCAACTGGCATTGTGAATAAAATGTTTTTTTGTGTCAACATTTGAGCTACAGCCCGTACCAATTTCCCCAGGGAATTGAACAATTAGCTTTCATAAGTAACAATCCCCCCCACCATAATTGACATTTAGCCGTAATTAATGGAAATAATAAATTAATTATATTTTAAACGTTTGAACTCATTAATCATCCCAGTATTAATCTCGGAAAATAAAATTCACTTTCAGAGCAACAGTATTAATTATAATCTACTATATATAAAAAAACAAATTTTCCAGAAACCACGCATTGGCCAGTTTACACATCACATGATCCACCACATGAAGGTATTTATTTGAAAAAGATACTCAAATTGATAAAAGAAATAGGATTTTAAATTTTAATGGAATAAAATATTCATTTACAGACTATACGAATGCAGAGATAGACGACTATGAAAATGAGCTTGAAGAAAAAGGTGTTGGAGCCAGGAGTAGTCATATTTCTCAAAGTGTTTCCCTCCAGCCAAAATTAATAATTCTCATTATTTCCCTACTGGCGTATTTCTTTAGGTGACATAAATAAAACAAAGATAAAAAAAATAAACAAAGAAGAGATATCCTCTGTTGAAAAGAAATCATACTATTGGATTATAAACATCTTTTTCCTTTCCATATTAGCATACAAATATTACATTATTTTTTTATTTGTTTAAGATGTAATACAGATAGTTTGTAAAATATATATGTACAAATTACCAGTTTACCAAATTTTAGTAAATGGTTTATATGATGTACAAAATCATTTCTAATTAGTATAGATATATTGTATATAATTATTGCATTGTTACAATAATGAAATTATAGCTATTTAAATATGACTATGTATCTTAGGCGCTTGTAATATCATTTTTACTTACTTTTCATGTTAAGTAGAACTGATTCATACTTTTCCCAGGGAAAACTATTTCTAAGAGATTTTGTTATTTATAGTACAAAATAATGTTAGATAACTTATTAAAAAAAAAAAAAATAGATTTGTGAAAGATTAATGTGCATGATCGATGTGAATACAAGTAAATATCAAACATATTTACATTATACATAAATGTACCTGTTAATTTAAAAAATTGTTATTAATGTTTATCAAATTAGTAAGGTAAAATTCTGTTTATAAGAATTTTCTATGTTGAGCACCAATAAAAAATGTTATTTCATCTAACATTAATTTTGCTGTTGGCTTCTACTACAGTGAGATGCGCATCTCTAAATAATCATTAATTAACAGTCACTATATATTTCTATTAAAGTTAGGTAGTTCAATACTGCAGGCCGACCCAGGCAAGTCCAGGCCAAATCGATTCTGCACCGTGAAAATACACATGTATTTTTGACTTTTCATACTTTAGCCGGTGATTCCAAACAAAAAAGATTGTGCCGAGCAAGTTTAATTAACTTTTTAAATGTATTTATTTTGAAGTGAAATACAATCGATTAGAAAAACAAATACATACATAAAGGCAATTTTGGCATGACTTTGTGATCAAACAATGACTGTAAAAATATGGGGGTTATTTTAAATTATTAAATTGTTTCTAATGTATAAAAACAAATCTGAATAGTACAAACATTATTTCGTATTTAATTAGTTAAATTATTTACTATATGATATAAAATATTTTTATTATATGATTTAATATTTTAACCCAAAGGGTTGTCACTCCTCAACGTGTTGACCTTATGTCTATACAGAGTTCATCCATGTTATGTGGCTGGGTCACTAGAATCCTCCTTTAGCCAAATACCCAGGAGATCGTTGCTTCCCTACCAACGGGGTTTGGCTCCGACGAAGACTACCTATAATCTATAATCTAGCCTAATACTAATTAAATAGGATAAATCAATTGCACAAATAATTGTATTCATCCGTATAAATGCATTCATGCACTGCACTAATTCTGATGAGTTGATGGAGTACTCAATATAGTACATTAAGGCTATGAGCAAGAGACACATCAGAAAATCAGTCCTAAAAAGTTTATTTATTTAGAAATCGTGTGATGTAGGTTTCAGAAAAACATTTTCTTTATCGTGCCAACGTTTCAATCTGAATTGAATATATTTTGCATTGCATAAATTTTTTGTCCACATCCTACATGTATTTGTTAAATGTAAACAATGTTTGTAAATCCCATGCACTGAAGATGATCTCAATAAATATCGAAACGTTGGCATGATAAAGAAAACGTTTTTCTGAAACCTATATCTTACCAGACCGCATCTCACAATTTCTAAATAATTATCGATTAATGGTCACTAAATATCACACAGTCGTAAAAAGGTTAAAAGGTTTTTCTTGTTTATCACTGGAGTTTGTTTGCCTTGTGTTCAATAACTTCTATTAAATTGTGGTTTATGTGGGCCAACCAAGAAAAGGTATTGAATGGCAGATATAATCAGTAATAATAAGAAAGTTTATATTTTGAATAATAAGAATTGACAATACGATACTGGATGGATCATTAGATGACCGCCGAAATGCTAGGTGGATGGCTTTCTCAGTGGCAGCTATAAGAGTGGAGTGCTGTGCGTTTCACATGAGTTACCCTCTGGTGGTGGAAACCCACGTAGCCACGTCACAAAAACCCACCACAAAATGTTCAAAATTTCCAACAGGAAGTAGGAAAATATTTAGTTACAATACAGCCATCATGAAAATTTGAAAGGTAGTGACCAACTGATTTTCTGATCTCCATTTAGCCGTCTTCATCGACTGGCTGGGTGAAATAGCACACTCAGTTCGGTCTTGCCCTCATCAGAGAAACCCTCTTCGGCTCAATTCAGTGTGGAAGGCGCCTTCACAATTTACTTTTTATTTTTCCAAGTTCAAAATATCAGGCGTCAAAACGTTACATAACATTTCTTTTTTATTTTGAGCTATTTACTTTTTTTAATGGACAACTGAATTAATAATCCATCGTGTACGAGGCACTTGGGGTGTGTTAAGGTAGTTAAAGGATTTATTTCATTTTTTTTCCCCCTAATAAACAAATTATATTTTATTTAACACAACTTACCTTGAAAGTCATTAACATGTTATATTATAGTTTTATTGGAAAACAAGCCTTAATCATAAGGCAAAAAGTATGTAATACACCGCAGACAAAAATTAATCAATTAATTCGTATTTGTTTAGTGGTCATAATCAACCATATTAATTATTCCAATTAATTTTTTTTTTATTGTATCTTAAGGTGACTAATAATATAGTAAATGTGAATACTGGAAGAATTTCCATTTTACTGCTTACTTTTAACACCAAATCTATGTTGCCACACCTCAATAATGGCGGATAATATTAATATGAAACATTTAATGTTCAAAAGCATATTTATTTACAAAATTTGAATAAGAACAAAGAGCACAATATTGGATTGTGTTAACAATTCATTACCAACACAAAATAATGGTGACTAGACTTAAAAATAAGTGATATATTTACAAATCATGTATTGTTACGGCCCTGGTTTTGTAAATAATAACAGAAAGTAGAAATAATGGGTAGAAAAGAGATACAAAAAAAAAACTGAAACTGGATAAAATCATAACCCATATACTGTAGTCTTTAGCTAAAAAAACATCTATCACAGCTAATATTGCAATAACTCAGCCTGTTAACTAAAAAAATATTCTGAGTTTAAAACATTATTTAGATCAAAATCACCTTTCTTAGGTAACTGTTTAAGTAGTTCATTCAGTCTTTCTTGTGTTAAATTAACAAATGCTGGATCTTCACCCGTTACATCCCTGAAGAGAAAAAAAAAATGGTAATAATAATGAATAATAAAACAATATTAAGTTACAACTTACTTATCTAAGCATCCGAATTTTTGTAACATGTATGCAGATAGATTATTCAAAATTGGTTGGGAATGAAGAGCAACAAATTGTTCTCGGCAAATCTAAAATGACACCGTATTAATATCAAAACTCGTTCGTTTGCAAAATTGATAAAATTACCTTGTTCATTAGAGGTAGCGTTTTAGGATGGGTCCAATAACAGTCATGTACAGAAACAAAAGTAATGCCAGCTCTTTCACAAAACAAAGAAGTCAACATCATGTGACAAGAATCAAGTGAATGTATAAAATTTGGAGGAAAAGCATTCCTCTGCTTCATGACGTTTGGTCTCCTAAAATTGAATTACAAAATGAATCGAAAATTTTACATTGATTTTATATCTTTTTTAATGCACTGTGACTGCACAACATTAAATTAATCAATCAATCAATTAACCAAATTTGACTAAGTTATGATGGTCCTAGGTGATAGGTTGTCTTTATGTCTATCTCATAAGATTACATAAGCGTCAATGAATGAAAATTCTATCTGTTGGAGGAAAAAATACCACTTGGTTCCAGTGTGATTAGATCTCCAGAGTGAGAAATGTTTGTGCAAAGCTGGGTGTGTAGGGACATTCAAAAATTGAATGTAGTCGGTTCCTATGTGTATATGTTACAGGTAATGAGTCAGTTTTTATGTAATGAGTGTTTTTAGTTAAAATGAATTCCAATTTTTCTACACAATTTATCTAGATAATATGTATAATAATTAATATGTATAATAACTGAGTGCTGTTCGTTAAAGTGTTTAATTTATTGAAAACTTTAGAATTTATGACGATTAATTATGTTTTTTAGTTGAGATGAAAAAAAGTTAATGGCACGAGAGGGATTCTAACCCACGATCTTCTGCTAGACTGCTAGATACGCTAGATACGTCGCTGCTCTACCACTTGAGGTATCGTGACCTCGATCCACTCGGACATCAACTCCCCATCTCAACCTCACCTTACGAATTTTCCCTCCTTTTCTTATTTCAATACAATTATCATATATTAATTGGTCAAACGGACCATGAAAATAGTGAATTAATGATTTAAAAATGAAGTACACTTCACCTAAGGCTCTCCGTCGCCATTTCAATTGTCGTCGAAAATCCAAACCGATTACACGACATTTGAAATACGGCAAAAGGAGGGAAAACTCGGAAGGTGAGGTTGAGATGGGGAGTTGATGTCCGAGTGGATCGAGGTCACGATAGCTCAGGTGGTAGAGCAGCGGCGTATTTAGCCGAAGGTCGTGGGTTCGAATCCCTCTCGTGCCATTAACTTTTTTTCATCTCAACTAAAAACCATAATTAATTGTCATATGTTAATTGGTCGTGCACACAACGGAAATAGTGAATTAATAATTTAGAATTAATGTTTTCTGAACCACATTTTGTGGTACAGTTACACCGGGCAAACCCTACATGGTCCCCAAAGTCAGTGAAGTTGATTAGTCTTTTTTTGCTATAGAATTTCTCTTATGGTTGCATTTCACCAAATTTTTTTACTGTTGACAACTGTTTCTTATTTAAGCATTTCTTTTCATTTGTATATAACGGCCACTGAAGGGTACAGGGGAATTTTGGGTAACGAGAAAGCAGACTGGCCAGAGGAGGATGTGCAAGACAGGCCCTGAACCTACATTTGGGATAATGAGAACAAATATAGAATCCTCCAATGCAGAATGGATCCAAGCAAAACAAAAGGAGAAGTGGATAAACTCTAGCGGTGCTAGACATAGTCAACTTATGATGAAACAACCTGACCAAGACTGGCAAAAGCATTGCTGCAATTGGAGAGGGCCAAACTCAGAGGAGTGGTAGGACAACTAACCGGTCACTGGCATCTGAGAAAACACCTACACAACATGGTCATATACAGCAATGATCCCATTTGCAGATTATGTAATGAAGAGGAGGAAACGTAAAAAAGCTCAACAGAGGTTTAACGTAACATAAGGAAAAAATTTAGGGAATCAAATTGCAGCAGCAACAGTCATTGACCTGATACTTCTAGGAAGAAGGATTGAGTTTATTGCACTGAACTAAGGAACTAGGAAGGTACAATAAGCCAGAAGGCTGCAATGCCGGGGGAGTGCAGCAAATCCCACTTCCTTGTAACCTTTCCTACCATACCATACCAATGGCCACTGAATGTCTGCTTCTCAGGTCTCATTATTACTTTTTTGTGACCATTGTTTAGTAGACACATAATTGAATGCTGTATGCAAGTACTTTTTCACTGTTAATGTTTCTTTCATGTGCTTCACTGTTATTTTATTTGTTTGTTTGTTTGTGTGTGTGTGCATGTACAATCTGCTGTATTGTATGTTGGACTTTTTGAGTTTTAGATTTTAGTATGGTTATAATAAAAGAAATGAAATGTAATCTTAAAGCTTAACCTATTAAACAATACTCACTCAAACATATCTAACGGAAAATATTCCTGAAAGTTTGATGAGGATGACTTCTTTGCATGTATCCTGTCTCTATGCTTAGCATAAGGCTGAACAACAGGTAAACCAAGGGGCGTAATGTATTCGACATTTTTTCCACAACATTGCGATATATATTTTGCCGTTTCAGTAAGCCAATCCTTCAACATAGAAACAACGGAAAGTTAATAAATTAAAACTTACGCATTAAATTTTAGAAATCAAAAAACCTGTATCTCTCTCGCTGAAGTGAACATCTCTCTCAAACTGACAAATGTCTTTGTAACAAGGTAAGTTGACGCAGGCCAGACATGTTCTTTAGGAAACTCTTCAATATCTATACAAGAAATAATGTTGATTAGGTATTCACTAAAAGGACAATTTTTAGACAATTACCTT
This sequence comes from Cimex hemipterus, assembly GCA_039619505.1. NCBI lineage: Eukaryota > Metazoa > Arthropoda > Insecta > Hemiptera > Cimicidae > Cimex > Cimex hemipterus. The sequence continues at coordinate 11,371,140 of CM077102.1, forward strand.
TTAGCTGTTTGGCAATTTGAAGACGAGCACCAAATCTCGTCACACCATAGACAGTAGTCATAACTGTCTGTTTAATTACTTTCCTCCTTACATACCCCTCTAAAACTTGAGCAATTTGATCACCTTCATTTGCATCTTTAATTCTTTCCCTTTCGACCTAAATTAAAAATCAATAACATTGACTTGATAAGCCTTGACAGATTTGGAAAATTATCAGAACCATTTTGTTTCTTTTACTCTATGTTAAATAATTACAAATAAAAAACAAATGCTTACAATAGCAGCAACACAGCTGTACACATCCTGAGGGATTTCAGCAGGCGATAAGTTAACACTGTACGCACCGACGGAATCCCTGCCGAGGGCGGCATAATGCTGAAGCCCGTTACAAGAGCCGTCTTGGTGCACAGGAAAATGACAAATATAGTTTTCATGGCCGGTCTCATTGGCAAGGGCATTTCTAATTTCCATGCAGCAAGCGAGGGTTTGACAAGGATCTTCTGAGTCCATCCACCATTTCTCCCCCTTCAGAAGAAACAATTAATTAAGTATAAGCTTAGTCACTTTATTAACTAAATACCTCTAGAGGATTGTTTGCGCTATCTAGTATTTTGGGTAAAATCTCATCGGCGTATTTCAATCGTTCAGCATTTGATTCTCTCTTTTTCAAACCAGTTAAATTGACAAGATGTATCTTAAAACAACAACAATGTAGATATATTTTGGATGAATATATCACCTTGTAATACCTTCAACCATTTAAGACCGTCAGGACCTAACGGTTCACCTTTAGCAAACATAAGGATCGAACGGGCCAAATCAGAACCTAAGTGGTTTAAATGTGGCGGGCATGGGTAAACCCTTCCTCTGAAATCCATGTTGTGAGGTAACCAAAAAATGTTGTCTCTAAACTGTATAATTCAAAATGTTACTTTATCTGTTACAAATTGTAATAAATATTTAAGTATATTAATTATAATAGTAAGTATTATAAGTATTAATTATAATAGTAAGTTGTTTTTTTTTTTAGTCAATACTTACATGGTTCGCAAGAGACAATCGGTACAAAGCATCACACCATAGAGAATACATTTCAGCTCTTTTACGCCTGATGACCATCCTCTTCCTAAACGCATGAAACCGTTCTGTACTATTAATAGATGAAACTGGTTTTGGTAACGGTAGCGTAGAAGGTGGTTCAGGAATTTCCAGTTTCGAAGACCCGCCATTATTGAATATATTTATTATAATATCAAGCACCTAAAATATGAAATATAATCGTGATACACATGTTTATATAATTGCGGAGAATTTTGAAAATTTTTGTTTAACTTCTAAAACCCATCACCTAAATTGGACCCATGCATACCTTCAGACCAAAATGAGATTTTTTGTTTTTTTGGTATCCTCAAGGTCTAAATGTACACAAGCGTTGATTCTTTTGTGTTCAAATTTGTTTTTAAAAAAGTTAGCAATCTCTGTTATGGCTATGGCATGAGGAGCTGGTTTTTAAAAGGTTAACGTGCCAAGAGGCAATCCACCTGGCAAAAAAGGTTGTAGGGATTGTAGACACTAGGATATAGAAATCTTACAGAAAATTTAATACAAAAAATTTAATACTAGTGATATTAAGTGCTCAAACAGATATGGACCAAGATAAATTAGCCGTACAACAAAAAAATTAAAAAATAAATCACCTCATTTGCTAGCATGTTCGAAATTTTGTTACAGGACAAAGAGGTCCAAAACATTGATTGCATGGGAAAAATGACGCTGTGGCCAGAACACGACCCCTACCATAACCCATTCAAATGAGGTACACTTAGTACCACTGGCGTATATGGTAAAGAAATGTATTAAATGGATTATGGCTCATTAATACTATTTATTCAAAAACACTTGCAAATTAGTTTTCAAATTTATAGTTCAAATGTAAGCATTCACTTGTTTTTCCTGTTAATGAGTTTGTTGGGGACCGGGCTAGCTGAGTGGTTAGCATGTCAAATTCTCGACTCGTAAGCTCACTTTCGTTGGTTCGATTTCCATTGCTACCTGGAATCCTGATGACCTCTCCCTCCCCTCTAAAAAAATACTGTTCAAATCATAACTCTAGTGAATCAGAAACAAGGCCATTTAAAATATGGTCAATATGGCTGGTATAGACTTTAAAATTTACATGAATACATATAAAACTCAAATATAGTAATTGACGATAGTTATTGGAATGTTAACAAAGTGTAAATATATAAGAAACTCAGCTTCTCAAGTTCTACTACTTATGTTCAATAGTTTAAGTTCCCTGATAAACTTAAAGAACCTCAACTTAAACGCTTCTGACTAAATCTCATTTTTGAAATCCTGAAAAAAATAAATTACCTAAAACAATATATAAGAAAGTCATAGCTTGGATAAGAGCTCATGCAGAATTAACAAACTAATAAAAAAGTGGATCAACAGACAAAAGAAACTGCTTCACAGTGTAAAAGATCATTTGTTACTCTCACCTATAGTACTCAACAGTTAGATTAAAAATACAGTATTACAACAAATGATTAAAAAGTAGTAGGAATTGTACAAAAGGACGGTTTTACCAATCCATTCAACTTATACGGTGTGTGCTGGCAAACCTGTCAAAATATGCAAAATTTATGTACGCTATACTCTAACCATTCTATTAGGAACGAGTATTTCAAAATAAATATCACTAAATGAAATATGAGTAAGTCTCAGAGTTTCATGCAAACACCTTATTCTGTTATACCCCAAACATATCAATAAAATAATTCCACATTTCAACATCTAGCTCTACGACTCAGTTATAAAACTATTATTAGTTCAAATAATTTGCAAGTTTACCGATCAATTGCAAAAATTGTGAGATATTAAATGACAAGTATAAAATATAGATAAAATAAAACAAATTATAAAAATGGTACTTAGTTATGCTAATGCAAAAAAAAAGTTATGCAAGGAATTGTCTTCTTTCTCTGACAAATTTATAAATGTAGTAACCATTTTAGCCACTACAAATCCTGCCTAACAGTTTGATAAATAAACATAGAGAATGCAATTGTTCATAAATTATTTTTTAAAAGCTTTTTCAACCAGCAAACACATGGGAAGCGAGTAGAACAAAATTTTCCACATGCTAATACATAAATATTATTGTTTTGATTTATTTTAAGTTTTAAAATTGTTTGAGTTAAAATGCTTTACGAAAGTTGGCCTTCTATGTTCATTGAAGTAGTTTTGGTTTTCATCCTGAGGATAGGATTTGTGTTGGTGCATATTGGATGCGTGCCTTCTTCCAGTGTTAATCTTCTTGTGATGCAGCATTTGATTAATATGGCCGTATCTACACTGGTCTTTTTTGTCATTGGATTTCCCATCGCTGTTGGTAACGATAATCTAGTGGTTGAGGTATCAAAAGTTATGCAAGGATCGATCAATGTGGACGACCTTATTTTCAACTGGAAAATCATAGTTGTATCAGATGCAATTATATCTACAACAATATGTGGCAAGGCACATATGGCAGGGGGAGTTTTAATGTCAATGCTCGTTTCCGGTTGCATTCAACCAACAATTATGTACTTCCTTTGGAGGAAGATACGGTTTTTCAATGCTGGAGGAGATAACTTAATATTTTACTCATATGGACACACAGTTGTAATGCATGTCTTTCCAGGTGCATTTTGTTTGGGCTGTATACTATTATATGGTAAAAGAGTAATCAGGATATCTGATATAGATTTATGTTCAATTTCCTTTAATTCGCATTCAACAACAATAATAGGATATGCTTTTATAATAACATCAATGGTAATTGAACCTACATTAATAGCAAAGAAAAATGTAACAACTATTTTTGTAAACAACATTTTGGCGGTAACAATTGGAGTGATGACAACTTCAATTTTGAATTCTGTGTTCAGACAGAACTCAAACTTCTTCAATTACTGGCAAGTTGTATGCACTTTTCAGGGAGCTCTTTCAAGTTTGGTAATAATAAGTGCCGGATTAGACATGATGAAACCGTATCAGACGCTGATGATAGCCCCAGTAGGGCCATTGCTACACTTCATATATTCCAAACTGATATTCTGCACCATTTTCGAAGATTATTGTAAAATTGTAGGCATACACGGCATCTGCGCAGCCATCGGAGCTTACTTATCCTGTATTCAGTTTGAGCCGAAACTTCAAGAAGATTCAACACTTGACCGTCTCATGCGAAGAAGCATCATCACGACCATAATATTTTTTTGTGGTTTTATTATTGCCTTAGTTATCCAGCTAATATTAAAATACACCAACCTTTTACGAAACAACACAGAGAAGTTGATACACATGAAAGCACCTAAAGGGAACAAAAACAAGTGTCCGTACATACTTCCAAACAAAAACAAACAACTGATAGAGCCACAAGTTCATATTCTGCACACATTAAAAAATCAATTATTCAACGAAAAGGCGAACCTTTTTTAAGGATTCATCAATTCTGTGAAGAAACACAAGGGTAATTGTATCCAATAATTTTACAGTACAATTATTTTATTTTTAAAAACGTGTTTTTTATTTATTTATTTTTTAATTTTAAAAATCTTCATTGTATTAAAAGCTAAAAATCTAGCTAAATCAACTATTATACCAATTTTAAACTGCTTGTGACTAACATGACCACCAAAAATCAGGAATAAGAATCATGAACAGAACAAAAAATATTTTCTAGTGTTTCTTTGAAAAACATTGAATGTTCTTTCTATCAAAATGAGAAGCAGCATATTAAGATTTCATAAAAAATGTTTATTATGAACAAATTTGTTTCAATAACAGCTGATAAACTTTAGTATAAAGTTTTATAGAAACTTTAGACTGTATTATATTATCATAAAAAATAATTATTTTGTCTTCAATGGGTTGTTTTTAAGTTTATTTTTTTATCATATTACATCTTTATTATATTCCATAGTCAGAGGAAAATTTAATTTACTTTTTCAGCAATGTAAAATAATAAAAATATTTTCATAAATTTGTGTTTTTTTTATTGTCTACAACTATGGAATATAATAAAGATTTTTTTTTAATTGTTTAAGTTAACTTTGAAAATTATAAAACAATTTATATTTCCCAATTTCAGCAAAAGATATTTACTTGTAAGTACAAAAATGAAATATATGCACATCTATAAAAATCATCTTTAATCGAAGATATTGATTGAAAATATTGCATATAATGAATGGAGTGTAATGTATGTGTATTAAAATATAGTTGTGACTGATTTTCACAAATAATTTTATTAACTCCCACAGATCTCTTGAAACTTCATTTGAAATTAATGGCATAATTTAATCTGTTACATCCTTCACAATCTCATAAGAAAACACAATGGCTTTACATTTACTGATATGCTTCGCAGCGAAAATTGTCAATTTTGCTAAATTGCACTCGCCAATATCTTTTTGGCACAAGCTAGTGTTAGCGACGATGGCCGAATAATCTATGTTCGCTTGCACATCTCTAAGCAATGAAAGAATAGTCGGCATAAGCGCACTGCTACTTTTTTTTTTTTTTTTTTTTTTTTTTTTTTTTTTTTTTTTTTTTTAATGTGCACAAACTAAAACATCAGCAGCAATTTAAATCTGGGAAGAATGTATTAATAACAAAAAGAACCTTCAGGGGGTTTAACAAATAACGCTCGTCATGATTAGCATCTACAGGTCTCACTTTCGATTTATAAAGCATCCCTTTTTATACCAGTTTCTCTATCGAAGTAGGGAGTGGAAAGAAAATTCTAAAGTCAGGTGAGTTCCTATGCCAAAGGTGGATCCAGTTGACACAACCCCAATTTAACTGTCCCGCGCCGCTACCTATTTGTGAGCTTTTGACAATTACTCATTAGTTATTTATTTGATCAGTTGTCCCATTATTGCAACCATGTTTTCCAGGTTCTTGGGAAACAACTGGTGGCTCCCGTCTGAATGTGCAACACTCTTCAGCACTTTTATTTATTTGACCAACAGTGTAATTATTGCAGGGCTATGCTTCCAAGTGTTATGAGGAACTTCACATTGCTCTGTCTGTTCTGTATACCTTCAACCAACAGCATAATTATTGCAGAGTAATGTTTCCCAGGTGAGGGACATCTGGGTGATCGCCCTTTTTTTCTATGGTCATTTAAATTTTTTTTTGTTTAACAAATATCATATACCATATAGAAGGCCAAAACAAAAGATGGAGACCAGCATAACCCAGTATGGAAGGAAAAAATGAAGTTAACAAGAGATTAAAAATTTTCTGACACTCATTCATGTTTAACTTGTATGTTCTTTCTGGAAAATGATGAAGGAAATAGTTGGCAAATTGCCCTTGTGTTTTTAAAATTCTCTTCGAATCACCTGCACATGCTTGGCCCATTGCTTTGTACAAAGATTTATAACTATGCATTATAGAGTAGGTAGTCTATTCCCAATGGTTTATATTGAGTTATGTGACAATTGAGTAACATTGAGTTAACAAAACAGCTCTATAGTTTTGAAGAAACTGATTTGCTGGCATGTTTTTTTCCTGATATTGTTAATTTTTAATAATAAAAGTCATTTACCGGTGTGTTGACTTTCCATGGCACCAGGCCCAACTCATTAAGTGCATCCAAACAGGGATATATTTGTGGCAGTGGAGATTTCTTCAATCTATCCAACTGTTGTATCGCTTCGTGAGGAAGTCTAAATAAAAATAGTTGCAGTATAAACAGGGGAAAGATAAACCTTGTCCTGGTTATTACCTTATCAACGAAGTCTTAGGAATGATGTATCCTCCATTGCTACGAGATGACCAAGGAATCGGTGGTGCCATCATTGGTACATCTGTCACAGTGAACTTTAAATAAGGAAGACGAGCGGCCCTAAATATTTTCGAAAGAATCGGGTGTGGTTTCACTTCTTCTTTTATTACAAAACCGTGATGTCGGAATACAGTGTAAAAAGCAGGTAACAAATGCCTGTTTTAAAATGAAAAAATATAATTTTGAAAATAAACTGATTATTTCAATACAAAGTAATTTTACATACTCTTGTTTTGAATTCATTTTCATGAGATTGACATCAATTTTAATGTCTTTCAATATAATACTGTATAGAAATTGGCCAACTCCTATTAAGACACTTGTCGGCCAGGCGTCAATATCTTTATCCTGAATTTAAAATGATGGTTAAGTAACATTAAAATTTCATTTATATTTTACTATCTTACAACAGTCGGCCCTTCCTGGTGCTCGTATTTCACCATCTGCCAGCACATACGTGAATTTGCGTATTTATATTTACTAGGATTCATATACCAATCGAAATACTTGTTGTACAAATGTTTTATTTGTTCCAAAACTCCATCGGCCTTTTTCTGTTTTACTTCACACCTTAAATAGATTTTATCATTAACAAAAAGTTTTTAACAATTTTAAAATGTTATTCTTCTAGTTACCTTATACGAACTTTATTTCCCAATTCCCTATAAAGCTGGACAGATGAACGACTATAAGTTTCAGAACCTTCTGCTAATTTTCTAATTTCCTAAATTAAAAAATAAAACGTAAATGCATTGGTTGAAAAATCCATAATATAATACTTACTTCCAAAATTATTTCTTTATATTGATTTTGGTCCAAATAGACCAAATAAGGGTAAATGTTTAATTGTCTGAATGACTTGTGCATATATTTGTGTTGTGCATTTAGTGTTGCTAAATCTCGTTTTAAAGATGAAGTTATAACCTTGTCCCACAATGCAGTCATTTCATTCAATTTTTTCCTCTGGCCAAAAAAAAAAAAAAAAAATTAATTTATATTCACAAATAAAAAGAATTTATTCAAAAAATCCTCTCACATAATAAGTCAATGCTTCTGACGGTTCGGCCTCCTTTTCAATAGACTTGACATCAACAAATGTGTTTGTTTCCATTTTCACTTGTGAATCAAACAAATCATTTATATCATTTAATTTAAATAACCCTTCAGCAGGAGATTTCATTAAAGAAGTCTAAAACAAAACAAAAATATTAATTCATTAATGTTTTTAATCGTAAGATTTTTTGACAAAACTTTCTGTTCTAGCTTACATTGCATTCATTTAAAGCATTAACGAGAGTGTTTGAATAAAAAACATCAGGCAACTCGATATTAGGTGAATAATTAGGACGAATCACCCTGATTGCTTGTAATATAACTTCTCTTGAATTCTTTTTCCAAACACTTTTATTAAATATATTATCCAAAGTTATTCCCTAAAAATGAAATCAGTTAATTGATAATGTATGAAATTAAACACAGCGGTAGTACCATTGAGGACATGTCTTTAAAGCAGGACTGCAAAAGTTCGTGTTTATCCCGTTTTGCTGATCTTGCAATGGCTTCAAACCTATGGGCAAAGGACATTTCCGATGGTCTCATGTTCTTTGACTCCAATAATGACCAAACTTCCATAAGTTTATCAAAATTTCCCTACAATTGAAGATCGAAATGATTTCAAGGATCAAAAACTTTGAAGCTATTGTTGAAAAACTAACCCCTCTTGCATAGCCTTCCATTAATATGTTCATCACTTCAACATCATTTATGGGAACAATATTTTTCTCTAAATAGTATGATAACGTTGACCAACATCTATTCACAAATCCACAATTGATCTAAAAAAAAAAATTATTATTATTATTTAACTCAGAAAAACAATGTTTTTTCTATATAATACTTACACACATATTTATGTATGATAATAAAGAATAGTTAAAACTTGTTTCTTTTCCAGCTTTATATAACTCCTCCAATTTGATTTTGTTAAGTTTTTCACGGGTAAGTTTCAGTTTTCTACAATGCAAAATAAAATCAAAAGTAATCAAATTTTCATAACAACAACAATAATAATAATAATTACACTGACTTTGAATTTTTAGTACTAGTATTAACTTTGTTTTCAATGAGGGACGTCTGAACTAGTTCAGCATTAATGGGCAGCGCTTCGATCAGAAATTCTTGGCCTCTTTGACCTTCTTCTTCCATTTCTTCGAGTTCTTCCAGCATTTCCTTTGCTTCGGAATTAGGTAAAGTGTTTGCTTCCAACCTTTCCATAAGTTCAGCCCTAGCGTCATTGACACTTGCACCTTCTAAGCAAAAAGTGGTCACTTCAGCTTCTCTCTCCCCTGGACCTTTGGAAGAAACTGAAAATAAACAATAAATTAAAATCGCCAAATAAATAATTGTATTAAAATCTACTACATGTCAATTAATCACCTAAAATTTTAGAGTATGTATTTCCCCTGCCACTAGTCCTTTTGCGTAAAAGGTTCTTTTGGAAACTTACTGAGCTCGATGACTGGTACCTTTGTTGTCGACGATATCGAGATTTGGACCCTGGAATAATCTTAAGATTAAAAAAAGTATTTTTTACTATTACACGACATTTGAAAAATGACAAAGAGGAGGGAAAATTCAAAAGATGGGGTTGAGATGGGAAGTGCCTGAGGAGACCATGATAACTCAATGGTAGAGCAGCGGCGAATCAAGCCAAAGGTCGTGGGTTTGAATCCCGCTCGTGACACTGATTTTCTAATTGCAACTTAAAACCTTAATTAATTGGATGATATTAATTGGTCAAGCGGACTACAAAAAAATAGAGAATTTTATACTATGGCAGGTAGTAGGGTTAATGTACATGATAATCATGCAATACACAATTAACAAACAAATAGATAATATATCATGTAGCCATATACATTATACATGGCACCTTATATTTCATAAAAAATTATATTATGTTATAAAAAATAAATAAAAAATTTAAAAAAAAGACAGCTTGTAAAAACTGTGTGTTTGGTGATGAAAAATAAGGTCTGGTTTACCGAAAGGTGATCAGTATGAGATCACATACGTGACATTGGTATGAGAAACAAAGACTATATGGGCGACTCTCCTCCATCTTTTCTCCACCCTCTTCCAAGTGGTTTAAAAACCCAGATGTTTGATTCTGCCATATTTTTATCATGGACAAGTTAGAAGCTCTTTGTTATTTAATTAGATGAAAAACAAATGGAAATATACAAATACACATAGGAATTTTATACATTGGCAAACGTTCTCTTTTTTATCATTGTCCATGTAATCAGGTTCACTTGTCACAGTGTGGGATATGTTTGAACAAATGAAATCAATTTGTCATTATCAAAAATGTCATTTCTGTCCATCTTTTTAAAGTAACAGAAGTTACAAAATGTTAATGAAAAGAGTTAGACGGAGCGAATTGCTTGATATAGAATGAACTCTGTGAATGACACCTAAGCAGTCAGATGAAATGCCATTATTGGAGGGATCTTTACTAGAATAATGTTTGCAAATCTGAAACTTCAGAGTGAAAAATAAATTTTTGCATATGGTTGCCTTTAAGCAGGGACTAATCCTATCCAATTATACTTATATAGGATTATTTTACATTTATATGATTATACTTATATATTAGTCTTTTTAAAATTATTAATTAATACATTGACTGTCCACAATTTTCAACTACAACAGAAACTTCTCCACTACTTCTTATCAGCATAGGACCTTTTATATCTGATGCTACAATACTATACTATGACAAAAACTCATTTACAACTGTTAACCAACACACAATTTGCAAAATAAATCTTGACAATCTAGACATAAATATTTATTGAATTTGTTTTAACAAAAATTGTCCTCATGAAATATTAATCCATTTATGTTTAGTGGTCCAACTGACCAAATTAAGTCTTTCAATTATTCTTTTTATGGTTGAGATGAAAAAGTTAGTGTCACGAGCGAGATTCGAACCCATAACCTTCGGCTAATACACCTCTGGTCCAATCCACTCAGACACCAACTCTGTACTGATTGGGCTGAAGGTCGTGGATTCGAATCCTGCTCATGACACAAACTTTTTCATCTCAACCAAGACCTTACATAAAAAGAATAATTAATTGAAATTGTCCTTACCTTTTATCCATTTGAATAATATTGTAAATAACACCGTATTATGTGTAAACATTGTAATGATTATTAACACGAATATTGTCAGCATGAGCTCTTTTTATGCGTTTACTTATATTTTTGTACAAGGATGGTATCGGTATGTAAATAAACATCCCAATCTACTAAAAATCAGTATTTCATTCCAGTTGCCTTCCAGGCACCCAGTCTAACGTTAACTCGATGATACCAGTCTCACTGATCGCCTTCGCGCTAACTGTGCCTAAATGGACACACTGCTCAAAAATGATCCAAAATGTTTAAAAAACCTCCACTAAACCCAAAGCATCACCATTTGAAAAGGTTTAGATGGTCTAAATACATTGAAGACTCAATTGAAAAATAGACCTTGGTGTGTGAAATATTTGCATAAATTTTCCTTTTATCAAATCTACTTCTCACCTAGTATGAATTCATATCTCCTATTGCAAAGGCTGCAGTTCAATCTGGAATGCTGTACAGTTGGAAATGCGTTATGAACAGAAAATGCGCTTAATTTCAGTAGCCTCAGCATCGCGATGAGTTTCTACCATCTCAAAATTCAGTCATGTATTCTTTACGCGCCCTTTATCCTTTGCCTGCTGAGAAGGACAGTTGACGATTCGTAAAATAACAAGAACAAATAGATAAAAAAAAATTTCAGCAAAGATATCGAAATAGAAAATATAAACAGCTAGTGGAACCTCTTTTCACAAGGTGCCGACTGCACGAGGCTGGAACCTTGAAAATGTTTATGGCCATAGAATACAAGAATCCCAAAGATACTGATATCATAGAAAATCATCACTTTTAAAGTTATGGTGCATCGAAATACAATCAAAACACAATAAAATAAAAATCATAACAATAACTACAAAATTGATCTCTTAATTGTCAGTACAAACTGAAAATATTTCAATACCTTCAGACAATTGCAAAATATCAAATTCAGACTAAAATTTGTCTATACTGAAACAAATCAAATTAAAAATAACTCTGTTAATACTTAGCAAAAAATAAATACATCCACTCTTAGCACATACAGTTTCAAAAGAATACTCAGTACTGTATAAAATAAAATAACTCTTTTCCTGTACAAGTACACCATTTTTTTTTCTTTAATTTTTATGTGTTGTGACCGTTAGTCAATGATTATTCAGAAATCGTGAGATGAGGTCTGGTGTGATGTAGGTTCTAGAAAAACATTTTCTTTGTCGTGCTGCATTTCGAGCTTTATTGAGATCATCTTCAGGGTCTGGGATTTACAAACATTGTTTAAATTTAACAAATACACGTAAGATGTGGAAAAAAGTGAATTTATGCAATGCAAAATATATTTTCTATATTCAATTTTTATAGTATATCTTATATCCACTACATTAGATATTATATGAATTAAACGTAATAAAAATAACAATTGAAAATTACAAAGCGTATTTACAATAAGTACAAGAATAAAGAAATTATAGTCTCTTTTCTGAATACTACATTAACTCCTCATAATAATTAACATAATTAAAAAGTACTTAATAATTTTTTTTAACACTTCTATATTATTTACAATAATAATTACTTATATAAGATCGCCATTATTCCCAACACCAACTTCATAAAATCCGGTTGCACTTCTGGCCTCTAAAAATCATTTTCATTACCATCAATTCATTACCAGTACATAAGTTTACCGGTCTTTTTATGCTGTCTAATGATGTGTAGCTTATCATTGCTGAACTCTGTTCCTTCCAGATTAGTGAGTCCATAGTTTGTATTTAAATGTAACTTTTTTTTTATTTATTTACGGATTGAAACCCACTATAAAAAAATTTTTTACCATGTCAAAAAATACAAATAATATACATAAAAAAATAAGCACATAGATACATAGTAATAATATAAATGGTAAATATAAATGATTAATATAAAAATACAATTAATGAATAAAACCTGACCAAATAAGGCAGAGGAAACGAAATAAAGCTGAAAGACAATTGAAACTAGGTTACTACTTAGGTACATATTTAATGAAAATCATGCTCTTTGTAAATATATAATAAGACTAGAGTGTGAAAATTAGTTGAACCAGTAAATGAAATAAATTGCAATAAATTTTGTACAGTATGAAATATAAAAGCATTGAACTAAGGTTTTAGGATGTGGTTTTTCACAGTTTGCACGGAACTACTGAAGAAATCAATGCTATTGCAGATGTTACTCTCAATCATCATTCTGTGTAGAGGAGAAGAGAAGGTACAACTGATTATAGCCTTTTTGTAATACAAAAACAATATCAAAGTAATCCCTTCTTAGTGCCAGTTCGAAAAGTTTAAATTCAGAGTGGATTCCAGGGTAGGCAGAGTTCGGAGGAAGATTGAGTTTGTAGGGAAGTTTTTTTCAAAATTTGTTTTGTACAGATTGAAGAATTTTTTGATAATTTAGATATAATGGGTTTCAAATAGGTGTAGCATATTCTAGTATGGGTTGTACAAAAGCTTTATAAAAATGGACAAAATAAAGAGGGTTTTTAAATTCATAGGTGTTCCGGGTGATGAAACCTTATCACAGATCTTTTTTTTTCTTTTTATGTAGAAATATGTTCTTTAAACTTTAGCTTTTGATCAAAAGTAAACAAAGATCCTTAACAACCTCAACTCGCGTTAAAAGAGCATCATGGAGGGTATAGTGATAAATAAAAGGTTGTTTCTTATGAGAGAGTGTAGTTGTGTAGCATTTGGAAACATTAAGAGGAAGCAGTATTGGGACACCAGGTCAGCACATTATTGATAGAATTTTGTAACTGTAAGCAATCAGAAGAAGTGATTTTGGAATAAATTTTCAGATCATCAGAAAATAATAAAAATTGAGCAGAAGGGAGAGCAAGAAGGATATTATTAATAAATAAGAGAAACGAAATTGGTCCAAGATGGGACCCTTGCGGGACTCCCAAAGAAGCCGCAAAGGCACATGATTTAAATGATCATTCATGTTGTTGAAATTTATTTTAAAAACTTTGATTTTTTAAAAATAACTTTTATGTTCAATTTTGTAATTGAAGAGACAAATACATTAATATAAACTTTGAAATTTTATTTTTAACCGGTCCCTGTTTATGATGTCACATCGATAGGCCACCATCGAATCTGACCTGGTAATTGACATCAATTATCATCCACTTGGAACCTCTCAGTTGTCTTCGTTCAATTCAATCCGATAATTAATTTTCTTAAGTTTTACCAGGGATGAAGGATTTGTCCACGTTTGTACTTTTACGACTTTCTGTAATTTAATTACTTTAACAATTTACTATATGTTTTACGTACGGAAAAAGTTCAAAAGATGGTAAGATCATTGGAATAATACTTGTAACTTGAAGTGTTTTTTTTATACATTTTTTAATACTGAAAGGAACGACTTTTTTTACTGACAGCTATGAATGGAATCTATTCAAATAATTATTTTGTTTCAGTCTGCATTTTTCAATTTTAAAAGTTTACTAACAGTCATACTGTTATTGATCTGCACTTGCGCGTACCTTAGGTCTCTTTTCCCAAGTTTACTCGACAAGAACAAAACAGGGTAAAGTGTTATTCAGCATTAATTTAAATTCAGTAATTTGTTTTTAAATGTTTTTTTTTTTCAGATTGTTAGGAACGTTTTGGAAATGTGCACGAATCGGCGAAAGAAAAAGTCCATATGTGGCAGTTTGTTGCATTTTGATGGCTCTCAATACTCTATTTTGGAATTGAAATATATATTTTTATAGATGTTTTTTTGTAAAATTGCAATCTTAATAAAAGTCTAATAGACCTGTATTTTTACAAATATCGATGGTAAATCCCTGTATTAATGTTAGTTGATGATGATGATGATATTTCGGGGTGTTGTATACTGCGCCCTTTGAGAGCTATTGTATCCCCCGTTCTCTGCCTAGAGCACATCGGTGAGTCCTATTTCATCAAGAAACTTGATTAGTAGGCCCGGTTTTATTGGTTGAAGCTCTTATATGGTCACATTGTACATCCCAAAACACCTCCTCCTGCGAGCTAATGTTGCTCCACAATTTGTTAGTAGACGTGTCGGTGTCTCTTCTGCTTCTTTGCAGAATCTGCATGTGCCATCTTGGATTATTCAAATTTTCCGTAGATGTCCATTTAATCTACAGTGTCCTGTTAGGATTCTCAGTCTATTCCTGCCTCTTTTGACACATTCTGTAATTTCTTTCTTTCCGAAATTGGTAAGAAGATTCTTGGATTGTCTGTGCCCAATAAGCGAATTCCAATGTTCCCTTATTTTCTTTTTGTCCTCCTGTCTGAGATATTCATTGATAGTGTGGGTTCCTATGCCACAGAAGGGTTCGGGTCCTGTCAGCGGTGTAGCTGCCCTTTTCCTTGCAAGGGTGTCTGCCTTCTCATTGCCATCTACTCCCATGTGTCCTGGGACCCAGCAGAGGCTAACTTTGTTCTGCGTACCTAATGAGTTTAATTTGGTTTTGCAGTTCAGCACAATTCTTGAGCTAATGATATTTGAACTTAGTACATACTTTGATGGCTGCTTGGCTATCTGACGGGATAGATGTTAGATGGCTACTGCAATGTCCAAATTTTTTAAGAGCCCTGTTGAATATACTTGTTCTGAACTATATTAATTTGATTTTATTTAATTATAATTCTTTTCTCATATTTGGGTAGGATTCTGTGTTTGAAGCTCCAACATTCTCCTCAGAATTTTCATAGAAAAAAAGCCTGATCCCTTGTCTATAACACCCTCTGGGTTAGTTTAGTTAAATGTGAAGACTTACTGGTATTATTTGACTATTTAAAATTATTTGGTGGTTACTGGTCATTATTTTGTCTGTCTAAAAACATTTGTTATGAAACTGATTCTATTATTCAAAATGCTTTTAGAAAGTTTGTTTCCCTCTTAGTGGGTCTGGCCCTAAAGGGAGAAAATGACTCGGCAGCAGGATTAAGGAATAAAATTCTTAACAAACGTGGGAACGTTCCAATTTGAACAAAATATTTCATTGCCTGAATCTTTTCCCATCAAAATCAGTTCCGAACATAAAAATATCTCTAAGGCTTGCATGACCTGACTGACCATGTAGGTGAACTTAAACATAAGAAATTTGCCTTGATATTATTTACTAATTAAATTGTTTAAGCTTAAAAACATTCGTGTAGTAAAACTTTTTGCCAAAATTGAATGACGCCTGCCCTGACTGCCCTACAACTGCCAAAATGTGGATGATGCATCAGACAAAAATGTGCTCAGTGCAATGGGATGTAGCCTATGACAGAGGCATGTAAAAAGTTCATAAAACACGATAACGGCAAAACTACTAAGTCTTAAGGCATGTTAGGGCAAGGTTTATAACTTAGACTGCAGCCTCTAGAAACATATTTATAAACTTGGAGTGGTGGAAACTAACCTATTAAAGATATCACCAGGAAGAAGATGTGACAGTGATGAGTGAATATCTCTGTTGGTGTTAAAGTTTATACAGCCTGAGAATCCAATTTCTGGGAGGGGAAGAATATCCTGGAAGGATATACATGGGAGTTCATGAAAAAGCTTTGGGATCAGGCCTTAAGCTTAATGTGGAGCTCTAGAGTAGAACAACCATGGAGGTGTACAATAAGCCAATACTGGTCATGGTGTGCAGGTCGTAAAGAGGCCAGCTCATTTTGCTCTCATCTAATCTATCACTAAATTTCTTAACAAACAAAAAATTTATTGTAAATCATTTTTAGCACATTGTATAGATAAGGCACGTTTGCTTCTTGCCAACTTCTGTACGCTGTGAAGTCTGTGACTCCTGTTCATACTTTTTCAACTCTTTCACCACTTCACCCGCTACACAATTTGAAATGATTTTTGTAGATATTCTGTGAAACCATCATAATTTGTTTTTCTGTAACAATAATTTTTTTTTTTAATTAAATTTTTTATAAAATTATTTTAGAAACGACTTTTATTAAACACTTGCTCAATTGAACAAACATTCTGCAGGTTGCCTTGTTGATTTACTTAATGCTGCAGGGGGGGATGGAGGCCTGAAGCTATTTTATGTGGTAAATTGGTTCCAATATGGTCAGGCTACAAGTAGTCAACATGTTAAGACGAATGTATACTTGTTCAGTATACTCTCTTTTTGCCATTTTTGGTGTCCGAGAGGATCAAAGTCATGATAATTCAAGTGGTAGAGCAGTGGTGTATCAAGACAAAGGTCGTGGGTTCGAATCCCGCCAATGGCATTAGCTTTTTCATTTCAACCAAAATCTTACAAAAAAAGATTAATTAAAAGAAGTAATTTAGTCAATAGAACACTAAATATAATGAATAAATAAGACGTTTCAACCTTAAATAGTTCATCCAATCAGTGGGTTCGAGGGAAAGATCTTTCATCAAATTGATTTGGGTATTGTCTTCTGTTCAGGAGCTACTTCCTCTTCGGCTTTTTGCTTTTAATATAGCACAGCACAAGAGATCGTCATCAATTTTGAGAAGGTAATTATAGATGATGTTCGGAGCAACTGGCTGTGGAGCTGTCATGAAGGCCTCTTCAAATTTTAAGCGTTCCAAATGGCGCGGGGTCCATTTGGAGCGATCGCGAATGGCCCACCTTGAGAGTCAAAACACCAACTTAACAATTTAAGTATAAACGCTAGTTATTATTTTAATTCCAACCGAAGCCGTAGTGCTTTATAAAAATTTCGCACAAATGAATTAAGGGATGTCAGTGAAATGGAAAAAAAAATTAAGAAATTACATTTCTTTCATAAATGAATTTTTAGTTACAAAATCTATAATACACCATAATAAGGAATTTATTTGACATAAAGCTAAATAAAATTAACGACAAAAAATAACAATTTAATCCAATTCATACATCATGTTTTGAAGATATAAATCTATGGGCTATACAATTTCCAAAGAATTTGTTAAATAAATTGATTTTAATATAATAGTTATAAGAAGAAAAAACATTAAATGTAATTTTGATCTTACAAACTTAAGTCTTATTATAGAATCACAATGTAAGTATATAATATAAATTTAACAGTAAACTGGTTATAGCAATAAATCTTAAATACATCTAGAAAATATAAATCTAGTAATAGTACAACAAAACTAACAGTAATCTAATACAATACTACAAAACATTATTAAAAATTTTCCCTCGTGTTTTTTTTAAAAATTTGGTGTTAAGTAATTTTATCAAATATATTATCGACTAACTAGCCTGTTATATCTACGATTTTCTATTTTGTACAATTATATTAATTATTAATATAAAACATTTAAGTTTTGAGTCCCTTTCAAACCTGACCGATGTATTTGCAGATAATTTTTTTTTTTAAACTTATTTCTTGTTATTAGAAACACCAAATGAATTTTCTTACAAAACTAAAAACTATCATTTTGTATTGATATACTACTGCAAATTTTGTTATATTATATTATTGTTATATCTATCATTCTCACAACTTGATACAGACTAGATTACAAACTAAGTGAAACACACTTATTCAAAAACAAGTTAAACATTAGTTTGGCAGTTGTTAAATGTCATTAGATAAAATTATGAAAATTATTAATTTTAGTCTTAAATTCTGTTAAATCCAATGTTCTCCAACGATTTAAAAAGTAACACTGGCACAAACAAAAAATAAATGAGATTGTCTTCATTACTAAACAACAATAATACTTGAACTTTTTTTTTAACTATAACTCATCTTTGGAATGTTTACTTTTTAGGATTATTAAATTGGAACAGTAAAATGTTTTGCAGTATTCCATAAAAATAGTTTGTTGAACTAAACAAAAAAATAATAATAAAATAGAAAAATCAATAATTGAAATAATAAATATGTACAATGCTAGCTTGCATACAGATTCAGACGCATACACCCTCACCACACATGTGTATTAAAATTGTATAAAACTAATGGCACATGTTAGAGAGCAATAACAATTTACAGATAGCAGTAGGTTGAAAGTACAAAAATACCCATTTGTGTCCAAACTTATACAATTCTAAATGGTCTGTTGTAAATAAATGTTTATATTTAAAAGGTTTGGCAATTATTCGTTTAGTTTAAACAAAACTTGTGGTATATAATGTCAGCAATAGAATGCATTGCAATCTTCTATATAAAAAAAATCCCCAAACTTTGTAGTTGACGACGACTAAACTACCGGATCATTTCTTGATATTTCTGTTTATGTTTACTGAGCATTTCTGTGACAGTCACTAATTTTCTTAACGTCAACTGAAAAGGAAAAAAATATTAAATGAGCTGTTTCAAAATGTTGCATCATTTAATAGACTTACTTGGCTTCTGCTGAGAGCTTGGAGCTCTTTTAGATGTGAGACACATATGTGGTGTAGAGTCCCTAAATCCCTTGCAGGATCACCCTTTCCCCTCTCGCCTTCACTTTCTGGTTTTTCAGGTACGTTCTAAATTTCAAATGACATTAACAACCTGTCGGTTGACCGATTTTTCATTTATTTTCAACTCGCACTTACCGATAATTGGTCAAGGAAGACAACCATTCGTTCTTTATTTTTCAATATAAAAGGATTAACAACTTCCATATAGGGTTCTTTTCCACCGAATTCAATCAGATTCGCCAAATTTTGCAAACATTTGGCAACCATTATTAAAGATCTGGATGCCATTAAAGGCGGCGGTTCTAAAATTTACATTTGAAACTATGTTATGTTATGTTAATGGTGAAATGATTAGGATTGAAAGTAATTACCTGATATGAGATTGAATTGTCTAGGATTGAGAATGGCAGGACATAGCAGCCTTAAGAATATAAACCCGCTTACAACTCTAGTCCTTACAAATCGCTCGTGAGGCCATTTACCCATGACAGATTTTTGTAAACATCCACAGATATATCTCACAGTCCTTTGAAAATAGAACAATTAAATTGGTTAAAACTAATACCACTTAACAAAATTATAACAAAACAAAAAAATCAACTGTATAACTTGATTTAAAGAGGTCTTACTTAGGACAAGCTTCAGCAGACATGAAAATAGATAAAGTGACTTCATCTAATACTTGGAGCAAAAATTCAGCATTGGCACAAGCATCATCAGGTGAGTCCATTTTTAAGGGATTTAACTGAAAAAATAGGAGAAAATCATTTTAAAACTGGTAATTTCAAGTCAAATATATAAATTATAAGTTAATGAAGGATGTAAATCACAGTGTATATTGTAAAAAGGAAGGGGCTAAGAACGAATCCTTGACCAACACCCACCTAGATGAGAATGAGTTAGTATGTCTCTACATTTCTCTCTGAGAAGAGTTGAGGAGAGATGTTTTTGCTTTTTCATAACTAGCTTGAGTGCTTAAATACTGTGTCGTAAAATAAGCACAGAATTTTTTTTATGGTAAATTCAATGAAAATTTCCAACAAAATCTAATCATATATATCGCAATATATTAATCATTTTGTTCTATCTTTCATAATTTTTTATATTTCTGTCCACCTAGAACTCCTCAAATTTTTGAGCTATGAACTCCTCAGTGTGTCTTGTGCAGCCTTCAAATGAACTAAAGTTTTCCCCCATTAATAGCTTTTTCAGAGCCATAAACGTGTTTGAAGAGGACTTGCCAGGCAAATGGTGGATAGGTTAGTCATCACATCTAAGCTCAATTTCTGGCACGTCTGCAAAATCATGCAGCACTATTCTGGTGGGAAAACAGTCGAGCACTTTTTCACTCGAATACTATAAATCAAATCAAATTATAGTCTTGAAGAAAAAAAAAAATTCTGTTGTTATTACTAAGCTTTGAACCCGTTTTAAGGTTGTCAACAGAGCAAAAAATCCCAAATGTGACATATTGACATTTTTCTACAGGCGAACTCAAGTTTCTTTGAATACCAACTCATCCTAAGATTGTGAAGTTGCCCAGTTGTATCTATGACTTCACTAAAGAAAGCATTGCAATTGCAAGTTTCAATGTGAAACAGTTTTTTGAAGAAATTCATATTACTCCCAAGATTTGGGACAAGTCTTTGATAATACGACTGAGTTGATCTTCAAGGAAATTTAAGATCGCCTGTAAAAAAACTTAAAATATGTTAATAAGTTGACATATTTAAGATTGTGTTGTGGCGGTTTGGTTGATTCAATTGCCTGCTTAACTCCCAATTAGTTAACTGCCGTGAGAAAACCGGGCAATTTGTGGAATCAACTTCTCTTCTCAATGGGGAGCTCAGTGTGATGTTAGCACCTGAAAAAACAGAAGCACTTCTTGTGCTGCTGTTCTGCGAGAAGAGAAGTAAAAAAAAAAAAGGAGGAAATGGATTCAATGAAAAATGTGGGTTCAACCGTTACACATCACAAATTAGCAGTCTGAGTTGCGGTTTTCCCTTTGTTATAATTAAAAAAAAAATTAAACGAAGAAAATATACGAGTTTTTCATCCATTTTTTAATTAACAAAACATGTAAAAATGCAAGATCTCGAACAAACCAGACAAAATCCCTTTTCAGAGTGTATAAACAATAATGACTAAAAAACAATCATCATAGCACAAGAGAGAAAAATCGAATTATTGAAAAATGCTACAGTCTTATGTTGCAGTAGAAATGTTGTTTTACAATTTTTATAGCATTTATGTTCCACATGGCATTCAATATGTTCGAATGGGTATAACTTGATCCTTTATAAGTTCATTGTAAAATTTAACTTATTAACCTACAGCACCATCATCCCTGATTATCCTGATCAGCTTGTTCTCATAGGTTTTGTGTCAGATGCATCACGGCAAACAAAATTTGTAAGAATAACCATGTTCACGATATCAGAGAAGATCAAGCTAGAGGTTGTCCGATAATTGTCATGATTTTTTGTTAAAGATGGTTCCACTCATAGATTTTAATTTAATAATATACATTATTTTATTACATATTCTTGTTATTTTCACAGAATAAAGTCTATGAGTAGAATCGCCTTTTACAAAAAGTGAATATACATACTCCCCTTCATCATTTCAATTGTCATTATTACAAAACCAATGGGCTTAAATCAGAAAAAAAAATGTTAAAATTGTTTCAAATACTTAGGGAGAAAATATTTTCTTTGGACTTAATTTTGACTTGAGGATAACCATAAGTTCCTTGGAAAAATATTAATGGAGGATAAATACATTCATAACGGAATGTATAAAACCTAACCAATATAAAAATTATGAAGCTCACCTCACACGACTGTTTAGCTTCAAGAAGCTTGAAAATTATATCTTGTACAGCAGACTGTAGAAACTCCGTACAAACGGACTTCATGTAAAGGTCCATTAAAGTGGTAGTCAACGAAGCGGCTCTAAAAAGTGTCGACGTTTCTTCTTCCTTTTCAATTTCGGCATCATTAAGGGATTTCAAGAGATCGGCTTCCTTCTTTTCATGTCTGGAATAAATTGAGTAAAAAAAAAAGCATAATAGTATGAATAAAACATACAATATTTTGTCAATATATGCAACCAACCTAAATATCCTTAGTAATGAATTTGCAAGAGGCATTCTATCTAAGTGGCAGATATCGGCAAGTGCCCGTACTACTTCTAATGATGGGTCTAAAATTAACTGCTGCATCGGAGAGTATTCTTCTTGGGGCATAATAAGATCGTGTAGGTACCTTAAGCGTAATCTTAAAGCTCCCCACTCTCCAATTGGCGTTATACCAGATAAATGATACCAATCTTCAATCTACAATACAAATTAATTAAACCATCAAATTTTTACCATGTAATTTTAAAAATTAGTACCTCATCTCCGTTTGTAAGACTGGATAACTCGACAGTAACTTCGGCGACTTCTGTGTCTTTTGACCGCTTTCCTTTATTATATAATGTAATGGTGAATGATATTACATCAGGTGGAACGTCACTATAAATTTAAATTTTTAATAAAACAAAACTTATACAATTTATATATTTATAGATGCACCACATACTCAAGAATAAATTCTTCATCCCAAACAGGGTCAGGCCCTCCAGTGACTTTAGTTCTTGCTACTTTAACCTGATTGAGGGAAATTATGCAAAAAGGATTTGGGACCAATTTAAACGGTAACCTGTAAACCAAAATATAAACAATGAAACGGCAGTCATTAGTAATTTTAATATTTTAATATACGGACCTATGAGCATCAAGGATGTGTAATTGCAGAAATCTCAATTCTCTCAATTTCTGAACTTTAGGTGACCGTGTCATTTGAGTGACACACAGAGGTTTGATCACTGATATCCAGTCCTAGATTTCATTAAATTAAAACAACGATTATATATAAATATAAAATTAACATTATTTATTCAAACCTGAGCAGAATCTGCGGAAGTAGCTGAAAGATATGTTGTCGTTGCTAAACATGGAAGAGCTCTTTCAACAAGTTGAAAACAATTTGGCCGCTCAAACACACTGTCATGAACTTGATATAAATAGGCACAACTTAAATCTATTAGGCCTTTTGGCTTTGTTCGCTAAAAGTTAAAAAAAATGTTAACTAGTAATTTAAAACCATTTATTCATTTTTTAATTAAATTTTTTAAGGGTGTAATAACAAATGAACATAAATTACCCTTGGATTGTCATAAAAGCACAAGTGCGTGTCAGTTCCATCCACAATAAGTACAAAATACATGGACTTCCACTTTTTATTCTTTTCGCTCTTTTTGCTTAAATTTCCTTGCATTTTAATACCTAAGAATAAACTCCGCATTATTTAAAAACAATTTTCAATAATATGACAAATTTTACCTTTGATTTTCTTAAGACCAACTTGTTCTCGGCATTCTCTTAAAGTAGCATATATTTTCTCAGCATGTTGAACCTCTTTAGATTTAACGGGTCCATCAGTTTCGGAAAGAGTCTGTCAACATTTTGTGATAAATTATTGCAGGTTAATCAAAATTATAGGAAAAGATTAAATGTATATTTACCCTACAAACAGGCTGGACCAAAGTATGGCCTTCGACAATCTGCTCTTTTCGATAACGGTTGATGACAGCGTCCAAACATTCAAATGTCCTTCCTCCCATCAAATAGCGCACTCCTTTCTTTTCAATGCGAAAACGTTGGATTTGGTTGTTGATATGAAAAAATAGGGAGTAATCACCTGGAGAATTATCGCTTGGCCTTACAAGAAAGCTTCCAGGCCCACCTTTCAAATAAAAAATATAAATTAAATAAAAAGTTGTGCAAAATTAATTAATTAAATATTGTTATTAACAGTAATTACATTTGACAAGCATATCTACTGCATCACTTTTTGTGACGTTGGGGTGGAACCAGTTAAAAACAGTATTAGGATCAATATTTTCGTCCAGATCGTCAACAAGATCTCTGAAAATCATGCCTTGTTCACCAGTCCGATGAGCGGTGACCCAGAGCCAGCCATCTCCCATGTCATTATGAACAAAAAATATATCCCCTTTTTGGAAACTAAAATAAAAAAATAGATATTTTAACAGAAAATTATATCAACACATGTCAGTTATACACACCTTAATTCATCTGTGTCTGGCATTTTTGTATAAGGTAGAATAGCGACAACTCTCTTCTTATCATTGACTGGCTCAGGCGGGGGAACTGGATGGACCAAACGTTCCCTTTTCAATAGGTCTGAACAGTTTGTATAATAACCAATCAAATCAGACAATGAATAAAATTGTCTTCCTCCGATATAAAAATCTCCGCACACAGCTGTTATTCTAGACAGGGAATTGAGCAAATTAACAAAAAAAAAATCCGTCAATTGATGTTTG
The DNA here is from genome assembly GCA_039619505.1 of Cimex hemipterus. Lineage (NCBI taxonomy): Eukaryota > Metazoa > Arthropoda > Insecta > Hemiptera > Cimicidae > Cimex > Cimex hemipterus. The sequence continues at coordinate 11,395,940 of CM077102.1, forward strand.
TTTACGAACCTAAAATGGTTTATTCCAGTTTTTCCAAAATATGATAAAACATAAGAACCGGGTTTTCTGTCACTCTCTCTTACCAAGTAACTGCCCATTTTGGCAGCTTGGTACAATCTTTCTTCCGCAGTGTATCTGTCTAATCTACCATGATACCACCTATAAAAAAGATTTTTAAAAAAAACTAAATAAACAGTCAACATTTTAATTTGAATTGCACTATTACATTCACTTTGGATAAAATCAAGAAATCATTCATTATTTGCACACACACCACACACACAAAAAAAAAAAAAATTAATTGCAATTCGACTGACAACACAAATCGGTTTTGTATTGATACATTGCAGAGAGAAATGTTTTAAATAAAAGACAAACTGCTTAACTCAACTCCTGCCCGAAAGCATGTGTGAAGAATTCACGAGTGCATGGGAATAAGCAAACATTCCCAGCAATGGGTCAGTGAAAGGATAATTAAAAATATCCTACATAGAAGCCAATTACCTTTGGAAAAAAGAGAAAAGAAATTGTTTAATAAATAATTGACATGTCTTTATGAGAATGTTTGACTTTATAAATCAATCCAAATATGCGGCACTAATTAGAAATGATTTATTTTGTAAAATCAAGAAAACAAACTTGAATTTTATAGTTTCCTTGCTAACTTTCAATCATAAATTTATATTCCTGAAATTGCTTAAATTCTGTTTGAATTTAGGAATCTTTTGTTACACACAAGAATTAATTATTTCAGATAATGTTTGAATGAGTTGATGAGATTATTTAGATTTAATTTTTATCCGAAGGGCAAATCAAGTAATACTCGGAAATTATTTCCCCAAAAGAAAATTTGCATAAATATGAACCAAAAATTTTATTTACACCAATTTATTTCAAAAAGGACAAAACCACAAGAACAAGCACAGGCATCTACTGAAGGCTTATAAAATAATATGAAAATGAAATCTCCTGATACTAAACTAAACTAGAAAATCAGACGATAATCTAATCTACAAGTATCTCATAATATATAAAAATAGGAGATTTATGATCAGAGAATGTTCAATTTCACTTGTTTTTTTATCTATAGTTAGAACTGGTATGTTTGCACTATACTAGATTTTCTATTTTATTCTGTGGAAAATGGGTGAGTTGTTTTGAATTGTGGATGACTCATGTTTCTTCGTTTTAATGTTAAAAACATAAAAGAAAAAATATAACAAAGGATTTCTTTATTTCTATAAAATAAAATCTAAAAATGCAGACGGTAATTGAAAACATCAGCCCTAGAATAAACAAGCATACGCTGAGTTGCATTTACAAAATATACCCTGTATCTTTGTAAATTATGCTAAATTCACTATACAAATAATTTTTATACAAAGGATTGCAGACCATAAACACATTTTTTAAATCCAGAACTATTACAAAATGAGAGGAAGTCAGTGCATTTTGAAAATAGTAGGAAAATCTTGTATCTTTCAGTTAAGACAAAGCAAGTAATGAGCAGTTGTAGATTTGGTATGATAATTGAGACCATTTCACGGAAATGTTATATCTCTTAAGAACAAATGTGCTGTTTTATGCTCATTTATGTAAATAAAATTATTTTTTTTAAATATTTTCTTCTTGTAACAATTTTTTAAAATTTAATTTCGTATTTTTTTTATTTTTTATTTAATTTTTTATGACAATCCGAAACGTAATTGACTGCCAGGAGATTCAACTAGCAGTTAATACTAATACAGTTATTACAATATTGATTTGCCAATCAGTGCAGGGAAACTTGTGGGGACACTATTAACAGAAACACTACTCGCAATATTAAGCTTTATATCAAAATAACATTTTGTATTGATCAACTGGTAGGCGATGGATTAAATTTTGGGATTACTCATGTGCAGTTTTTTTCACTATACAAGTTAATATTTAAATGGTTGGTTGGCTGGTGAAGAAAGGGGAGAATGAATAAACCTCAATTTGCATGACGAGAATGTTCTAGCATTCTCAGAAATCATAATAGGTTGTTATTAGGTATTTAAAATTGACTAGAATTGGGGAATGACTCATTATGGCTGCTGAGGATAGCCAATGAGCCGAAACAAACAATAAAGAAAAGAGTTTAACGGCATGAAATGACTGGTTTTTCTTTCTCCATTAACCATCTAAATCCAAAAACTGTACAATGATAATTAAATTTAATTTTAAAAAAAGCTTGTTCCTGAGTATTTGATGCTAGTAACATAGTGCTGTTGCTATAAATAATCAATAAGCTGTCAAAATGAATAGAACATTTTGCAGATAAATTCTGTTTATTCCAAGACCAATCATGTTTTGTTTTATAATCTTTTCACTTTTTTTAAAACAAGGGTTGCAACATCAGAGTTCACATCAACCCTCAGGGTATCAATGTTTTTGAAAAAAAACCTATTTGAAGTGTCAGGTTCAAATGTAGGGCAGCTGAATTTGAACCCAGGCCCACCTTACTGTGACGAGCACTGCCTCAATGCCTTAACTGCTACGGCCACTGACACCCCTTTTATATACCTTTATTGGAGGAAAAATGGCAAACATGAAACTTTTTTTAACATGTCGGCATATAACTACATAAATAAAAAAAAAAACACTAGGAAAACTACATTGCATTTGATGAAGCGCACAATAATAATAAATAAATAAAACAAATTGCTACAAAAGTTAAACTTTAATGTCGAGATCCTGAAAAGTTATGTTTTTGTGACATGTCCAGTTTTGATCTCTGTAAAAGTTTGGGCAACTCATGAGAAAATTTCTTCCAGGAACAATGTGTAGTTTTGTTGTTTTTGTATGTTCAACATTAGAACTAAAAGAATTTTACTTTCTATCTCAAATACAGAAGGAACAAACATTGTAAGCAAAAAAACAAATATAAATGTTATAATAATAAATTCAAACATTATAATGTATTGTTTTGGAAGAATACAACATTAATATCAGTTATAATAATAATATAACATTAATACCAAAATGATCTGTCAACTGAATATATTACGAATAAATAAACATTTATTTTTAAAGAGTATATTTTGAAAACAAGTTCATTCCATATAAATAGTTGTAGAGAATTTATGTAATGGAACTAGCAGACAATCAACACAAAAATGAATTTATTTTTTTTTTACTTTATGACAAAATTTCTTTAAAATTCTATTCATTGAGGAACAATTACGTATTGTTTTCTACCATCTCAATGTATACACAATTTGACTATTTATATCTATGTTATTTTGGACTAGTCATACGTTTCTTCTAGGAGCAATTTGTTATTTTATGATTATTTTGGAAACACACAAACACTAAAAATAAAAGAATTTTGGTTTCTTCCATTGAAGAAAACAATTTTAACATGAAAAAAAAATAAAAGAGAATGAGACCACAGCTTCCAGAAAAATACAAACTTAGCACAGTTGAAGATCCATTCTTCATGATAAATCAGTTCATTAAGGCCATGGATGTTGATTCCACCCCATAGCACAACATACTTTGAATGTAATGCATGACAAGTAGCAGAATATTCTACACTTCATCTCCACACATGGGCCTTGTCATCCACTACAAACCAAACTGGCGCTCATCTGTGATTAAGTGAAATGCTTTGTGAATAATCCCCTTTCTTCTTGATGCTCTCAACTACTGAAGAACAACAAGGGACGTCCAGAGACTAGGCTATTCTCTTGAAGCCCTCTGTTGATTGTTTTAATTCACCCTTACATTTTGGACAGTTTGGGACTTGACTCCCTATCAAGGTAGCTGTTGTCGAGTCTTCCTGTGGCCATAATAAACCACTATAGGCCACGGCGTATGGAAGACCATACCATATGCAGGACTTGGGTTATGTATTGGACCCAAAGCATATGCCCAGACGAAATCTTGTCTGAAAACTGTGTTTTTATGCGAAAAAATTACTTTTTTCCCTCACTTTATTGTTTCTTCAAAGAAATTAATTTGAAAGACTGATTAAATCACTCAACAAGTTGGCTCTAGAAAGGTAAAAAACTGAACTGATTTTTTTATATTTTTAATCTAAAGAGTGTTAAAGGATTAGTAAAATTCTATACATACAAACAATTTATTAATACTGTGTTTATTAAGTCAACTATTAAATTTTATACTAGTTATTATGGAAAATAAACAAATAAATAAAAGTGTCTTTTGTTCCTTTGAGTGATTTTTAGTTAATTTATATTTAATTTAGTAGAAAACCAACATGGAGATAATGGATTTTGGATAAACCATAAAATTGAAATAATAGAAATTGTAGTTTTTCCTAGAACAAGTTGTTATGAACTGTCAATCGATTGTATTTGTTATAAATACTTATAGAGTAAATGTTTTTTAAGTATATTTTGTAGAGAAGTTCGTTTCCTACAAAACTGTTTTTATTGCTTAATTTTGAAAAAAAAAAAAAAAAAAACCATGGAGGTAATGAATGAAGATTTTGGGATTTTGGATAACCCATGAAATTGAAATTAAGGCAATTGTAGTTTTTCCTAGAGTAATTTTCTTGTCATGAACTGTCAGTCAATTGTAATTGCTGTAAATAGTTAGATAATAAGTGCTTTTGAAGTATATGTAGTTGAGTATCGTTTTCTACATTTCCTAAAGCAATTTTGTTGTTATGAAGTGTCAATCGATTTTAATTGCTATAAATAATTAGAAATTGAGTTTTTTTAAAAGTATATTTTGTAGAAATCCAACATGGAGATGATGAAGAATTTAGATAAACCATGAAATTAAAATAATTGAAATTGTAGTATTTCCTAAAGCAATTTTGTTGTTATGAAGTATTAATCGATTGTAATTGCTATAAATAATTAAAAATTGAATTTTTTTAAAAGTATATTTTGTAGAAATCCAACATGGAGATGATGAAGTTTTTGGAATTTCTATGACTCACTTCTCAAATTCTTCGTTATTTTTTTCCTAGGAACTACTTTCGTTGTTTTGTTATCGCGCAGTTTAAATTTAAAATATATTTAAATGGAAGTTCGTAAGTCATTCCGCTTAAATCAAACTGACAAAAGTCGAATATCACGTTCATTCAATTGTAGCCAGCTGGGGGAAATGAATGAACAGTTGTGGATTTTGAATGACTCACGATAGGAAATTCTTTCATATTTTTGTTTGAGGGACTGTATGTTGTTTACTTTTTTTATGCTTAGTCTATGGTCGTTAAGTGGTATGTAATAAAAGTTTTGTCAAAATTGTTTGGAACATTAAGTATTTATTATAAAAAGGTTGACAGTTTATTAGCGTTCTGTGATGAATGTCGAATCGAGCCGTTTAATTTTAAAATTAATAAAGATTGAAGGGCGGAATATTGCGAATTGAAGATCCGAGAGGCCGTCGGCTCTTAGTGGAAATAAATAATGAAAACATGCAAACAAACCGTAGGGAAAAGAGAAAAGATTGATTACTGTGTTTCTGGAGGGGCGTTGGGCAGCGATTCCGCCGCACCGATTTCTTCTTGGTCGGCCGTAAAGGGGTCGAAATCGTCGACGATCCCACCATCGTGCCCTTCTTCACTTCCCGTGCTCGGAGAACCGTGGAGCTTCTCCTTCGGCATTATGATGCCCGTCCCGCAGCCGCCTCTGATGAATTCGGCCATCGCGTTTATCACAAAGACATGGCGATAAAAAGTTTCGTCGAGCCAGCGCCGAGTCTCGAGTCAAGGGTCTCGCGAGACGCAGCTCGCTCCGAACAGAAACAAGTGATTAAGTTTGGCAGATGAAGCGTTAGATAGCAGTGATAGGCGATATGCTGAGCCTTGAGCAGCCTCTCAGCACCGCTTAGTTCCAACAGGGGTAGGCAAAGTTGTCTCATCAATCATGTCGATGACGCTACGACATTCCCCGTGGTGCAACCAAAACAGTGATCATTTCAAATTCAAACACTTCAGTTTTTGATTAAAAAAAATATTTTGTTCATTAAAAATGCCAAAGTAGTTTCATAAAATTACATTCTGAAAAATACACACAAGAAAAAACACTTTCTTCCCTGGAAAAAAACATCAATGATCCATAACGAAGAAAGACATCTTGCTAAAAACGCTGAAGATGAGCTATAAATGTGAAACGCAAAATAAATATTTAAACTGTAAGCAATTTATTTTTTTTTTAAACCATACGGAATTTTTTTTTTAATAATAACCAAAAAATTTTAAAAGAAATGTTGCGTTCTTTATAAGAAAAAAATTACTGCAAAAATCCAATCAAGCTGGGAAAACATTTACCCATACAAACACTCATCAACAACTCAGATTGAAGAAAGACATCTTGTTAGAATTACCAAAACAGGTGCTAAACCCAAATGTTCAAATAAATGTTTAAAAAGTAAAGAATAAATTTTTTTTTTAACAAAAACCAAAATAATTAAAAAAAGAAATTAGCCTTAAAAATGTTCATTCTAACAAACACCTTGATTAGAATATATTCCTAAAAAAAGGATAATCATGGAAAAATATTCTACTCAGAAAACAAACAAATCAAAGATCTGTAATGAAGGACATCTTGCTAAAATTTCTGAAGATGAGTAGTAAATCCAAAACAAACAAAAAGTAAACAATTTATTTTTTTAAACCATATGGAACTTTTTTTTTAACAAAAACCAAAAATTTGTATTAAAAAGAAATTAGTTGCAAAAATGTCCGTTCTAATAAACACCTTTATGAGAAAAAATTCTGCAAAAAAATGATATACCTGGAAAAACTTTCTACCCAGGAAAGAAACACATCAGCAACTCCTGATGAAAATGGACATCTTGCTGGAAATTCTGATGAAGAAGATGGTTAATAAAACCCAAAACATCCAAAAATTTGTATACATTTCAACGAAAATAAAATCTTTTATTCTTATTGTTTAAATTTTATTTTGAATTTAATTCTTAATCAGTATGAAGGTAGAGAAAAAAATTGGTAAATATATACAAATCAATGTTTAATCATTTCTAATTTCAGAAACTTTGAGAGCAAAAATTCTTACATTTTTATAAGAAATTTATTGGATATTAGGAATGATCAGATGAAATTAAATTATAAAGTTAAACGGTTTAAATGTAGACAATATTATCAGTAAAATATATTCCTCCTGTCAAAGGTTTCAAATTTTAAAAATACGGATAAAGTATAAGATGTGTAAAAATTTTATAAAAATATTTTTTATTTGCATTTCATAACCAATGTCATTTTGTAAATTTGACATCAAACATTGAAAAAATAAATTAAATGCTGTCTGAACTTTTAATCTAAAGTTTAAAATAAAATAAAGTTACAAGGCTCAAATTTTACTATTATACTAGAAACTCAGGGACAACCAGTGTAATATATATAGGATAAGTTTATTGTAATTTTTGAAAATGTTTTTTATATGTTCAATATTATGTGCAAATTTAAGTTAATCCATTTAAAAGATGAATATATAATTAAACAGTTTTTTTTTATATTATTATCTTTTTGATGTATCTAATAAAAAATAAATAAAATTCCTATTTCACCTTCAATTTATTTCTGTTGTTAATGTTTTCCTTCTAAGCAAATATTGATTTATAATGTACTATTATTATTCAATATATTCTATAGTATTGGTGCCAGAAGCAATCATAAACAAATAGTACTAGTCAAATTATGTTTTACCGTTTTATAGGTGTCTAAAGTTTGTTTTGCAAAAATGGGGGAAAACTTATTTAGGTAGTTACGTTCACCCAAACTAATCAGTAGTTCAGTAGTTCCTGATAATTTTGGTTTGCTCATCCTTACTTTTTTAGTATACCAGATATGTTTGCAGTTGTCGTATTTGATTTAGACATAAAATGATTTCTTTATATATAATATAGTGAGTTTTATGTGTGGGATATTTGTAATACACAGACTTTTAACTTTGGATGGCTAGTTAGCTTTCTTTTTCATATGTAATTTTTGGAAGGGCCACCAATTTTTTTTTACAAGATTATATTTCCTTCTGTTCACCAATACAAACAAAGTTTGCGCTGTTCGATAGGTAGTTGTCGAGTAGTAAAAAAAGACGGACATATAATTGTTTTGAAAGTGAAATACGTTTACATTTTCGACAGAGAGTTTTCTTCTATATTATAAAGACAGATGAGTTTTTTCCATTAAAGTTTGTTAGTAGAAAATATTCAAATAAAAACCACTCTGGTTCCGTCATTTCAATTAGTTTCCGCAGGATAATTCGTCTCGAGCATATTTTCTTCCCCGTTTCTTTTTTGGGAGGCGAGCCGGGGCCGGGGCCGGGCAAACCTGGTTTCACTTCACTCTCCACGGCAAACGAGTCGGTCGAGTCATTCACATTCGCACCGACGGCTAACCAGTCGCAGCCAAAATGGCAGAAGGTCGGGAAAACGAGAAAAAGAAAATTAACATCACAGTCAAAACCACGAAGGAAAAACAAGCTCTCGAGGTTGAAGAGGACACTACGATAATGGACGTGAGTTTTTTGTTTTTTTTAAATAATATTTTCACCTTCCGAGTTAACCCCGAGTGGCACGTTCACAAATAGGCGTATGCCGATAATCGCTTCCCCAGTTTCGTCAATTAATTGATAAAATCCTTTTCGCGTTCTACTCGCCCAGGATAAATTCACATTACTCCTCTCCTCTAGTCTCTTTATCCACGGTTCATTTTCATTTCCACTTATCCCACTTTTATTATCAAACCGAAAGACACTTCGTGCTTTTTTTTCTGTCGTCGGTGTGCAAGAATTTGTTGCACTTTCTCAATATTGTTTTCTTGTTATTGTTTTAATTTTGACGTTTATTGGCTCTGGCACCGTCGACTGCATATTAAAATAACGATAACTCCATTTTTACATAACTGTTTTTCCTGTCAGTAATCTATAATCAAAAGATTTTTTAACCCCTTTTCCGAGGGAACGCCAGTACGAATTTATCATTCTCCCATTTAAACAATGGAAATGAAGTAATATTGTGAAAGCAAATTCAATACTTTCATAGCCCTGACTCAGCTTTTTGGTATTCAACTTTTGGAATCTTTCCACTCTCTTTGAAATCACTACTTCATACAAAAGTGCATTCCAAAACCTTACCAGTTAAAACATATGCTAACTTAAAAATCCAAAAGAAAGTTATGCGGGAAAATAATATCGCAGATTGATAAGAAATAATTCATTTTATGGCTTTCTTATTCCCACTTCTTCATTAGACAAGATTTTTCTCCTCTCCTTACCTCAATATTTTAGTATATTATTAAATAATAATGTCTGAGGGGAGATTAGCGTTCTGATTATTTTGTTCTGGCTGTCAGACGCAGTTCGGCTTCTGTGGTCATCTTTACTAACGACGGGCTTATATAAGCTCAAGTATGCGTATGCTTGTTATCATATGCTTGTAGAGTATAGACTATCTTTCTCACAGGCCTTGGAAATCACCCAGCGTTGGTGTTAGCAGTCTGGGGTCTTATCCGTCCAACTGCCAAGGTAGGGCTGCAGGGGCTATCAACAGCTAGGTCATTACAGTTATATGACCACACAACTAAAACTATTAAACCTATTTTTAATACCATTTTTGGTTTATGTTGTGTAATAAGGTGTGTAAGATTTGACATACCTGGACTTCGGCACTAGAAGTTGAACTTTAGCCATGATGTCGTTGTGGACAAGTTTGAGCTTAGTTTGACTTACAGTTCCTTTAATTAAAAGGCTGTTGATTTCTTACGTCATAAAGGTGTCACCCTTGCACCAGTGATGGTTGAAAACCAGCAGAGGTTCAAGTAGAGCATGCCAGATAATGAATAAGGGCAAAAAAGACTAATCCTCAGTTAAATATAAATTATAATTTAAATTTAAATATTAATAATCCAGGGGCGTCAGTGGCTGCAACGGTTTGGTTTGGTTTGTGCTCATCACTGTAATGTAAAGGTCTCGGGTTTGAATCCAGTAGCCCTGCAAACGAACCTGACATACTTACAAATATTTTTTCCCAAAAACCCTGGCACCACGATGGTTCATATGATGTCGTAGTTGAAATACCCTCAGAAAACAAAACAAATGAAAGAATAATAATCCAATAACCAATTGAACAAACAGTATTAGTTAAATAAAAATTATTTCTTTTGCTTGCTTTAAACTTTGTATACAAATCTCGTTAACTCAATAGACAGTACCATGTACGAACAGTTTAACGGCTTGAGCACACCTGTCCCCTTCCTCCCCCGCTTACACCTTCCTGTGCAATTAGGTTGGAGAGTTTGTGAATTCCCCCTTGTTTCTCGGTCTACCCTGCTATCTCGATTGTGACAAAGGTATTCTACAAATTTCATCTTAATGTGTTAATGGACAGAAATTACTGCTAAGTGTAATAGAATTAAATGACAGGTAAAGATGCAATGGAAAAATAGGTTGATTATCCGTAGAAATAAGGAAAAGTTGATGGTTAGAAGGAAGTATATTATTGTTTGATGCTTTTTTTTTTATATATTTTTTCTTTTTTATATATGTGTGGGCAAAATAATACACAAATAGAAATTATTCCCCCAATGAACTTAACACGTGTACATGATCTAGTACAGACTGGAAAAACTTCTTACGATAATTAGTGTGTATCCTCTTCTTCAAAATTTCAGAAAAATTGGAGGATCTAACAAAACTTTGAAATTGAAGAATCCTGTTTTTTAAAACGAAAAAATTACATTATATTTTATGTCATTTTAATTGTTATTAAATTTTTAAGTATGGTTAGGTATAACAAATATTAAAAGATATTGAATTATTTTCATTTTAAGTTGAGCGGGCATATAAGGCCTGTAATCAGTTCTTAAAGCCAAACCCATTCAGTGTGATATATTTATTTTCCACAATATTTTACAGTTAACTAATTAATGTTTAGTAATTGGAAGATGCGATCCGGTGTGATGTACATTTAGAAAAACAATTTCTTTACTGTGCCATTGTTTCAATTTTTTTTTTTATTTATTTTTTTTTTATTTTTTTATTTTTGAGATCTGTCTTCAGGGCCTGGGATTTATAAACATTGTCTAAATTACACAAATAAATGCAAGATGGGAAAAAATGAATTTATACAACGATAGACATTTTAGATATGAAATTGGATCTGGTGTACAACTAGTAAGATCTGGCCGTGTCCAGTTATACTGGTTTGATAGTCTCGCTATTTTCGTTTGTTAAAAACCTCTTGGCATTTCACTTTTGTCAGAGGTTGATTCATTCTGGCCTGTGCGACGGGCGATCAAGCTATCAACAAATATTTATTGGCTGTGTTTGCTTTTGGATATGATTGTTCAGTAGGGGAACATCAATATAATTTATTGAAGGGAAATATACAAATTTTCCAGTCTTAGTGATTAATAAAACAATAATAAATGTGTACATTATATTCTCAAATTGTTATAAATCTCTTAATTTTATTTTATAATCTAAGATTTTAAAGCAAATCATGGTGATATGCGGTTTCCTCTGATTACCTCAATTATCATTATTATGTAATAATTAATTTTTATTGAAATACCTTTTTATTTATTGATATCAATCTATATCAATTTGATTTTCAGTTTAAAGAAATTGTATCCAAAGCGTTTAAAGCCCAAGTAGAGCAAGTTTGCCTGATATTCGCTGGGAAAATTATGAAAGATCATGAAACATTAGCCACTCATAACATAAAGGATGGTGTTGTTGTCCATTTAGTCATAAGAACTTCCAGTCAGTCACAAAGTAATCCAACTAGTTCACCAACACCCAACAGGCCTGCAGGTATCATTAGGAAATACATTCATTTCTCTCTATTCAAGGCTAGTTTAAATATACATTTTGTTTTCCAACTGCAGAAAGTGAAAATCAAAGTGCAAACAACCCGTTTTTGGCTGGGCTTGCTGGACTCCCTGGGTTTGGAATGGGTTTAAATTCAGGGAGTCTATTTGAAATGCAGCAAAGGATGCAGAGGGAATTCAATTCAAATCCAGAAACCTTTAGGCAAATAATGAACAACCCACTTGTGCAACAGCTTATGAGTGATCCTAACAACATGCGACAGCTTATTATGGCAAATCCCCAAATGCAGGAATTGATTGAGGTAGGTGATGTTAGAAGTTAATCAGTTGAATTAAAATTTAATTACATTGTTTTATTTAGAGAAACCCTGAGGTCAATCATATGTTGAATAACCCTGAATTGTTGAGGCAAACTATGGAGCTTGCTAGAAACCCTTCAATGCTTCAAGAACTGATGAGGACTCAAGATCGGGCCATGTCAAATTTGGAATCTATACCAGGTAATTAATTTATATCCTATAATCCTTTTGGCAATTGTTTTACATTTTTAATTTTTTAAATAATAGGGGGTTACAATGCATTGCAAAGGATGTATAGAGATATTCAAGAACCAATGCTTAATGCAGCAACTGAACAGTTTGGGGCGAACCCATTTGCGAGTCTAGTTACAGGAAATAGCTCAGGTTCGTTTTGAAATTGATATTAAACTATGATTGAACTCCAGAGCCATGATGTTTTGAGTAATAAATTCTTGAGTAAAAAAATTGATAACCATAATGTCATAGATGCAGCCAATAATCCTCAACAAGGACAAGAGAATGTGGAACCTTTGCCAAATCCGTGGTCAACAAATTCAAGGAACTCAGGAGGAGGGACCACAAATACGAATACTTCTGGGACTACAGGGACAGCCGGCACCGGTACCACTACACCAGGGTCAGGGGCCAACCCTCCTGGTGCTGGGTTGTTTACGTCTACAGGGATGCAGTCCCTTATGCAGCAAATGATGGATAACCCCCAGTTAATGCAGGATCTAATGTCATCCCCTTACATCCAGACTATAATTCAGTCTATGGTGGCTGATCCAACAAGAGCACAAAATATATTCTCTCAAAATCCTCTGTTTGCAAATAATCCTCAATTGCAAGTAAGTTTATTTTATTTTTTTAATCGATTACTTTATCACTATCTGCATCATATTGTATAATTTACCATGTATTGACAAATAAATTATTAAAAAAACAGGAATATCATAAATTTTCCCATAGATTTTTTGGTTTAATGGTTAATGGTAAATTAAAACACAAAAGTTATCTGATTTATTTCCCTTTGTTGTCGGTTGGGTGATATACCTGATTTATTTTATATATTACAAACTTTTTTTTAAACTAATAGTAACAACCAAAATTTAAATATGGCTAAATGAGTTTATTTTGTTCAGGCGAGGATGAGGGATATGATGCCACGTCTTATTAATCAACTGCAAAATCCTGAAGTGCAGAATCTATTTTCAAATCCACAAGCTCTTCGTGCTATACAACAAATTCAGCAAGGGATGGAACAATTAGAAGCAGCCGCACCACAGTTTGCAAACTTGTATGACAATTAATGTAGACTAATTATTTGAAACGGATTTTTTAGTTTAATTTTATATTATTTTAAAGAATGGGGTTAAGTGGTGGTATCGGAGCAACTCCACCACCCACTGGAACAAACGAGACCAATAACCAAACTCAGCAACAACAACAGCAGTTTTATTTAAACCAACTTGCTAGTTCTGTAAATATCCATAATAAACTCATAGAAAACAGGACATTTTTCAAAAATGATTTGGTTTTTTCTAGATTTCAAGAGTGACTGCCCAAAACAGCAACCAGCCTCCTGAAGAAAGGTATAGATCGCAATTGGAACAATTAACAGCAATGGGATTTGTCAACCATGAAGCAAACATACAAGGTGATTTATTTATATTTATCAATTCTTATTCTTGTGCTATTCTTGTGCATAAAATGGAAAAGCAAAATATAAATTATCCATTTTTGTTTTTGCAGCACTTATCGCTACATTCGGTGACGTGAATGCGGCGGTCGAAAGGCTACTTGGAAGTGGTCAACTGACACCTCAAAGTTAACATTCCACCTTGTGTGACACTGTTGTTTAATTGTGAGATAAGTGAAGAAAAAGAGGAAGAACGTTTTGTGCCACTAGCCACAATATTCCAGGAATTATTCACCACCTTACAATTATATATCATAAATTATATATAACTATTTAACTATTCATTTCATACATATGTAACAATGTGAAATTTGCCCCCAGTACAAATTTCTTTTATGTATATTTCCTTTTTCCCTTTGTAATAAAGACACAGCTAAAAGGGCCTAGCTGGTGGCATGAGGTGTATTGTTTTTTGTTTACAAAGAACAAGTAAACGTGTTTTAGTGTTGTTTTTTCCTGTTCTTGTTATTTAAATAAAAAGAGAATGGATAATATTAAATATTTAAACAAATTTAGAGACAAATAAATTATTCTCCCTGTTGTACAAGTCAGTATATTGTTTTCAACTGAAACTGTAGTAAAGAAACAGATTTTTATCATATATTTTCACAATATTTAGTAAATAGATTTATTTGATACGAACCTCTTAAAGAAAATGCTTTCATATTTCTTTTCAATGTTCTCATTTTAGGAATATGATTAATAATTTTAAAGGTTAAACAGTTGAAATAAGGCATTTAGATCTGTTGAGCACATGAAAAAGGAATTTATGGATTTTTTTATATGTTGGAATTATGTTCTGCAATAACAATATGCAATAGACCACCTACCGTAAAAGCTAGAAATTCCATTTTCAAAATATAATGCTGTCCAAATTGAGTTATGCAATAATATGTAATGCTGTAATGGTAATTGTTCTAGTGGTATATTGATTTGTTTGTACATATACATTATTACACAATTTTGTTTTCATTTCTTTCCTGTTAATTCATCCTAACATTAAATTATGGTTATTTCGCTAACAAACATTAATGTTGGTATTTGAAGTGTATATGTGGGAAAAAGCTTTAACTTAATAAATTTGATCCCTATATCAACATTGACAATAAAATATGTTAATTTGAACATAAAATTTAAAAAAATAGCCCAAACATATTTACTTATTGACATTGAAAATGAACTGACTTTAAAATTTGATTTTTAGTGTACAAAAATCAGTAAAATCATACGTATTTATCTTACTATTTATTACTCTAGTACTATTATCTTTTTCACAAGGGGGGGAATGGTAGAGGTACAATTCAAGCAGAATGTCTGTATAATAATGAAAAGAATAAAGTAAGAAAATTCATTAATTTTGTGGTTTACTTGACTTTTGTGGTTAATATATTACAATTAATTAAAATTTTTAGTTGAGATAAAAAAGTCAATGCCATGAGCAGGATTCGAACACACGATCTTCGGCTGTATACACTGCTGCTCTCCCACTTGAGCTATCGTGACCTCGATCCACTCGGACACCAACTTCCTGACCGCACCTTTTGAATTTTCCCTCCTTTTTGCCAATTTTCATTCATAATAAGAAAAGTACTTTTACTAAGCAAGCGTGGCATACACTTTTGACTTTTTTTAAAAACAACAATTTTTAAAAAATGTAATTCAAAATTCATTAATAACAATATGTAATGGTTATAAGATATTGTTAATCAAACTTGATTCTGATTATAGGTCCCTTGAACACTTTTGAGGTGTAGCACTAACATTTAAAAAAATAATTATAAATAACTTTTAAAATTTCATTTATTCTAATGAAAATAAAATAGTTCCAACTAATTTTACCAATTGATTTATCTAATTGTATGTCACTAGTGCTTAATGTACTGTTTTATAAGTTTATTTACATGGTTTAATAATTTTTTGTCAACGATTTTGGTTGATTTGTTCATAGATCATATCAATTAATACTTCCTCATGTCAGGTTCACAAAAGAAGTTGACCAACTACAGAGGTACTCGTGATAGTCTGGACTTGTATGCAATTTTGTTTTGTTAAATTGACCATGGTGATCCGATATTTATCTGAACTTTACCTCCGTGGTACAATTATTAGAATTTTATTCTGCATATTTGAAGAATATTTTATAAATTTGTATATTTCAAGAATATTGCAGATTTATTTTTTTTTTAATTAATTAAGCTACTAAGAATATGAGAGGGAAAAATCAAGAGCCTAAAATTAGATTTGGATTTCAGCTTGTTAGGAACAATGACGTAAACGATAGCATTTTTTTAGCCCTTATTCCAAAACTTCTAGGTGCAGTATTGCCTTTCGTGAAAGATTACTTTTCCTGAAGTAAATAAAAATGCGGAAAAGGGTGTCATTTGAAAGGCCATAGTCATCTCAGTCCTCTTTCATATTTTCAACACAGTTCAACACTAAAAAAAGCTTAAAGTGGGAATTTCACTTCTAAAATAGCAGGTTGGATTTTTCCTTTCAATGCAACACAACAATTAGGTAGTAAAATCCTGATGGCGCAGGAATTATAAGAGAAATTAAAGAAAAAATACAATTGACGTAAACACTAGATTGACTGAATTAGGGATTTTAAATGGGAATAATAAAGTCCTTTTATAAGGAATTGACAATTTAGTTTTCTAAGTTCCTTCAAGTAACTCCCTTGTCATTAAAAAAAATTTTTTTAGGATAAATAAATGTCGAATATTTCCTTTATTGATTACTGAAGATTGTGAGATGTGGTCTGGTATGACGTAGGCTAGAAAAACATTTTCTTTGTCTTGCCAGCATTTCAAACTTTATTGAGATCATTTTCAGGTCTTAGGATTTATAAACATTGTTTAAATTATACAAATATATATAAGATAATAATATGAATATATACAATGATGTGTAAAATATAGAACTTTTAGGTTTAATTTTATTTGTACAAATATTTGTACTCATAGAAAACACACTCTTCAGATTTTCTCTAATCTGTCTGACCAGATAATCTGCAGCCAAAATTTTACTAATCTTTCATTTATTGATAGAAGACAAAGTTAAGTAGAACTTAACTTAAAATATTTTTCAAAAAATTTTTGAATTGTATTCCTTAGCATCATCGGTGCCACAAAAACAACCCCGCAAGCTGCCACCCCAACCCTACATATGCAAAAAAGAACGGCAGCGATAGAGGAATTAAAAAATTGTCAGACAGTAGAAAGAAAGCATCTAACAGGTTACCAGCCATACCAAAATCGTTCTCAAAGTTAGAATAAAAGACATGGCTAAAACCATCTCTGGCCTATGAGAAAAAAATACTAGATTTTGTTGAAAAATTCAAAACAATTACTTAAAAAAGGGGCTGATTGGAAAAATAAAGGAAAATGAGACTCAAAGTTGGGAAAATAGTATGGGGGTATAATGAAGGGGACTAACTTTGAGCACCACAACCATCTTCAGCTTCACTGCTAGGCATAGAAATATATGCACATAAAATAAATAATAAACAACTAAGATGCAGCAAAAATTCATTTATACAAGGCAGCTTTAAAGGCTCTCCATGCCTCCGATTTAACTTCAAAAATTGTCTGAGTCTGTCTAAATTCCCTGAAAAACTGGGATCTTCAAATTCTGTCAAAGGTCAGATATATTTGCTTAAAAAAAAAAAAAGGAAAATTGGAAGAACTCACAGGCTCAGCTCTTATTTTTATTTGTTTTATAGGCAAAACCTATTAAAATTATGCAATATATAATAATTCAATACTTAGAAGAGCTAATATAGAGATTCATTACAAAACACAAATAGTTAATTAAAGGAACAACCATACAATAACAAATAATTGGAAGTAGGATTATTAAATAAAACAGCTGTAAGTATGAGCAGTTAACATCACTAATGAATACAAACAAAACAACTAAAAAAGATAATTATAATTAATAATATACAAACTAACATAATATAGTAATATATTAATATTTATAACTGTAAAAATAAAACAAACAGAGCTATATGTTTTCATGAACAATAATGAGACATACATAAAATGGATTTGAAAATAGTACATAAAATGATCTCAACATTTATAATTTGAGTGCAGAAATTAATTGCTTACAAAAAATGCTTATATTATAAGAGGTGTAGGTAAGCATTAGTTATGTGCACTGACCTATTGATGAGACTTTCTTTTTTGCAATTAGGCAAAAATGAAGAATATTTTACGTTTTCGGGAGAGAACTGGGGGACATTAAAGTTTAATTTGGAATGTAAAAATGAAAATTGATCTCATTATTCATAAGTTTATCAAGGTAGATGGAGATCAAGGTACATTCTCTTTTCCAAAGTTAAGATATCAAAGGAATCCAGAATAATAACTTGGTCATGAATAGCCCGGGGAGTTTTAAGTTTGTAATATTTTAGAAGACTTTAATATTATAGAAAAACATAATTTATGTTGCCCATACCACTCTAATAATCTGTTAAGACTCTTTTCCAGCACTCACTCACCACATTAAAAAACATCTCCTTAAAACCAGACATCCTGGATAATCTTACAGAACTTAAACAATATCAAGGCAAAAGTATAAAAAGATTATTCAAATGGATTTCAGTCCACGCTGGAATAATTGAGAATGAAAAGGTGGGCAGAATGGCAAGAGAGGCTGCCTAAAATGGTACTCCTTGGAATGAGGCCACGTTCAGTGATCCTTCCAGGGCCTCAGGTGCTAGTCAATCTTGGGCTGGAGAGCCGTTCCTCCCTCTGGGATCAAGTGGGCTTGGAGGAGGGTCGATGGTGACTATACACTGACGTCTCCTCGGTTAGTTCGGCTGTGAGAAATTTGTGGGGTTCCATTCTTTCCTGGCCTGGGGCAGCAACTGGACTCCGCTCTGATGGAGCTAGGCTATACTGCTGATTTATACACTCAAGGCTTAATGCCTGACATTAGCTTTAGTGAAAACAACAAAATTATATGTTTTCTGTTACTCAGAATTTATTAATTTTATATTAAAACTTGATTAGATTTATATTAGATATTTATATAATATTAATTTATATTAGATGTTAAACAAAATTGACAAAATAATAATAACAATAAACTAATTTTCAAAGTGAAAAAGCTTTGCAGGATAAGAGACCTGTCTTTCTAAAATATGTGTTCAAGTGCCTGAGTCAACAGCATTTAAATAATGAGGACAGCTTTATTAACATCAATTTATGTCAAAGCGCATAAGGCATAGTTTGTCTCGTTCTCACATAGTACATCCCTCTTGCGCTAAAAAATAGCCAAAAACATTGGATTTTCAATTACAAATTGGCATTAGGCTTTGATCAATTTTATTATGCATTTGAATTTTTAAAAGTTTAAAAAGCTTGTTGGATACATAAAGTTGGTTGTAAAATTGAAAAGTTTAATTAGGACTGTAGATTATTCTAGATATGATCATTCATAGCTTTAATTACAGGATAGTTGTTAAAAAAAATTGAAGTATTAGCATGTAGTATGAATTGTTCTTCAAGCTTCTGATTCTTCACTACTGATAGAATTTGCTTAATTTTTATGTGATTTGATCTAAATTACGATAAGGTCATAAAAAAAGCAGCTCAGGATATGAACATTTTAACAAAAAAAAAAAAAATTGTTTCATTTTTATAGGCTGACTTACTTGGTATTTGCATCATCTCCCAACAAAATTTTAGGGCTGTCCTTTTTGCTGATAACACAGTACAATTTAATTAAATTTATCTCGCAAGGCACACCCCAAAACTTTTTGTTATTATTCAGTGATTCAGCATACACTTCGACCGCTCTTACATGTTCACAACTAAAATCTAAAAACAAAAAATTATTATTGTGTAATGGAATGTTTAATTCTTCAAGAGAATTGCCCTAAGATCTACTGACTTCCGTTGCATCCGGCTTGAAAGCCTCCATTGATGTAAAAGTCAAGATGTCCCGAGGGGAGAACTATTCCTCTCGTCATCAAACTGCTGTGTATTATCTGAACGAACTCAGCGTCGTTAACATCCAAACGATACAAATCGGAAGTCATGTAAGGATCGAACATTGGCATGGCAGGGTCGAGGCCTATCAATCTGAACATATTGAATTGATCTGTAAAACTTTGAAACAAAATTCTTACCAGTTATGCGTGGAAGCTTTCTTTTTTCATATTGATTGAAATATTTGCCGACTGAGCCTGATATCTGTGCTCCTAAACTGAATCCTACTACATGTGTTGTTTCAATGCTGACATCTTCATTCCTTTCGTCAAAGAGATTTTTAACGGTTGTGGCAATGCACTTTCCAATTAAATCTGCATTGTACACACTACTTGGATAACACCATTGCTTTACCAATTCAGAATAGTCCACGGAAATTATATTGTACGTCCCCTTTTTGAAAAAAGCTATGAAGAAACTTTTTGTAAAAATTAAGATCAAAATAATTTTTATACTTTAGTTTGAAATAAACTTTTTATTTTTATTATAGGCTGTTGAACAAATTATTGCAGCATGTAATTTTATTTATGAACAGAATGTTTTCGACCTCATGACATGAATCCTCTTCAGTGTTAATTACATTTGTCTATTCTATAAAAAAAAAAAAGAAAAAAAAAAGAAAAAAAAAACAGTGACTTCCCAATGATTTGTGAGGTCCAAAAAGTTCTATTAATAAATAAAATTTTATGTTGTAGTATTTGTTCAACAACCTACTTACAGTACAAATAATAAAATAAACTGAAAAAAATATTGTTTAAAAAATCATTCTTTTGATAGGTAAAATAATTTATCTAATATTACCATTTTATTCTTATTGTGTTTTATAGGTGTATCATACAACTTACATGGCCTAAGTTCCATGTTAGGCGAGTAATTTACATTTCCAGTATATCCGTGGAGTATTATTACAAGTGGCTTTTTACTTATCAAAGGAGCTTTTGTAAATGAGTTTTTGTCTTTTGGGTCTAATTTGTACGGATTGTTTTGTAGATTGCTGAAATAAAAATACAAATTATTAATTCAGCAGTAAAAACAAAGACAAAATGCTATAGACCTTGTGAATAGGTAATAGGAGACATCTCTGCAATCTTCATTTACTATTATACAATTGGTGGTCCTGTTAAAAACACTGTTTAACCATGAATTACCTAAAAATAAATAATATAAGCAGTCATAATGGAATTAATAGGAATTGAAAAATCATTAAAAAAAGAATATAATTTTTGTAAACTGTAATCGTTAAGAATACCATGGAACAAGAGGAGCAGTAAGGCATTCCTCATTATGGCTAAAACGTTTATAATCAGCCGACATGCTTAACCATGCAAATGTATATATATATAAGCGGCCAGAGATTAGTGTGACATTCATAACTAATAATCATTTTACTGACAACTCATTTATTCACAAATGAAGTAGTTAAAAAATAAAATATGAAAATTGTCATCAGTACTGACCAAAACAACACAAATGTAATTTATCAATTTCATGTAATAGAAAAGTGTTGAATATTTTTACTAATTAATAATAATGTAAGATTTCTCTGGGGACTGTGGGCTGAGGAAGCTGTAATTTTATCGTTACAGATTTTGGATTGCCTATCTTTGGTGATTTCCTAATAATAACATGGTGTAAAGAAAGATTTGCACAGTTATCCTCTATCTATCTAAGTACTACGTTTATATAATAGAAATATTTTTAATTAAACTTTATTCTTTTTTACTGCCACTATTTGCTTGTTAATACAAATTTTATATTAAACTACCGCTTCTTGTGATATGCTTTGTTAATAGGCATAATTTTATCTATAATTTGACTGAGATTGTGTTATAACTTTGTGGATTTCTTGAAGTTCTAGAAATCATCACCCTTTTCAAACAAGGCTAGAAAAATGTGAATGAATTTTTTTTTCTAAAGTAATCATTGTGTGTGAAATCATACACTTTATTATTTTCCCCTGTAGACCACCTTGAACGACCCTAGGTTGACTTAAATTTCCACAATTTATCCCTACTTTCCAACTTCTTATACTACCTTCGTCAAATCTTCCACCACCTCCTTTGATCATTTTGTTTACACTCTTGTCCATATCCGTTTTTTCCAAATGAACCGACTTGTCAAGCCTTTTCCCCTTAATTTTTGCGATGAGTATTTGCTCTTATTTTCCGGAACCACGTTTTACAGTTTGGAACTGAATATTCTTTTCAATACTTTTCTCTCCCAATTTATAAGTGGGGGGGGGGGCAGACGCTTTGGCTAAGTAACCGTTTCGCATGTGTACAAAACTATAGGACAGATAGCTGTTTTATAAATTCGTACGAAATAGACTTGAACTTCATAAACCTATTCAATGTAAAGAGACATCTGCTGCCTGCAGCTAAGCTAATCTTCCTTTTACCTCTTACTACTTTGTGTATATGATGCCAAAATACTAAAATCTGTTACATTTTCAATATTTTTTCTCATTTTCAATAGCTTTTAACAGAAATATTCTGTTTAAACTTTGAAGCTAGTATAACTTAGTTTTTTCGTACATGCTTGCCATTTTTATACTGCTCAAAGCTCCCTTCTAATGATTTAAACTACATCATCGGCATAAACAATGAATTGTCTGGATCAACTGAAAATTGTACCATTACAGTTAATTTTACTATTTTCCATTACGTTCTCTGAGCTAAGGTTGAACAGTAGCGTTGACAGAACATCACCCTGTTAGAAACAGAATATATATAAAGCATATAAAATATGATTTGGTTCATTGTCCAGCCACCATTTTTGTTATTAAACACATGGCTGTTCATGCTTCATTGATCCAGAAATCCATTTAAATATTCTGACTTGTACTTGCCAGATTAGCAAAAGCCCATGGTTTTTTAATTGAGAATAATATGAAAACAGTATAGACAATATAGTATAGTTAGGTTTGACCCCATCCATGAAACCTACTAGCTGAACATGTTTTCTGTTTGGTAAGTATTACTTTATATTATGTAAATAAAATAACATTAGAAGTATTGTAATTATAAAAACAAAAGCGATCTTATGTTTATCTTTGGTACTATCTTTCTACAAAAGAGTATTAGCACAAAGTTTTTTATGCATATTTTGACAGGCACCATCCATTTTATTTAGTTTCCGAACGATTGCTTGGCATTGTAATTTTCAATTTTTTATAAGTTAGGCTGCCAGCGAAAATAAAATAAAGCTAACAATTGGTAGAAAATAAAACTGTTAAGGAGTAGTTTGGAGGGTCCGAAACAATACCTGTTTGTAGATAAAAAACAAAAGACCATTCATTTTGGCTTTATCAAAAATACGATTATGAAAAAAACCCACCATTTTATTTGAATAGTCAAAAAAGCCGTTTGTTATTACATGCCACCTAAATAAGGGATTTGGAGTAAAACATTGTATAAATTTTATCAGTACAAGCGCTGGCTTGGATGTGAAAATTCTATCCGGGAAATAGCACAAAACGAAAGTTCTAAAAGATGAGCAAACTGTTCGAAACATCGACACTACTGTAAACAAGAGAAAAATAAAATGACTGTGTGCTCTTATTTGAAAATTAATACTAAAATTAAAAACATATACATGTTAAAATGATGTTATAAAAAATTTATTGCAATAACAAAAAAAAAAATTATTATGAGTCATTTAGTTGAGGTTTGCAATGTACTATGATATCCTGAAATTGGCTTTTCTTTCTGATTTGGTTTGCCTGGTGCATTTCACTGCACTTGTGCATTTGTCATTTTTGTAGAAAACATTTTCTTTTTAAATGTATAAACCACTGAAGATCGAGAAACGTCTGACAGATTAAGCCACTGAACGAAGATGAAGAAAGAACAAGAAATAAAGTTTGTTGTTATTAAAATTATGTAGATAAAATAATGAGAATAAATCAAACTTTAAGCCATACAGCAATGGCTGCAGACTGCTAGAGGTTTGGGTACAAGATACACAATAATTATTTATGAATAAAAACAAGGGAAAAAATCGAACAACAAACTTACTTCATCTGTCTTTCCTTAATAAATGAAGTGGTCAGTCCAAATCTCCGATAATTTAGAGATGAGTGAGTGGAAGACACTGCTCTGTTGTTTTGGGTTGTAAGATGAAACATGAAGTCCACGATCATCAGTTACAACTAAATGAAAAAATATATATATATATTATTTACCAAGAAACAAAAAGGTTGAAAGTTAAAGGAGTTTCTTTACAACCTCTCTTCATTAATCTTAAAACTTTCTACCAGATCCTAGGGGTACCCTTCAGGCTTTGGCTTGTCCTCTGTCAGGAGTAAGAACCTCAGCCTTCAAGGACATTCCTCTGTTTCTTCTTCTTCCTGGCAGTATTTGCACAGGCTTGTTTCTTCCACTCCAAGTCTGTAGTTCCACCATCATTCCAGTCCAGTCACAGATTTAGTAGTTCTTTCCTGTCAGTTTCTATCCTTGAAATGTTTGCTCCCATAAAATTTTATAAAAAGACTTATGTATTTTTATTTAAATTGTTGATTTAATTATATAATACAAATTAAATAATAAAAAGATATTGGAATGTTAAAAAATGGAAATTTTAGCAAAAAAATTATTTATTATTTTTACAAAATAACATTAATTTATTTACATTCGTACAGTTCAATATTATTACCTATTGACAATTCATGATCTTTCAATATAAGGTAATGTGGAAAGAATTCATTATATGCACATAGCTACATAGTTATGTTTTCAAAAGATAGGCAAACTCTTAATAAGAAAGCTGAACTGGAATGTTAAAAAAAAGTTATAATAAAGTAAAATTCATCTTCTAATTATAATTTAATTAAACTTATTGCAGAAGTTTGAAAGGTGGTTGAGATGACAAAATGTCAATAGTTTGCTTGCACTAGTTCAATGAGCTTAAAATTAAAATATCTTTTTTTTGAATTGAAGAAATAAGTTCCTTACTTATTGACAAAAAGTTAATTGCAATACTTTTATTATAAAACAATCAATAATAATTTAAATGAAATTTTTAGGTTTATTTCCTTTATGCGCAGGAAAATGATACAATGTAAAAAGGGTTCTTAATAAACATATCGTCTTTTAATCTTGGCCTCATGCACAATACTTTGGAGTTCCTCCCCTCTTCTTTCACAAATAAATAAATTAAAAAAGTACATTTCTTGTAATGAGATCTCAACAAAAACATTCCTTCAAAGGATAACAAATGATATAAAATCATAAGTGATTTATTTCCAGGCCTGCTTCAGTGCTTTTCTCGAGGCCAACCTCTTAGTCACGTATGCAGCTGTAATTAGACCCGTGAGAACCGCTGTTATCAGCCAGTATTCAAAGTCGTCCTTGAGCACATCAAAAGTCTTTGATGGGGAAACTCTCGTATAAAATAAATCTAAAAAGTGTATTAAAAAACACAAAAAATAACAATGAAATTCAAATTTTGGATATCATCTATGGTTTTGTAAGTTTAATACCTAGTCCATAAATAAATACTAAAGATGTCGATTCTAAACCAGCTGGTGATGTATGGATCCCTTCAATT
The DNA here is from genome assembly GCA_039619505.1 of Cimex hemipterus. Lineage (NCBI taxonomy): Eukaryota > Metazoa > Arthropoda > Insecta > Hemiptera > Cimicidae > Cimex > Cimex hemipterus. The sequence goes on from CM077102.1 coordinate 11,421,278, forward strand.
TTAATAAGTGTGTGGTTGTAAGTTATCAATGCTTCTGGAGGAAGTGCCAATTCTGGTATATAAGGCAAAACACCTTCCTCCCTCATTTCGGCGGTTGGAGTTACCCCCCTCCTAGAATCTAAGAAACTCCACGGAACTTCCATTACTCCTCCACTTCCCAATCCGACTGAAATAATAACAGAAATATGAATTTAAGAAAAAAAGAAAAATGTGCAGATTACCTTACCTAGAATATGTTTGCTGGTGATCCCCTTCTCAGTTATAGTTTCCTTCATTGTTGTTATGTGGTGTGGAAATATATAAGCCTGCCTACCAACCAATGGCTCTAAAGGTGGATCCAATGATGAAAATGCTGAAAGTTTTGTGATTAAATATTTAATTTGATCGTCTTTCAACTATTAGCTAAAATTCTATTAATCCTTGTCAAAAAATAAAAAGGTAAGAAATTTACATGTGTTACCTGTAGTGTTACGTTGTGTTTTGCCTTCATAAAGATCGAGCATTACAATTTCTGTACGTCTTGATTTTTCATTGAAAAATGTGTAAACAACCCAGTTTTCAGAGTGAACAATATGGACCGGTTCCATAGCACGTTTGTGAACGACTGAAAATACTATAGCTCCACTGACGGTATCAACTAAGTAAACTGATATAATACCTAGAGGGATAAATAAACAATAAATATCTATTTAAAAAATATATATATATATCATAGTTTACTTTTGTGAACAGGATCAGGAGCCTGCGTGGCGACAGCAACAAGATTAGGGTTTATATATTTGTAAAGTACGCTGCGATCTCCCAGGACTCTACCTTGAGAATGAACCTTTTCACCCCTTCTTTTCCCAGCGACTGCAATGACTTTATCTGTAAGCTGTATCGACCACACAGGATAGCTTTTTAACGAAGCCTAAAAATTGAAATTTTAAAAATAAATTGTTAAAGCCGAATATTTGTTAGCACAAAACACTTACATCTTGAGACTTTTGAATAAAAGTTCTTCCACTCATGGTGTTACTTTTAGAATCTACAGTGTAAACAAACATTGACTTGGCATGTTCAACAGCAATATCCTTAGTGCTCTCGGGATAAATGTCAACATCGCCAGACTCGTAAAGTATTAAAATTCCATGAACAAACTCCTCATTTGTCTCCGGAAGTAGAAGGCACTGTGCTACTGGTTGTTTTAAATTGATAAAACCTTCTAAAAGGCAAAACCATGTTAAATTTTCAATATATTAGTAATGGATACTGTTCAACTACCTAATGACTGTCCTGTGATTGGATTAAAAATGAACAACGCTGATGCGCCTGTGTCCTAAAGAGAAAAGCAAAATTCCATTTCAAATTGTAAAAAAAAAAATTTACACAGCGCAAATTACTTTTCTTTTAAGGAGTAAAGTCATCATTGTTGGATTTGGTAAATGTCGTGAAGTCCTCTGAAGAAATAATGGAACAGTCTGAGATTCCAACTGATTCAAGGGTGTGAAATCTTTCAGATAAAACTGCCAAATAACTTCGCCATTTTCATTGTCGATGCCAAAAATCTTAAAAAATAAATATATTTAATTAAATGTATTATTATGTGTTATAAAAAAATGCCTCTAACCTTCATGGCACTTGTTACAACCAGAATAAGTTTATGAAATCCAAAAGAATCTCTGACGAGATCTTTTCGTACTCCAGGCTCAATGGTAGAATCCTTTAAACCGAGGATAGTAACAAAAAGATTTTTCGCTTGAAGTACCTGGCTGCTCAATCGCCTGGTGACCATACCCAAAATTCCACCTGTTGATCAATTTTAAATTTTATAATATAACTAGTGACATCTTCAACATGCCACTCTAAGCTATCCTATTGCTTTTTCTGTCAAAAAATTAAAAATATTAGGCAGACTCACTTTCTATCTAAATCACACAACTGAAACTAAATAAAAATCATGACAATTTCTAATTTTGAGTGATTGATCTATCAGAGAGATAATTGGTTATTAATTTATATATGCCCCATCAACACAGAGTATCAGCAACCTCAACTTAATGTTAAGCCTTGTATCCACTTTTTGCATTTGCCTGTTGCTATCAGCTTCATCTAGTGGATACTGCCTATGTTGCTTTATTCCATTTCAAAATGACCAACAGTGAAACACAACAAGAACATTTGGCAAATTATGATTTTTTTTCCTTGCCATACCAAGGGAAACTGATACGAGTGAGTCAGTCACACATAACAGCCACGGTGTTGTCTTTTGTTGCCATGCATCATTGTGCTGTTCAATGTTTACTCATTGTTTAAAGTAGTCTTTCAAAATGGGCTAGGATACCACTCTTGTATTCATGGAAAATTAAAAACAAGATGCATGGATAGAACTTGCAAAAGAAACTGAAAAACCGACTGAAGAGTGCAAGAAGATGGAATTGTAGAAAACTGATTCCAGACCTGTTTCTGATACCATAAATGAAAAAAGTGAATTGTACCATTGAATATTAATGAATGACATGCAACATTATACACGATAGCGATTTTCAACTGGCAAAAAAAGGAATACAACATTTCTCTCTTGATTTTTCAACATTCTTGTTAATTTTTTTTTAAATCATCACCTACTGAGTAATAATCTAATTCCGCAGAGGAACTTTTATACTACAATAACGGTAAACCATACTTTCGTCATGTTCAAATTCTATGATAGAGTCAGTAATGTATGTGCACAAATTTATGCTAAGCCTTACACGTCCCGCCTTACTCGTCTCTTTTTTTGCAAAACCTTGTCAGTCACCTGGCAACTGTTGACCAGCTCTCCAATCAATTTTTACAATACTCCAGCCAACCCTCTGCTTCACAATCTTGCCTTCTTAACGTGATAGTTCTTAATTTTCGACAAACAACTTCATAACTGTCTGGCAGAAAAACAAATTGGAAAGCTTTCTTTCTAGGGTCGATTGGTCTGGATCAGGTATCATCCACTTATTTCTCCTCTTGAAAAGGTAAGAACATACATTTCATTTCCTCTTTTCTCTCTTAAAGTTGTTATTTTCTCTTTTGCTCTTCGCGTTTAAAGTAATTTCCACTTTATTTCCCTTCCCTCATTGTCACTATATTTTTTAATTTATTTCTCTTCCCTTTTTTTATATGTGCAAACATAATTTTGGTTCATTTGGTATCATAACAATTAATCAATAGTACATGCTTACGATATTTATAAATACAAATAGAAATGCAAATATTCCTAATTCTAATACCAACATTACAAAAACCAAATAAATTTGTCCTTAAATAAAATTGCTTTTAAAAGTTCAGAGATCAAGCTAAAAAAAAGTATAATGCAAAACGGAATGCACATCAAATCAAAAGCATTCAAGGAAAAACATAACTTACTTGTCAATCCCCAGTCCACAGCTGCAGGAAATTTAATATGTATTTTTATTAAAACTGAAAGTACTTATTACACACATACATAATTGTAAAAATTTGTAATTTTTAATTTCAATTAAAATAAATTTATTATTTTGGTACACGAAGACAAGAGTAATATCGGCAAGTAAAATAAGTCGGTTTCAAAAATTTAAAATACAATCCATTTTGTTTACACAAAATTATAAATGAACTTGATGGTTATTTTTTTAATATAGAGAGATCTGCTCTATTTCCTAGCAGTACTTCCATGGATTTTGATTAAAAAGTCATTTCCAGTTTTCAAGATTTTTACTGTATGAAATGTTTTTTCCCATAAGGAAGTATGACATTGCCTAGATAATGTGGTAGACTGAAGGATCAAGGCCAAAACTGTTGTGGAATACTAGCTCCATTGTTCCCCCCCCCCCAGAAATAAGTTTAGATAACAACCAAAATAATAAATAAATTTCTTAAGTCGGTAAGATCTTTTGCCTTTGAATACTAATTTATTAAATGAAAAATAACGATTAAATTTTTCTTGTGTTGTATACACATTTAAACAGAAATTAATAATAAATTACATTTTAAATAAAAAATATTACCTCCTTTGTTGGCAAATTCCTTTTCAATAGCAGCTTCCTCCTCTGAAACAGGCAAGTCTATCATTTCAACGTTGATAACATTAGCCAATGCTTCTTCTCGGACCCAAAATAGTTTCCCTACAATCACATCATTACATGACAACAGTTGATTCATCAGTAATGATAAATTAATTATACCTTTACGCAAAAGGATGGCCGAGTGGTCTGCCGAAGAAATGAATGTGTAGCAGACAAGCTCATTGTTATTACTGACAATGGTACAACTTGAGGAAGTATAATCTGGTAGAGAAAATGGATAAGTATGGCTTGCAGTAGCTTCGTATTCTCCATTCGATTCTACATTTATAGTTCTTGTCTCATATTTCTTTAAAAAACAAGAAAGGATTAAGTTAAAGATTGATTAAAAATAAAAATGTTTTAAACTGAAATATCCTTTATTTTAAATTTGAAGAAACAAAAACACATTTATTATTAGAGCAAATATAAATGTAAAATAATTTAATAATTACTCCGCTGACAAGGGCTGTTGTTATAATGTAATGATTATTTCCTTTCTTTCCAATAGACACACTCGCTCCAAAAGGCACGTCAACAGTTGTCAGTTTTCCTTGGTGACTAACAACAGCAGCTTTTCGTCTATTTTTATCAAGTCTTAGCAAGCAACCGTTTTCTAATGGCTCAACATTTTCAATGTTAAAGTCAAGCTGGGCAGAACGCATCGATGAATCACCCAAGTTGAAGAATGTCAGAACATTTTTTGAATTGACACAAGACACAACACCATTTGAAACAGCACATCTGCAATTTTTCAAAATTAGTTTTATTTTACTTTTTTTAAAATTATCCTTCTTACTTGTTTCCTGAAGATAACCACTGAGCAGAAATTGTTTTAGTCGAACCAGCAGGATTGCCGTTTTTCAAATGAAACGCCGTCACTTCAAGCGTCTGAGGGGCAAAGGCCAATTGGTACACTTTGGAATGGTCCACAGTCCATTTTTCAGATCTTGAAAAAATAAAAACTTTTAAGTATATCAACAGGCTTACTAAAAAAGAATAAATTACTTAGAATAAGTCAAAGAGTGAGGTGTGCTCCACTCAAACGTCTGAAGGCCAGTAGTTTTGTTCCAACCTCTAACCATAAAAGGCCCATTTCCAGACACTGATACAACCTCGCTCCCAACAAACAATTGTTTTATATCTCCATACTCTCCTTTTTCAAGTAACCTCCTCCATAATATTTTACCTAAAAATATTTATCATTTAGATTCAATTAGTATTGACATGAAAATGTTTAGCATGACACTTAAGAAGTCATTATTTAGACCAACAAAATTCAGAGATTTTTTAGATCTACATTCAATGATCCATTAAAGTTAAGCTATTTTAGACCTATAAATTACTCTTTAAAAAAAATTGTGATTTCCCAGGAATCATGGTATAAATTCTTTAAGTTGTGATCGAACTTGTGTATGTAAGTAGATCCAACAAAGTCACCAAAATTAGGCTCAGCAGAATCAGTTTACCATATATGATCATTCATAATTCTAATCCTTTAGTTAAAGAAATTTTCTGGAGGTTGGAGTAGTAGTTAAGTAAGAACATAGTTCTCAGGAGTTCTAGAAAAAAAAAACTGACGAGAAATAAAATTCAATTTGACCCAATCAATATGATTATAATTAAGAATCAGATCTTCACATTTTACAGAAATTTAGTCAGCTATGAAAAAATTATCATCGCCCAACTCAGTATAGACGGCACATAATAAACACTCGGACAGCCATAAGCCAGTCATGCTAGATGCACAGAAAATTTTCTCAGATTTATCTCACACAATCTAAAGGCTACTTATATTCCATTTAGAGGGTGAGTAGAGAATACCTTTCCTTGTTTTCATGATAGTATTCAACTTTTAAAAAAATGCAAGAATGGGTAGAGTAATAATGCTAATCATGCCAATTTTTTCTGTAAAAATAAGACGCTACCCTTCCACTGAAGTAGTACCATAGAAGCGGTTGTTTTGTTTTAAATTTACTTAATAAGTGAATGAATTAATGTATTACGTATGTTATTAATGTAACAACACAAACATCATAGCCATTTTAAGACATATTACACTAGTTCAATATAAACAGTTCAAAGAATTAATGTTTCCATATACAAAAGACAGTCCTTGGCAATGCTAGGATTGAGTCGGTCTATAAAGAAATTTGAGACTGCCTATAAAAAAACATAAATATGTCATTGTATAGACATATTTAAGATTGTTTTACCCTGATGAGGACCTTAAAATAGGTTGGAAGTAACAACTGAATTTGCTTTTTTCTTCAAGACCATACCTTAATTCAGAGCGCTTGTGAATGAAAAAGGAGTCAACATTGTAACATTAAAAATTGTTATTAGTGTATACTGAATTGAAGGTACTTTTTAGAATGAAGTTGTTGGCAGAATATTGATACCCTGTCAACCCTAAATTATAGTATATATGCAGCGGGTGATGGAAGTAAGTATATCATGTAAACCACTATACCAACTGAGTAAATGGTTTATAAGTAGGAAGGGTGAGAGTGTGTGAATGGGTTTGGATTGAGAGAATGGATGCGTTAGGGGCTGAAACGACCTAACTGTTGGTAGCTCCTGGAGCCCAGCCTCAGGGGATAGACATGTAAGACCAACATCTGACCCTGAACTGCCAACACTCGAGGTAGATAATCTCTAGGCCTCCAGTATTGTAAATTACACAAAAGCTGGAATTGCCAGTGGGCTGTGAGAAGTGACAGGCTCAACTCTGAACATGTGTTTGAATGTATGTATATGCATATAAATAAGTAATGGGTGTTAAAAGTTTCCTGGCCGGTATTTTTTCTCTTTGCAGAAAAAAAACTTGCTTTCTATTTTATATGATAACAGTAAGTAGTTTGCTGCTCAGTTGTAAGATGTAAGATGTAATTTTTCCAGGATATGGTATACTGCGCCCTTTAAGAGCTATTGTCTCCCATTCTCTGCCTACAGCACATTGGTGAGTCTCCTATTTCATCAAGAAACTTGATTAATAGGCCCGGTTTTAGTAAGTGAAGCTCTTCTATGGCCACATTGGACATCTCAAAACATTTCCTCCTGCAAGCTAACGTAGTTCCGCAGTTTGTTAGTAAATGTATTGATGTCTCTTCTGCCTCCATGCAGAATCTACATGCGCCACCTTTGGTTTGAATTTTCTTGAAGTGTCCATTTAATCTGCAGTGTCCTGTTAGGATTCATAGTCTGTTCCTGTTTCCTTTGACGCATTCTGTGATTTCTTTCTTCCCAAAATTGGTTAGAATATTCTTGGATTGTCTGTGTTCAATGAGTGAATTCCATTATTCCTTCATTTTCTTTTTGTCCTACTGTCTGAGATATCTGTTAATAGTGTGGATTCCTATGTCACAGAAGGGTTCGGGCCCTATCAGCGATGTGGCAGCCCCTTTCCTTGCAGTCTGCTTTTTCGTTGCATTGTATCCTGGAACCCAGCAGAGGCTGACTTTATTCTGCATACCTAATGTGTTTAATTTGGTTTTGCAGTTCAGCACTATCCTTGAACTAATGATGCTTGAGCTTAGTACTTTGATGGCTGCTTGACTATCTGACATGATAACTATGTTCTTGTTTTTGTACCCTTTACTTTGATTGAATTGGATACATCTTTCAATTATGTGAATCTAAGCTTGGAAAATACTGGTGTGTTTTCCCATAGGTTCTGAGTATTTGGTTCTGGGTTCAAATATTCCTGCCCCAGTACTTTTTTATGTTCTACATCCATCTGTGTTGCTGCACATTATTATGAGTAAAAGTATTTAGTACATTGTGAGGGTTAATAATGTAATATTAAATACTGTCAAATTAGACTCAGCTGCTATGTGAATAAAGAGATGAATATCAAATATTTACTTAACTGAATGTACATGCTAATGAAATTGTCTAAAACTGTTCAACAATATCAACTTCAAACTGAGATTTAACTAAGACCTTAGATAAATAAAATAATTAATTGAAATAGTTAATATGGTAAATGATGACCACAAAACATTAATTGGATTACATTGTGCCATGAATGCAGAGGATTGTCTAATGTGAAACACATAAAGGTCAGTGTTGAGATTGAGCCTTGGCTGTATATAGGGAGCTTGTAGGCACACCGCAACATGGCGAGTGAACTTACAGCCTAACAGTTTTGTTTTCTAAATCATCTTTCACTTTGAAATTACAACAGCCAGCTTGGACTTCTGAGCATTGTTTACAGTTATAACATGGACTTAGCATATATAACATAGAGTTTAAGATATTTTTCTAATTAGGTAGATAGTTACCATCTCCTTTTAGGCCAAATGCTGCAACTACATTGCTATCGGTAGCGACAAATACTCGAAATTGTTTCAGGTCCAAGTCCACATAGGAATACCTCACTTTTCCGACGTACGATTGTTTCCTGAAATAGTTTGGAATTGAGCAAAGTTAGGGTGTACAGTTATCACTCTAATTTTGACCTGTTTTTATTGAAACTTACCAATCGAACTTGCCGACTTGGTCTTCATACAGGGCGAAAGATGCTCGGAAGAATAACAGAAAGCTCGATAAAAATACAATACTTTTCCGGCGAGTGAACATGGTAAAAGAGTGGGACTTAGAAACCTTCCTATATTTGTGCATGAGCACGATGATAACAAGAGGTGTAGAAGAATGCGTTCATGTCAGATAGGTCGAAGCAGCATCGCCTCCCATCGAACGCTGACAAAAAATCGATTTCGGATGATTTACAATTTAAAAAATTTTTTGATAAGTTAAATATTCCTCTCAATTTTTGGGGGGAAAGTAATAAATATCACAAACTGACCTTCGACATGATCACATTCTCCAGGTTTCATCCCTGTGTTTATGACCATGCTCATACCTATGCAGCCATAATATTGCAGCATATTTATTAACATATTATTTCCTATGTAAAAGATAAAATGTATACAATGTGTATTGTTTTTCTTATAATTTGACTAAGCACGAAATGATTCAAAGAATAAGTTGAATTCTGCTAATAGTGTTAAATTTCAGACAAGATAAAATATTTGTATACAAGAGTTACAAAGTTAAATGTCAATACTGCCCTGGTGGACTCACTAAATAAAACAGATCAGTGCCACCAGAAGAAGGGTATCTTGATTATTAATATTTTTGTGATTTTAATCTAAAAGCAGATTTTTTAAACATAAAATCCTAATTTCTCAACTTTAGCATCATCTGAGATTTTTTTTACAAACTACGTTAAATTTTCCTCAAGATAACATTTCTATTAAAAAATTCTCACTTTCGTATACACAGTAGCTGCTCAAAAAATTACTTTTTTTGTTCTCAATTGTGACTCGTGCGATGGCTGATTTTTCTATCAAAATTTTTATGTATTTCCCTAAAGTTGCCCTATTTTATAAATATTCCAAGGACATACTCACTTTTGCATTTTTTAGAATATTTATTTGTGAAATCTCTTCATTTGCAAGGTTGAAAAACCTGATATCGGACCCAAGGAGAACAACAATCCAAGAACATTGTAGATGTTATATTTTTAATTGAAATATTTATTAATTGTTAAAAAAAAAATTGGATCCATTACCTTTCTCTTTCATGTCATTGCACATGATTTCTATTTTCTCTATGACCTGTTTTCTTGTTTTGATGGGTGTGCTATACTCTGACTTTTCAGAGTTCCCCATACATAAAAATCTAATGGGATCAAATCAGGGCTACTTGCTGGCCATGCCTAAAGAAGAATGTATCTAATAATCAGACAGACAATTACTATTGTAACCAACTAATTAATTGTTTTCATTAAAAAATGACAAATAACCCTGTACAGTCCCCTAGATCTAATTTTAAGTAGATAATGATGTTTTGTTTTTAATGGCTCAACATAAATACACATTTTTTTTCTTCATTTTATTTATTCCACAAAATTCAAATTTTTTTGCCTTCGAAATTGGCTCAGAGATAAATTGTCAGGTGTTAATTTTCTTGTTTTTGTATCTTGATTCTACTATTTTCTTGTTTGAACAACCTGCTCATACTCATCGGACCGTGGATGGATGGATACCAGGGACTGAGCACTGCAGCTGTACAGCTTATTGTACTATACCCCGGCTCCATTTTTGGGAGAGGGCTCACAACACAAAGTGAACTTGAGCCCCCGTTGTACCAGTGTTCTTCCATCGAAGAAACTCATTTTTGAAGGAGGTTGGGACCAGGTTCAGGGTCGCTGAGACCCGGTCCCGCCCCTTCCATTGATGAGTGCCGTGTCTGACGCCTTAACCACTCGGCTACCGCGGCCCCCATCGGCCCGTAGTATTGTTTTTATATTAGATATTTTTAATATTACATTTATTTGCTAAGACAGAATGTGGGCATTTTTGAAAAGAGTTATTATGCCAGTAAACCATGAAAAACAAAATTAATAGATAAGTAATTATAATTATTTAATTTTATTTGGACATGGAAAATATTCTAAAATGTAGTTTTATATGACTAAAAAAATTGGATTTTTTTTTCAACAAAATAACGAAATAATAGTGGTGAGGAAGTTGTAAACAACAATATTTCAATAAACAGCCCGTGACGTAATCTAGGTGAAGCAACAAATAATTGGCAAAATAAATAAACAAAACTTTTAATTATTTTTGGTCTTTTGTGACATAGTTATGAGTATAAAGATATAACCCTTACAAATACTTAACACAATTTTGGTAACATAACAATAATTAGTACGTTATTAACAAAACAAAACTTAAGCATATCACACATTCAAATTAACAAAAATTTAAATTTTTAAACAAATAAAAACTTTATAAACATTTGTCATCTTTGTGAAAGAGAAAATAAATAAATGTGTTATTTCACACCTAATAGTAGTTTGGTGCTGGAGGTATGACATACAAAAATATATATTATTTACATTAGAAGAAAAAAAAATATATCTGTCATAAAAGGTGTATAATTTATTCCCATGAGTAAATTTCATAACAATGGGGAAAACATGAAGTTTAAGTACGAATATCAAATTGAAAAGGCTTTACAATGAAGAATCTCAGGACATTTTTTCAATGTTCTTATTACTGGATGGAACAAACATCTAAAACAAACGTTATGAATTTTTTTTTTTAATATTGGGAGAATTGGAGCAATAACTACTCTAATTTTAAGATTTAAGTTTAACTATAAAAAGTAATACAACTGTAATTAACTAAGAGGAAAACAAAATTTACAAAATATTATTAAACAAATTACCATTTTGAACGTCATGAACTGCTTCGTTAGCATCAATAAGTGATGTTATACTCTCTGCTTCTTTCATCCACTCTTCCAACTTGAAATAAAAGTTGAAAAGTTCAAAAGAAATAATTGTAAACTCGATCATTATTGTACCTGCATTGTTAACAACTTTTTCCTGACTCCTTGTGGCTCTTCGTCAAGCAATGGGATGAGAATGGCAAAACACGCTTTCAGTTTTTCTAAAGCAATTTCATATTTGCCTTCGAACAAATACATCTGTGCAGCATAGCCGATGTCAATCCCATCTAACATTCTAGGTGTAGAACTGCAAAGTGTCTCTGCAATCAAAGTTAAAGTTAAAACATAAATATATAAAGGGCTGAGATAGAAAAAGAACGAAACTTTCCTAATTGCTTATTGTTCTTAGCACAAAAGTTTTTAACTTATAAAAATTATATAAAATACTAACTGAGATATCTAACATCCACGAGTGGGTTATCTCCCTGAGCTAGATCTTTTTCAGCAGATTCATCGTTTGTATTTGGTCTTGCTACAAAAGCCTCTTTAGCTCTATAAAGTATGACTTTGAGGGCGTCTGCTCGTTTGGTGTATTCAAATATCTTCAAGCGAATTTGTTCTCTTTTAGTCACACCAAACTCATCTAAATAATAATTCTTAAATTATAATCATTCCACAAATAGAAGATTGATTTTATTTATTTTCGCACTTAAAAAAGGCAATAAGTATTTCAAAACTTCGCAATATTTATTAAAGGCTTCCATGTATTTTTTCTCATAATCTAATTTCACAGCTTCACGGGCCAATTTGACTGCTCTTAGATAAGACTCTTGATGAGGAAAGTGCTTCAAATCTATGAATGGATGCTTGAAAAACTGTTCATAAGATATTCTTTTGTCGTGATCGTAAGTCAGAAGTCTCCTCAAAAGATCTTCGCAATCAGACGACAATAAACCAGGACGCACCTAAATTCTAATGCATTAATTACTAGTTAAGAAATAAACACTTATCAAGTTACCTCGATCGGCACTTGGTTTTTGATGTCAATTATTAGCTGCTTGCATGTTAACGTGAAAAAAGGTGCACTCCCTAGCAAACATTCATACATAATTATACCAACTGACCATAAATCAGATTTCTCGTTAAAATATCGATATATGAGAATTTCTGGTGCCATATACAAAGGTGATCCTCTTAAAGTCCATTTCAAAGTTTCTTCGGATAGAAAATCAGCAAAGCCGAAATCTGTAAAATTGTTTTAATGAAATGTATATTAAAAAAAAAAAAAATAAAATAAATAAACTATTGAAACATGAAGCTTAGTATATATAAGTAATCATTATAATAAATTTGACAATCTATTATGTTTAGTGTTCTGATTGACCAAATTTGACATTGTTTAGATTGATAATTTTCAATCATCCTGGTGAGGCATTTCATTGTTTTGACAATTGTGTCCTTTTGTAAATTGATTAAAAGTAAAGAGGTGTGTTGGCAAAATTTTAATAACAATGTTGTTTTTATAGAAAAATGCCAACAAATTTAAAATTAGTCTTCTGACTGATTATTGATTTATATAAACTCATACACATATGCATGTACTTACATACACATGTGTACAGAGTGCCTATCACTTCTCTCTTGTCATTCCCACCCCCAATGCCATCAGTTTCAGTATACATAAAAAACACAAGATGAACATCAATCTATGAAGTACTATATATAAAAGTTTTGCTTTGGAGCAGAAGACCCAATACTCGCTACCAATCAACAATATGGAACCAAAGTGTGGCACGTCCATCCAATTAAGTGGGACACATTGAGAAACTTTTCTCTACATGCTGGACAAAAGTCAACTTGCATGGCCCATTAATCAGGTGAGGATGACTTTTTTACAGTCAGATCCTTCGAGGACCACTATCATATAGGAGAGCTTCTGTGCTGATCCAACCCAATTAGGCTGCCACTCTTTTCACATTTGTTACTGTGCTGTTTGGGCAAGAGGACTGGACTGTGGTGTTTAAGTTCAGAGGTTTGCAAGCCTCACGATTATTGTATTTGTCAATTTCATTAATTTTTATGCTTAAATTAGAAAATAGGTTTAATTAATTCTTATGCTTTATTTTTACAAAGAGGTAAAAACTTCATTTACCGTAGATGGCAAAATGTGCAAGTTTTGATATGTACCACTGGGATGATTTAAGATTATCATGCCAGTTCATCATATCCAATGCTTAATATATATATAGAGAGAGAGTAAATACATTTTTCCCTATTGATTGTAAGAATTGTATAAAATAATGAAATTGTAATAAAATAATAAACAATTGTTGCAACTTGAACAAAGTTTTCATAGAAATGATAATGTTTTCATGTTTATTTGTAGTTTTGAAATCATATATATGTTTCATAAAATTTGAAAATAATTGGAAAATGTTTGGTTGGAGTATTGATTTTGAACTTTGAACAATTTTGTATGATTAAGAATTAATGTATCCAATCATTCAAGTATTTGGTCAATTTGTCTTATTAATAAATAACAAATTATACATTATAAACTATGTAAATGCATTATCATTCAGTAGATCCAATACAAGTGTTTAAGTAAACGAACAGAATTTCATTGAAAAGATCATATGTTACAAAATATAAATAAAAATTTTAAAAATAACTTTTTTTTGGAAAACAAATAAATGTCTCAATATAATTTATTATAACCTGCTATTTTGAGTTTCAAGTTTGGTTTTGTGACCAAAAGTAGGTTAGATGGTTTCAAATCAAAGTGACAAACATTTTTTGACCTAAGAAATTCAAGGCCCAACGCCAGTTGCTGCATAAATCTTTTACAGACTTTTTCCGGGAGTCTCTGGCGTTTTTGTATGAACTGGGAAAGGTCGCCACCATCACAAAATTCTAGTATAATATAGATGTACCTGGAACGAGAAATTTTTTTATAACTTTTGAAATTGAAGAGTGGAAGTAAAGATAGAAAACAACAAAAATTGAAAAAATGACAAATTATTACATATGTCTGTTATAAAAATAGGGGTAAGTAAATACATTGATTTAACACATTAAACAAGCACAACATAAACAATACAAATCTGAAACAATGAATTACACAATAACATTTCGACCCTAAACAAGCAGAACCAAAACATACTAAATGAGATCGTTAAAAAAACACCGGAAGATAGTTCCAATGATTTTCAGTTTAGGTTTGAAGAAAAAAATTGGACATATGGCAGAGTCAAACACAAGGTCGACACTGTTGGTTCATCCTGGCGTCTACTGAGGTTTCCCACATAACCCTTACTGGAATGAAGCGTCACCATGAAGGTAATGTAAGAATATTTGTTTTCCTCCCTCTACTACGACTCTTTCCTGCAATGCAGTGACACCCTGAGGCGTTACTTGATCTCGACTGAATTTGGTTTATTATCAAGGACCTTTTAAAGGGAACTTGTACTTTTCAACATTTCCTTATCAATTTTTTTATTATTTACTTTTATTACTCTATAATTATTCATCTACCATGATAAACATATGACTTTTCCCATCTAGAAATATGATTTGATACAAATTATATTTACTCTGCACAGTGTGTTTAATTAATGATTAACCTAGATTGGTTTTATTAAATTCAAAAAAAGACTATGTTTAATTGAATAATAAATTCAGCACCAGTTACAGAATTTATTTACTTTATTAAATGAAAATTTATTTTTTAGAAATTAAAGGTAAAATTGTTTATTTTTATACCTTCCCTTTTATTCTATATATTTAATTATCATTGGTAAAAACCAACAGAGTTACTTTACTCAAAATATTTAGGATAAGATTGATTTATTACTAAAAATTAAAATAATGTGATAAATGAGAGCTGTGCAAAAACTGTACTTGACAAAGACCAATACATTATTTTTATTTTAACATCATGCCGTATTGGGAAAAAATTATGTAAAAGTAATTCCTGCCATATGAGGGTTTAATAGGGTGTGGGCAAGGGGTCAGATTTTACAATACTTTTTGTATTATGATCAATTAGAAAGCCATGGGCTATGTCGGGATTTGAACCTATAATATCTAATGCAGCAAATACGATAGGACATCAAGAAAAAAAAAGTACAATACTCACAGTAAATCAAATTTTTACTTTCATGAAATACTCATTTGTCGTTCTATTCAAAAGCTGTTATTTTATGAGTGTAAGTGTAAGATATAAACTAGAATAAACATACTTTTCATCCCATTGGAAATCTTTCATTTCAACAATGTATTCATTATGAAGAACTTCCTTCATGAGCTTGATCTCCTTGACAACATGTTCTTTCCCTGACTGCGACAACCTGCTTCTTTCTATGCATTTTACTGCCACATATTCATTGGTTTTCTAAAAGAGAAAAACTGATTAATTGACATGTTGAAAAAAATTTGATGGGGGGGGGAGGAGGAAGTTGTTATAAGTAAAAATACAAACTAACTCGGTTACATTATTTTAGTGTGTTTTTATCTGTGATTTTTTTTAAACAAGTCAGATACAGTACATTAAGAAAAAAATTCATAGTTGTATTTTTCATATTTGTGCATGAGGAATTAAATACAAATTTGAACCATTTTCTAAAATTAAGTTTGAAAAATTTGCAAATCAAAGTTAATCCTTTAGCAGTAATAATGCACAATGTCATTACTATCTTGAGTTTATTTACTTTCGGCATGTGCACTGCCAGGAAATAAATTTTTTTTGTTACTGTGACTGACAACAATCAACAGGATGATAATGAACAATGAAAAGAATTTGTTATCAATGTTAGATAACCAGAGGTAATTTAAACAACTGTCTTCTTATTGCATGTTTTAGAAGGATTAAAATGTTCTGAAAAAAAAAATTTAATACAGGAAATTTCCTTTCAATTTGCCAGCATTCCGAGTCAAAATCTATTAGTAAACGAGCTAATGCTTTTCATTATGTTTCCCCGGTGATTTTTATCTTTCCTATAAACCAATGCATAGCCATCGTTGGATGTTTATCTAGTACGCATTTCTTTTTTTTCTTATACTGACAAATAAGCCAAAATAAATAGTGATTATTATGACTCAGATGATAAAGAAAAATATTTTGCTTGAGCTCAAGATAATGAGTACAAAAAAAGAATCAAAGAGATTGTCATTAAAATGTTCTGTAGTGTGGTGACAGAGGACCATTAATTACTACAACCAACTATTGAGTGTATAGTACATAAATATTTAAGAATAAATGAGTTCGCATAGGTTAAAAACTAATCTAGCTGTTAGAGCTAAATTTCATGAGTTTATGCAGAATCGAGCTATTTAAATCAGTCAAAATAAAAATGTTCAGTTTTTTGAGCCATCAGCATGCCACTTTTGTTAGTGGTTCAGTTATTCAAGTCACAAGTAAATTATCAATGCTCATGTATTTTATTCGTTCATTTTATTTGGTTGCTTATTTATTGTACAGTCCCAATCTGGTTGTGTGTTTTTGTCATTCACATCTTAACAGTTCTCCATAAATGTCAAAATATACATACAGGATGACCAAAGAGTATGAAATACTTTGTTCACTTAAATTCAGAAACGTAAGTAATGAGAAACAAAGTTTTTTGTTCTTAAATGTCTTCCATTTTTACTCATAAACTTGATTACTATTTTATTGAATTTTTTGATCATCATGTTTTGGTCATGCACAACTAGGCATTTTACTATTGGAATTCATCCCATGGTATATAGATGAACAAGGATGATAAAACGGGAAAATAATACTAACTCATCTTTTCTCCATCAATGGAGGGAATGTCTAAAAGTACCCAGATGATGAAGGAATAATATTTTTATTAACTGTTATATCGTGTCACATTAGTTTTGGTCAACCACATCTCCACTTTTCTCCTTCAATAAATGGAATGTCCAAAAGTACGCAGATGATCAGATGATCAAATTATTTATTCAGATATCGTGAGATGTGGCCTGGTGTGATGTAGGTATCAGAAAAACATTTTCTTTATCGTGCCAACATTTCAATCTTTTATTGAGATCATCTTCAGGGCCTGGGATTTACAATATTCTATATGTATTTTCTAAATATAAACTATGTTTGTAAATCCCAGGCCCTGAAGATGATCTCAATAAAAGATAGAAACGTCGGCACGATAAAGAAAATGTTTTTCTGAAACCTACATAACACCAGACCGCATCTCACGATATCTGAATAATTATCCGTTAACGGTCACTAATCTCTACACAGATGATCAAATTTTGATTACCACAGTTGAGTCATGCACAACTCAGCATTCCACCATCATATAGATGCAGCATCCAATAGTACTCAGATAATTATAGATGATGAAAAAGGAAAATAAGTAAATAAGAACTAAACATACAAAATGTGTTAAATGTCAGTTCATATCACATTACTTTTAGTAATGAACAATCATTGAAAGGAATGTTCAAAAGTACTCATCATGTTTGTCTTCTCACGGGCACTCTCAACACGACACGCAAGAATAGCACAATTACACAGAAGACATTTTGATTGAATACAAAAAAAAAAAAAAAATATTTTGCATTGTATAAATTCACTTATCCACATCCAAAATGTATTTGATAAACGTAAACAATGTTTGTAAATCCCAGGCCCTGAAGATGATCTCAATAAAGATGGAAATGCCGGCACGATAAAGAAAATGTTTTTCTGAAAACCTACATCACACCAGACCACATCATGGTTTCTAAATAAGTATCGATTAACGGTCACTAATCGCCTCACATTTATACATATAATGAAGAATTTTTTTTACCCATCAGATCATCACATTAGTTAGCGTCACAGTCAAAAGAATGAATGATGTTCCAAAATTTATTCATTCCGTTTGTTTATTGAATTTTTGTTACATTTTGGTCATGCACAGCAATGCATCGATTCATCATAAGAAACAGCATCCAACAATATGATGATCAAAGATCAAAATAGAAAAATAAGTACGTCTTTAAAATGTTGTATAATTTTTTTAAATTATATCTCATTAGTAGCAAAACTCAGTATTTTTCCAACAATAAATGGAACATCCAGATGTGCCTAGTGGATTTTTGATCATGTCAATCCACTTGATGAACATTTTAGTCATGGACAACTCACTCAGCATTGTTCCAATATATGAGTTTAATATCCAAAGAGTATTCAGATGATCAAAGATCATGGCATATTATATATATATATTACGCAGGGCGGGCGACCAGGACCCGAGGGGTTAGAAGCCTGGGTTGGCCCGTACCCCATCCCTAAAAGGTCCGGGACCTGGTCGGTTCACGAGTCCTGCATAAACCTATTGGACTTATTAACAAACCCCAGGATTTTGGACCATTTTAACCTGGGGAGTGTTTTAGTTATGTCCTCTCCTTCAAAGGTGTCGAATCTTTCCCTAGCATACCTATCACATTCGGCTAGGTAGTGTCGAGCCGTTTCCTCTTTAGTTTCGCAGAAGCGGCAGAAGGGGTCTGGTAGGGAGCCCATTATGAAGAGGTGTCTTCTCAGGGGGCAATGGCCCGTCAGGATGCCTATCAGCCTCCTAATTCTCCTCCTAGAATTGGAGAGTAACCATTTCGCTTCCTTGGGTTTGATTTCCTTCAGAAACTCCTTCGATTGCCTGCATCCGGGGGACGTATTCCATTCCTTGAGGAATAGTTTCATTCTCCAGCAACTTATACTCTCTTTTGCCGTGCTTAAAGAGTGGGGTAATACTGGTTGCGGGCCGACAAACACAGTATTTGATCCTTCCTTGGCCAGGCCTCTTCATTGCCGTAGTGTCCCTTATGAGCTGGTATCCATATAAGGGTTACCCTATTCTCGTACCTGGTAATGATCCTGTTAATGAGTTCAACCGTTTCCTCCACCAGTCTAGATGTTGATAAATCTTTTTGTAATGCTTTTAGACTGGCCTGACTGTCAGAAAAAATTTTTATGTCTTTTCCCCTTATCCTGTTAGCCATAAGTGTTCTGCAGCAGATATTAATGGCCCAGACCTCTGCCTGAAAGACAGAGGTGTATCATGGCATATTACTTTTGGCCATGCCTAACAGCATTTCTCCATGAATGGAACGTCCAAAAGTATGAGCATTGGTCATTTACTTCTTGAAATATTATTGGGTTGTCCGGAAAATAATGCAGGATTTTGGTATTAAACAAAAAAAAAAAAGAAACTAGTTACTTTAAAGCAATGTTCTTTAATCAAAATAATTTCCCATACTCTCAATACATTTCTCCCAACGTGTGGGTAACTTATTAATTCCGTCTGAGTAGAATTCAGAATTTTTAGAATTGATAAAGTCAATAAATGCATTTTCCAGTTCCGTTTGATTTTTGAATATTATGTGTTGTAAGTAGTGGTCCAGGTGTCTAAAAAAATGGTAGTCAGTAGGCGAGAGGTCCGGAGAGTAGGGTGGGTGAGGCAAAGTTTCATAGCCAAGCTCCAATAATTTTTGTGACGTTACACGTGACACATGTGGTCGAGCGTTGTCATGCAACAAAATGGGCCCTTTCCGATTGACCAAAGAGGTGGTCAGCGACGGTCGTTTTACTGACTTTGAGTTGCTCTGCAAGTTCTCGAACAGTTGTTTTGGGGTTTTCTTCCACCACTGATCGCAGAACATCATCATTAAGAGAGGAAGGCCTTCCACGACCTTCTTCATCTTCAAGGCTGAAATCTCCCTCCCGAAATTTTTTAAACCACCTTTGCACAGTGCACTCATTAACACAACCCTCGCCCCAGACTTGGTTAATGTTTCTAGCCGTTTGGGCTCCGCTTCGGCCGAGTTTAAACTCGTAAAAGAAAATCGTACGAAATTCTCGCTTTGACATTATAAGGATGACTGAATTATTTCCAAGTAGCGGAATGCTACAGAGGTAAACAAACAATATCATTTGGAAGAGGATTAATAAGTGTTGACATTCATACAAATGAGTAATCCTGTAAACGTAAACAGAATATTTTATATAGATTTTTTTTAATGAAAACTTAAAATCCTGCATTATTTTCCGGACAACCCAATAAAAATCTCTGAACATTGGGATAAGGAAATATTGTATTTTTATTTTTTTTAAAGTACAACAAAAGAAATGATAGGAGCTATGATAAAACAGCTGATAAAAATTTCGTTTGAAGAAGGCTTAACTTTTTTGTTTGACGAATGTCTGCAGAAACTGAAGTTGTTGTTGTGAAAGTTTTCCAGCCTTCGCAACAGCAACTTTAAATCAAGGCTGATTTGACAAGATTGAATTTGTTGTAAAGTATGTTGAAAATTTACCAAATCGATGGCTTTAACGACTTGAGCGTAGGTCCCGTAGCCTATATCACTGACGTACTTGTAGCCATCGAGTTCCAGTCGGAAGCTGGAAGTGCTTTTCGAAGAGTTATATGACATTTGTTTGCGAGTCGCCCTGAGAGGGAATTGCCTGTTGTCGATAAAAGTTGAAACCCTCCCCGACTGTTAGACTCGCGACCTTCTTTATCCGAAAAAGGTTCGCGTCCGTCAAAGAGGACCTCGTAGAAATCTCATTCGGACCGTTTTATCCGTCGACTTTGTCAGATTTCCTCCGAGTTTTTTTTCGTTCTGGTAAAAATGTCATTTTCCGCCGGTGCCTTCTGCAGGGGGTCCGCGTCCGTGGGTGACGTCAAGGGCGCCTCGCTCCGTGGTGGGGGTGCAGAAGGGTCGGATTCAGTCGAGATTAAGACAGGTGCCTCTGATGTTATTTGAGTGCGACGGAAACTTTTCAAGGAACGTCGACGGAAAGTCAATCGCCCTCCCCGAGTGCAAAAACACCTGAGGCAGTCCCGTCTAGCGTTTATATAAACCAATACCCGTAATATATAACTGCTCTAATTTTAAGTGATGGATTCAGAGGAGGAGACTCTTTACGACGATGTCGACTCTGGGAACGAATCCAGCGGAGACGACGTTGACTTTGCCATGGAAGTAGAGAGCAATAACGCGAGAGAGAGGCAGCCGGAGATCGACGACTACCCGTTTGAAGTCCTCTCGACGGAAGAGATCGTCCAGCATATGATTGATTGCATTAAGGAAGTCAACACGGTCGTCGAGGTGAGCACTTTTTTCATTTATTATAATTTCAACCGCCTCCTAGGTTACCTTCCTCATATTCAAGTTTTATTTCTAGTGCTAATAGTACTATTTTTATATTTTGATCACCAAGGTTGATTATTGGGACTAAACAGTCCTTGACTCCTCATACACTTTCTATTACAGATTCCCTTGTATTATAATCCTTTGTTATTATTAATCATGTTTTGTTTATAAAAGATGATAAATTATCACTAATGGTCGGTGTACATATGATTAAAGCGATAACCGATTCATTCAAGCCATTAGGTTATGCATAGTAAAGATGTACACACAGCCTGTGACATCACTGACCCCTCTGGTCTTTCCTTTTCTGGACGTTTTCCCAAATTTTTATTTAGAAGGGACTGTAAACAGGTTATTTTTTTCAAGGGGATGAACAATTTGTTGGGTCAAAACGGTGTAGTCATGCTATGCTTTCTGTGGTGTTTTGCTCTTGGAAGTTTTTGTATTAAAAACTTGTAACCCCCTCCCCTTCATTTAAAGAAATTCTAGGTCAGGTTTTCCGATGTTTTCTTATACTCCTCTTCAATCCAAGTGACAGACGTACTCGTAGCGTCCGAAACTCAATTAAACCCATATAAAGTAAGCAATGTTTGCTGAATGAGGAAATAGGCAGATTGGTTGTAAAAGATGTAAGCATTAACTATAAAAACATTAAAACATTGACTCTCCACTGTTTTTATAGACCTTTCCCCAAAATTTTGTTTAGAAGAGACTGCAAACAGGTTGTTTTTTCATGGGGATGAATAATTTGTTGTATCAGAACGGTGTAGTCTAGTTTGTTTTCTATGGTGTTTTGCTCTTGGAAGTTTATGTAGTAAAACTTCTAACCCCCCTCCCCTTAAATTAAAGAAATTCTGGTTCAGATTTTCCAATGTTTTACATTTCTTTTGTTCAAGTGCCAGATATGCATGTAGGTCTGAAACTCAATTAAGCCCGTATAAAGTAAATTGCAGTGTATGCTGAATATGGAAATGGGCAAATAGGTTGTGAACGATGTAAGTAGGAACTGTAAAAACATGGCCCCTCCACTATTTCTATTCTCAAATTTCTATTTAAATGTGATTGTAAACAGGATATTTTTTCATAGGGGTGAACAATTTGTTGTGTCAGAACGGTGTAGTCATGCTATTCTTTCTGTAGTGTTTTGCTCTTGGAAGTTTTTGTATTAAAACTTGTAACCCCTTCCCCACAATTGAAGAGATTTTAGGTCAGATTTTCCAATGTTTTCTTATGTTTTTTTCCCATTCAAATGCCAGACATACTCTCATAGGGTCTAAAATTCAATTAAGCTCGTGTAAAGCAAACTGCATTTTATGCTGAATGTGATATGGGCAAATAGGTTGTGAAAGATGTAAGTAGGAACTGTAAAAACATTGTCCCTCCACCGTGTGTATGGAATTCTTCATGGGGCAAACAAGTTTTTGTCACAACGATGGAGTCATGCTATGTTTTTTGTGGTTATTTCTCTTGAAGTTTATGCATTAAAACTTGTAACCATTCCTTCAGCTAAATAAATTGTAGGTCGTATTTTTTAAATATTTTTATTTTATATATTCCTTCCAATCAAGCTATAATTTGGTTTGTAATCCATTCAGTTTCAGTCAATGCCTAACTGCCCTTTCTTAAAAGGAGGGGGTTGCAAAAATTAAAATCTTCCAGAATCGACGGATGTTTAAAAAATATCAAAGGTTGAATATCTCATAATTCAGATATTCACCGACCATTTACACTTTATTATTGTTGACCTTTTCCCATTTTTTACTTAGAAAAGACTGATGGGGGTGAAAAATTTGGATCCATTTGCGTCACCACAGTGGATTTATTCTCTTATTTCTGTTTTGCTTTTGAAGTCTTATGTATTGAACCATGTACTCTTCCTCTTCAAGTAAAAAAAATAATTAGGCCTGTCTTTAGCTTCATGCAGTTCTGGGAATGCACAACACATCAATAGAAGTTTACCAAAGCATGTTATCCTAACGATAGTTTTAAAACAAAGGAACAAATAAAACATTGTGCCAAACTCTCACAGACAAAAACTTAATCTCAACTTCTAAAGCCAAACTGTAGTGGATGCTGAATGGGGAATGAGTAATAAATGGGTTGTGAAAGATGAAAACACAAGCTATGATGACACATTGACTCTTCGATCTCTTTTTGTGGAAATTTAATAAGTCAATTGGAAGATTTTTTAAATTGAACTTCATACATTCCCTTCCCTTTGAATGACAAAAAGGAGGACTGCGGTAGCCGAGTGGTTAATGTGAGAGACTCTCGGCTAGTAGACCCCGTGGTCACGGGTTCGATTCCCGCCGTCGCCTCTCGCCCTTTTTTCATGATACCCTTCCTCCCAAAAAACGAATACGCAATAAATTTATAAAGTAGTCTGGCTAGATATGCATAGTTCATGAGGCCATTAGAAAAAAAAGACAGAATTCTCTGTCATATTTTCAAAAAATTTCTTATATTCCTTCCTTTCATGTTATAATTAGGTTTGTAATCCATTCAAATTCAGTCAAAGCCAAACTTGTTCAAAAAGGTTTCCAAAAATCGAATTTCGCCAGGATTTACAGATCTTTTAAAAACAATCAGCATCATTTCATTCATTGATTCATAATCAGTTCAATTTCAATCACAGCTGAACTTGATTAATAGAGTTAGCGAAAATTGTCAGGATTGACAGATGTTTTAAAACTGTCAAATATACTTTGAATTCACTAATTTTGTGGTCTGCTTGACCAATTAATACATTACAATCAATTAAGGTTTTTAGTTAAGAAAAAAAAAAGTCAGTGTTACGAGTGGGATTCAAATCCATGATCTTCGGCTAGATATACCACTCTCTACCACTTGAGATATTGTGACCTCGATCCTCTTGGACACTAACTTCCCATCTCAAGAACGATTAGGCCAAACAACACTTTACCCAGGATGAACGGACATAGCTACTTGTCAATTTTCAGTATTAAAAAATAACAGTCATATCATAGTTTAAGAAAAGTTCTATTATTAAAAGTATATTACTTTTTTGTGTATTAATATGAGTATATTTTAGTGTAACAGTTTAAAATCATGTTTTTATTATTTTATTTATTGTTGTTTCTCTAGTAGAGATTTGTGATTAAAACGGATTGTGTCAATGTTTTAATTTTATGGGTAAAAATTAATTTCTTTTTTATTGTTGTCAAAGATCCCGGCAACAACTACTCGCATTCTCCTAAATCACTTCAAATGGGACAAAGAAAAGCTGATGGAAAGATTCTACGATGGAAACCAGGAGCAGCTTTTCTCCGAAGCGAGGGTAGTCAATCCTTTCACAAAGCCACCCGTCATCACAAAACCAAAGGTAATGTTTTTAGGATTTTTAGAGATGGACCGATTTTTGCATGTCATTTCGTTTGAAATGCTGAAGCTGGTTATTAAGAACTCAAGTTCCTAACTTTTTCAGGTATTGAAACAGTCAAACTCTGGAACCGAAGACTGTGAAATATGTTATATGGTGCTGCCTGCTCCGGTGAGTTCTCTAAATTTAGTTTGTCGCTTTAAAAAAAAAAATTCTCTGTCCTTTGCTGATTGAGTTGAAAAATATGCTACTGAAAAGATTTACAAGTATATTAATTACCACTAAACAATTATATTGTGCTATAGGATTTTATTAAAACCTCATTTTCAAAATTATTAGGATGAAAGAAAATAAAGTATCAAGGTTCAAATTAGTAAATATTATTTGCATAATAGAAATTAATAAATATGCAGTGAAACTTCCATTTTGACATCTCCCTTGAACCAGACATCTTATTCCTCGGGTGTCTTCCCATCAGTTTCTTTACATATAATCTTCTAAAAAGCAGGTACTCCCAATCCTGTACAGTTTTTTTATGACTACAATCTGACTTCAAAACTCTCCTAAAAGCAGATGACAGCCTCTAGAAAATAAAGGTGCTGTTCCTTGTTTAGATTATACCAAAAACATAGTTAGGTATTTATTCAGCATGTTTGACACTTTAAGAACAAAAATTAATATATTTAAAGTGAAAAAAAAAAATATAAAAAAAATAATAATAATAAAAAATAAGTGTGCAAGACTTGGATGAGAAGTTTTCCAACAGAAAGACCCAGGCCAGTGAAAGTCTGAAGAATAAAGAGGAACTTTTAGATAAATTATATAAACACGGAATGATCAATCCCACAGGTTTTTCCCTAAAATAGCTGGTTTTTTTGAATATGTCAGTGTCTTATAATCCCCATTGTGGCCCATCTTGTAATATTAATTTTTTTCCCTTTTATCTTAAAAAATTGGGATGACGATTCACTGTACTAATTAGATAGAAATTATAATCCAAGTTCTTGCTGCTGACATTTACTAGTTACATTTATGAATTTATTTTTAATCTATTTAACAATAATTACTAATTTTAATTGTGAAATCACAATATTTAAAAATAAAACAATATTAATCAAAGCCTTGGTCTTGATCTCTTAAAATATGTCAAACTTGACAATGTAAAGCCTTCAATTGATTAAATTCGCAATGATCGAGAGATCTACTGACATATATCAAGCAAGTTAATTTACAAAAAGAATGTGAATTTTGAACTAACTGCAGGGAAAAGTCAGCAAATTTTGTTTGTGACTGGTGTAAATTATACACTATCTTCAAAAAGCATGATTCCTACAAAGCAATTGTTTATTTTTCAATTTGGTATCAATTCAGTTGTATTATATGTGATATACAAAATATAACATTTTTATCTTTTAGAATTTATACAATTATATCAATCATATTGAATAATCATTAGTCTACATTGATTAATTTTAAGTAAAAGTTTTATAATATGGAAGTAAAAAGCACATTGTTCCCTAATTGAGAGGTTTAAACTTTCAAGATGATGACTGGGCTGGAGTGTGGCCACAGGTTTTGTACTCAATGCTGGGGCGAATACCTCACCACGAAGATCATGGAAGAGGGCGTAGGCCAAACTATTGCCTGCGCAGCTCATGCTTGTAACATCCTTGTTGACGATGCCACTGTAATGCGCCTTGTACGAGACTCCAAAGTCAGGCTCAAATACCAGCATCTCATCACAAACAGCTTTGTTGAAGTATATATTTATTTATTTTTTTTTTTTTTAAATAATCATTAAGTATCACTTATTTAAAATGTATTTATTGACTTGATAATCCTTGATCATTGTGCTCTGCCAGTTCTCACAGTTTTAGTGTCAGGTGTGTTTCTGCGTCTTAACGCCTGAGCTTCATGTTAACTCAATCGAGTCCCTTGACTTGTCCCCTATTCCTAGATATAAACAAATGACAAAAATGAAATTTTAAAAATTAATACTAAGCTTAAATATTGTATTTTTCTGAAGGAAAAAAAATTAAGTGGAAAAATACCGTAACAAGTAGTATATATAGACCGATCAAGGAAGGTCAATCTTCAGTTTCATTACCCTCAGAATGTCACAAATTTATCCTATCCATATCTTTTGAAACTTGGTCCTCAAATGTATTGTTTTGTTTTGTTTTAAGTGTAATAGGTTATTGAGATGGTGCCCATCACCAGACTGCAATAATGCGGTGAAGGTGTCTTACGTTGAGGCACGACCGGTAATGTGCAAGTGCTTGCACACTTTCTGCTTTGCATGTGGAGAGAACTGGCATGATCCTGTCAAATGCCATCTCTTGAAGAGATGGATCAAGAAGTGTGATGATGACTCGGAAACTTCAAACTGGATTGCAGCCAATACTAAAGTAATGACTGCGTGTTAAATACGGTTTGGTATAAATCTAGGTTTTTCATTTTTCTCGTCTTTCTAGGAATGTCCAAAATGCAATGTCACTATTGAGAAAGATGGAGGTTGCAACCATATGGTGTGCAAAAATCAGAACTGTAAGGCTGATTTCTGTTGGGTCTGCCTTGGTCCCTGGGAGCCACACGGTTCTTCCTGGTAAATGTTTTGAAATTAAACCCCTACAATGATAACATCATCGATTTGTTTTACCTTTTTTCAAGGTACAATTGCAATCGATACGATGAAGAGGAAGCCAAGGCTGCTAGGGATGCCCAAGAAAAATCTAGAGCCGCTCTTCAACGGTATCTATTTTACTGCAATCGCTATATGAACCATATGCAATCGTTAAAATTTGAACATAAGCTGTACGCATCCGTTAAGGAAAAAATGGAAGAGATGCAACAGCACAATATGTCCTGGATAGAAGTGAGATTCCACTTCTCTTACAGTGTTAAGAGATTGGTTTTAATTTTTGTTTTCCTTCTTCAGGTTCAGTTTCTGAAACGGGCTGTCGATATATTATGCCAATGTAGACAAACCCTTATGTACACTTATGTGTTTGCCTATTACTTAAGGAAAAATAATCAGTCAGTTCTCTTTGAGGTAAATATAAAAATTGATTATTTTTTGTTATAATATTAAAAAAAATTCTATTTTATTCTATACTTCCAGGACAACCAAAAAGACTTAGAAAGTGCGACAGAAACATTATCAGAATATTTAGAAAGGGACATTACTTCTGAAAATTTAGCTGATATTAAACAAAAAGTGCAAGACAAATACAGGTATGTAATTTGAACTATTTTTTTCTATTGTTTGTTCATATCTTTGAAAATCCTAAAAAGAAAATTGCATTGAACATTACTGATTTATTACTGTTAAGAAATTCCACCAAGCAGGGGAGCTTTATGTCCAGATAACTGTTGAGTGTTGTGAACGAAGAGTTAAACCACTTCACAGTACTTTTTCACATTATTACGTACAAAAATCACATTTTTTTAAATGTTAGATCAATTAAAAAGCTATGGGTTATAACAGGAATTGAACCCAAAACTGCTGGTATGGAGGTGTTAACCTCTTGGCCATTACAGTCTTCTTAGTTTACACTGTTGTTGAACCAAAAATATTTAATGACAATTCAATAATGCATTAACAACTGTCATCAGCATGGTGATAAAAATGTTTATAGAGACCGATGTCATTCAATAATTGAGACTTAAGGCCTGGCCTGGCTGAATGAGATTGGTCATGGTGGAAAGTGACTTCTGAATCTGGTGATCTAGTTGTACTACACCATTTACCTCAACCTTTTCAGACAGAACACAATTATTTCCATTCATTTTGTCATGACGATAAGCAATCAGATTGCCCTCACAATAGCACCGATCTTCTTACTTTCTTTGGTTCTCTTGAGGTACATTTTGAGTTTTCTTATGGTTAAAATGAGTGATCCACCAAACAGATATAGTTAAGTAATTAAGTAGTTTATCAGAGACTGTTAAGTGACAGTGGCCATGCAACAGTTGCTTAATGTTGACAACTTGCCATACGATCTCCACTATTGTGGTGAAGTAACATCACCCAACATGATAGTCGCCTGTCATGCCTTTCACGCCCTTTTGTGTATGTGCCTGTGCATATTTACATGTGTGCACATTCATGGTATTTTCTTTGGACTGATTTTAAGATGCTAAAATGCATTCCCCTGCCTATTCTTGGTCATTATATAACCCCTAGCCTAACTTAGATCGAAAGTTTGGATAATCCAAAATTTGTGATTTTATTAGGATGTTATAAAATCAGACTTTTCTATACTCTTTTATTCATACGTATATCAGATACGTTTAAAGTAATAGACAGTTTTTTTATTGTTTTTTGTAAAAAAATTCTATGTAAAAAAGTACCTGATAAAAATGTACGTAATAAAAAACCTTCAATGGAAGCCAACGTACGAACAACACTTTTTACGATTTTTAAAATAGGATAAACCTTTTTTTATCATTTTATTTTTTAATATATTTTTTAAACTTTTATTTTTTAACAAAAATGTGAATGTTAGTCTTTTGGATTGTGCGGATAGTGGAAGGGCGATTTGGTGGCCTTTATAAATTTCAAACAACAAATTAAAGCTCCCATAGTCGAATTGTGATTTTTTAAAAATTAATATACATTCATTGAGAATTTTGAAGAAAAAAAAATTTTAACCAAGCGGGTTTGCACTGTGTGTGTGTTGTTAGACTGGATCCCTTTCTGCCTTACCAGACCTTGGCTTTTTGCATTGAATAAAATATGATTTTTCAAATTTAATTAATTAGTTAATAAAGAAAATAACTTTTCTTTTATCATTGCTCATCTTTGCAGGTACTGTGAAAGTCGGCGTAAAGTATTACTAGAGCACGTTCATGAAGGATACGAGAAAGATTGGTGGGACTACACTGAACAGTGATTATAGGTTTTTAAAAGACAAGTGTGATATTCTAGTGTGGACGTTAACACACTTAGCATTAATTTAAAATATATACCTACCGATAGAAAATAAGTGTACAGAACTGTTTAAAAAGAATATATTTATATATTATATAACGTATACATATATATTCCATACAAATAATGTTGAATATACATGTATAGTAGATATAAATATTTTATATGTAATAATTGGAAAATTTTTAAAACCTATGTAAGTAATTGTGTTTTAATAACAACTTGTGATCATTTTTCCTTTTATTTATATATATTATTTTTTTTTTTATTGTTAGTCAGAAATTCCCCATATATTTTCAAAGTGCCGATTTAACAAAAATAAAGATAAATAAAGCACGCTTCATGTAAATTGTAGTCACCAGTACACAATGTACTGGCGGTAATGATGGTTATTATTTTATGATTGATGAAATAAAGAAAAAAAATTGTATATAATGATGTATGTAAAATAAAAATGGTTATGTACTGTTGTAGTTAGAAAACAAATTTTATTGAACTGAATACAATTTTTTTATTAAATTTAAAATAATGTCGTTATTGTTATAATTTGATTGAATTCAAGTTTTATTTGATTAATTTTTCTAATTCTCAGGGTATTACAGATTTAAAAAAAATACATAATATATTATTATGTATACAATGTTTTCTTTCAGTATTTAGCTATCACATGTGTAAGTAACCCTTTAAAATAATTATTTAGAATCGCCTTGTTGCATTATCTCTTCCTTTAATATTAAGAATGAATAATAATAAATAAAAAAGATCTGATAAAATTACGTTTATTTTGCTTTGTAAAGGAAATTTATTTTTTAATAAAACTTTGGTAAGACACAATTGCTATTGAAAATAACGCTATAAAAAGTAGAGAACAATTTATTTTATTTTACTTTCTTCCTTTTTTATTTTTATTTATTTTATTATTTTGTTCATATAAAATACAACTGAAATTGAAGGGCAATGGCAAGGAAATTTGAAATTGCCACTAAACAATGTTGTTGGTTTAAAAAGATATTGATTGATTATTGACTAGTCATAAATGTTTTTAGTATATTTCTTATGTTGTTATTGATTTAGTTAAAACTAACAAAATTATCAAGAAACTTGCCTTCATTTATCTGAATAAACTAGTTTCTTTTAGTGTGCTCGTCTCATTTGTTTTGTTATTTTTTGTCACTACACTCCTGGCATATTAAAAAATAAATTTGCTAAGTAATTCTGTCAATAGGAAATCTCTTTTTGTGTATTTTATTGTTATAATGTTTGTGAATGTTAACTTATTTTATGTCTTTAATTTTTAAAAAAGGTTGTGGTGCAAAAAAGGGAAAACAATGGTCTAAAATATCATTGTTAAAGCCAATTAACTTTTTTTAAACAAATTTCATACTTCTTTTAAATTCAAATGTTAAATAATTTTTCCAAGCAATTATTAAGTAACATTTTAATTTTTTTTTGTTTTTTCTACAATAAAATATTTAGTATGTACTTCATTCCAATTTTGTCCTTAACAGTTATAATTTTCACAGAAAAAAAAGAGGATTGGTTGCAAAACAGATGAACAAAAATGCAACATGTGTAGTGTAGATAGAACATTTAATGAAGAACTGTTTTAATTTTTTGTCAACATCAATTTTTTATTTTATTGCCCAAATTTTGTTTTAGTACCAATCAAAAATGGTTTTTTATCCACAAAGTAAAGCTTTGAAAAATTGTATTTATTTATATGAGTACAATGATATTGTGTGTAGTACCGATGCAAAACAAGCGGCTGCAAAGTTCATAACGACAACCATAGCAATAGCAAGGATGTATTACATTGAAGAAAACAATTTACTCTACAATATAAGACAATTATCTTCCATGGATATTTTTAAGCAATTTTGGCCAAATATGTGTGAATTCACAATTTTTAACGCCCTGCCTAAAATTGATGATTTCATGGCAAAACAATACAATTGGCTTGAATCTTGGCCCCACTCTTTAAGATATATTAATGAAGTCATACTATCTGAGTACAAGTCATATCATATTTTTGAAATTTGCTATGGGCCAGCACGTATATCATATCCGGTCGTTCAGGCGACATTTTCAATTTATTTCGTCTTTGGAGTAAACAAGCTTGTAGACCCTAAGTTAGAATGTGCAGTAAGATATTTCCTCGAAGGATCTGATGAAAGATTAATCCCATACTATAATGACAAAATAACTAAGTCCCAAATAAAATCATTGATTAAAAAAAAATTAGGCTTGTCCTCTTTAATAATGCTTGGATCACAACCGGCACCGAAGCTTAGCGCCGAATTCAAAAGAGATTTTAAGAAATTTATCCAAAACAAAAAACACATGCTACAAGAAATCACTATCCATAATAATGTCATATCCCCTGAAGAAATTTCTCTCTTTCCTTGCGATTTCTATGTCAAAACAAAAAGAAACTGTTTGTTCCATGAATATGTATGCCCGATAATTTATGAAAGAAGAAGAGCATCTTTAGAACTACCTCATGATAAATACACTTACGAAAATTTTATGAGATCCGGTTGGAAGCCGGGAGAAGAAAAATTTGAAGCTGAAGAACTATCATCTTTTACAGAAAGTTCGTTGTTTACATTTTGCAGTGAGGAATCTTCCAAGGAATCGACAATGTCTGATGGACCTTCTGTTGAGTCCCACGTGACCGAAGAAAACAAAGAATTGAGTCACAATATCAGCTTTAGTTTGTCAGAGATGGATTGGTATGGAGGCGGAGCGCCCCCATCATATTTGGATTTCAATCAACCATCATTGCAAGAAAATCAACAATAAAATTATTAATTTTGGATTATTTTATCAATCTATTTGATTATATAAGGAAATGTTGTTGATCATAAATGAATGTAAACATGCATATACTATTTGGAGATTGTGAGATGTCTAACATACACTAAACACCACACATTATACAAATGTTGAGCATTTTTAGGGGGGTGTTGGTAGCCCCTTTTCTAAGGGTTGACACAGCGCTCATCACTGAGATAAAGGTCCCCGGTCCAAACCCAATACCCGTGTATTTAAACTTAACATACAAATGGGCTTGTTTTCAAAAAAATTAACACCTTGAGGATTCATATAACCTCAGAATATATACTATAATAAAATAAAACTATATATTTTTTTTTACTTATTTCTTTATTTATAACTTCCACCATAGAGGTACAATATTGATCTTTTTTTGAGGGGGGGAGCTTCTAAAAAAAGGCTGGAGTGACAGAGGGAACTGAACCCATGGCTGTAGAATATACAAGCTGAGAGTCTTGCACTAACAACTCGGCTACTATGGTCCCTCATGCAAATTCCTTGATTTTGCCTTTATGTTTGTCTCATTTGAATAAAAACTGAGCCATGACAGAACATCAGTTAACATTTTTCAACATCTGATACATTTTATTAACAAGAAAAGTTATTAAAATGCAATTCAAAAGATAGGTACAGTAAATCTATTGATTTGTCATAAAAAAGTAAAACTACAATTAAAAACTGTACTATTAATTTGTAAACCACATAAATGTAGAGCCATAGTTCAATGTTACAAATTAAAATCTGTGCCATGAAAAAGGAATATATTCTAAATGTTGCCCGTTATTACCTTAGTACCATTAGGCAATAAATAGCAATTAGTTTAATGTATTTACTTTGTAATAAACAGTATCTACCAACATTTTAACGATTGCTTCAGTTATATTTCACAAAACAAATTAATGCGTTGTCCGCAAAAATGTTTTTGTACTCATATTTTCCTTATCCTCTAGCACATCTTTGGCAATCTATATGTAAGTCCAAGAGAAACTTGTGACAAGCATGAACAGTCCAATTAAATTCTTTTTGGTTTTTCTTATTATGACTTCACCATTTTGGACAGGTAGCATGTTTGTGAAAACATTTTCCTAAAAGAAAAAAGAACGGACAATGATTATCCTTAAAAAAAAATGTAGTTTTACTTTACTAATTACCTTTGTGGCGTTTTCCAAGAAAAATTTAAGAGTGTCTGTATTTTGTGAAAGGAATTTTCCAATGTAGGTTGCAGCCGAGGCGACCAGGGTTTTCTTACCGACGGTATAACAGTATTCAGAGAGTTTAGCATAAAATGCAAACAAACCGGAAATTTTGATCCATGTTACCTTGTCAAAAACAAGATTGTTGGCAATTTTAACAAAACTCTGATACGTGAAGTTATTTTGTTCGCAGACGTTTTTGACGATCCGATCAAGAAAACCGTTACTTTTCGTGATATATTGTTCGATTGCTTCATTGATCTTTAAGAAATTGTCGGACATAACAGTTTTATCGTAAAAATAATACCTGATCACTTGATCTGTCAGGATATTGCTATCGGTGACGAGCGAATTTTTCAGTTCTGTTAAATCCCAAGTTATCTGTTTAGCCTTGCTTTGTGAATGTTTGGCATTTAAAGCAGTCAGTAAATAATTCCAATTTAGAGCGTTTACACGTCGTTTCGCTTCACTCTTCTTATCAGCATAACACATTTGTGGAATTTTTAAATGCATTTTCCTTTTTTTTTAACAAGCAACAAAGTATAACTTATAACTGTTTGTTAACATATGGCAATATTAAACAGATACTGTGTAAACAAAAACAAAAAACTTTTAACATAACCAAAATCAACGTTATAGTTAAGTAATATATATACATATAAGAAGAAAAAAATAAAATAAATAAAATAAAGTATAAATATCAATATACAGACTTTTTTATTTTTATGCCTCAGTACAAATGAATTTAAAAATTTTCAGAGTTGTGACTAGTTTCGGCCAAATTTTAATGACCCACTGCCAATTATAATTGAATAAAATTGTGTATTATTGGAATGACACAAATAAGACAAAAGGGTGTATATATTTGTAATTAATACATTAACAGATATTGAAAATGTTAAGAATGAAAAAGCACTTAATTTATACTGTGTAAATTTGAAAGGGAAAATATAATTTAAATACTAACAAACATGATATTTTCTCAGTAAACAAGTTCTGTGCCATCATCAATTTAAGATTTAATTTTTTTTACAATAAAAAAAACAATGTTGCTAAGATGAAAGCAACTAATTAGTCTTTAACTAAAATGATTGATACACATATATTTAATTCCCAGAGATACAAATACGAATAATTAAAATGAATAAACTTGAAGATGAGAATGTTTTTTTTTCTGATTTAATATCTTGATCTTCTTTTATCTCTAGATCTCCTTGGTGAACGGGATCTTCCTCTACTTCTACTTTTTGATCTGAAATACAAATATTTTAAAGAAAATAATCGAGAAACAATTAATTCGCGCAAAATAATTACCTTCGGCCACCGCTTCCTTTCCTCCTCCTGCTGTACAAGTACCTTCTGAGCTCCCTTGAAATTGGTTTCAAATGCATAAAATTGCAAAACCCACTTCGAGTACATTCTCTGAAATTATGTTGGAATAAATTAATGAGAAAAAAGCCCTAACAGCTCAGGACGGTCTGTTTTCTTACCCCATTTCGTACTGTCGACAGCAAGCTTCTCTGAAGTCAGTGACGGGGCTTAACTCCGCATAAACTGGCCTTCCTCCAAACCATCTGTTGTTCAAATCGTTAACAGCCCTCTCAGCATCCTCTTCCCGGCGAAACTAAATAAAGTTGGAAAAAAAGAGGCTATAATTTCCAAAACAAACATGGATCAAATCTCTAATCTTGTGCATACTTTGATGTAAACATTTCCGACAAGGTGATCTCCGAGGTTGTCACAAACATTCATCTCTTCTATTTCGCCATACTAGAAAAAAAAATTGCTATGCATAAAAAACTTGAAAGACAAAATCAGTAAACCTAATCAATGAGTTACAAGTTTTGCAATCTTTCCTGGATCAAAAATTTCTGTTGGAGAAATAACCAGAAAATCTACCAAGAAGATTAATCAAGCAGTAACAATTTTTATAATTTATTACTAGCACAAATAAACTGTACTATTAAATAATAAAATACAAATATATACCTTATCTTCACACTCGACAAAGACATCTTCAAAAAAATTGTCATAGTGCTCTTGCATTTCTTCATCTGATACATTGCTGACCACTGAAATAGTTTTTTTTTTAAATTAGTTATGTGCTGAAAGTATAACATTTGCTATGGATAGCAATCTTAATTTTATTGTTATTATTACAAAAGAAAAGGTGCCTGCCTGCACACTCCCTCCTATTTGGAGTCAGGAAGATTATTAAAATTGCTTTAGAAGTATTGCAGCAAGTTGCTCGATACATTAGTGAGAAAATACAAGCAAAATAGTTTCTTCCTGCCTAGCTGCTCGAATTAATGAATATATTTTAATAGGATGATGTGATAAGGTCAATAGTAGAATGCGGCACCATGAAGCAGTATCATCAATAATTGCACTATAGGACTGAAAAGTTTGTACGAATAAATGAAAATGTTTAAAAATTAAGAAGAATGAAAAATCAATATATGGTTTTATAATTTGCAATCCACCAAATCAACAATAGTAAATTTTAATTTTAATAGTAAAATAGTAAAAAAACAGAGCAAGGTTACTACCTTTTATACCTCTGCATAATCTGTCATTATGTCAAACCCTAGTTCTTTATAGGGAGCATATAGGCAGGCATACAGCACGTCGATTGTACTTGAGAGCAGTTTCTCTGCCTGCTATTTATTTTTCATGCATAGCCAAATAGGAGTTCAACTATATTGTGCTTAATATGTGTATTTATTGGTGAAAACATGGTGTGTCAGAGTCAATGGCGGACTATAATGAAGTACGAACTTATTTTTCATTTCATGCATTGTACATGCAAGAGGAACATCAGTGAAATTATATGTTTATGTTAAATGGTAATACTGTTTATATTATAGTTAAACTTATTAAAATAATAATAATAATAATACTTACAATGAGAACCGTCTGCAGATTTGGCTGAATTCTGAGGGTTGACATATAAGTTCTGTAGAAGAACGGTCTGTAAAATAACTTTATATTATTTTTGGATTTCATTTCTAAAATAAGTAAAACGATTCTTTTACTTCAGCAAGAAAGAATGTGCATTTAACATGGTCTACTGCTAACTTTGACATTTGCAACTTTAGAAGAAAAATATTTTTTTTTATTATTATTATTTTATTTAACTCTTGTGTACATACACGTTATATTTTGCTAATAAATAATGATATATCGCACACTCAAAAAGTGTGATTAACATGGTATTTGAGGGCGGGTCCTGCCCTATGGCAGTCCACACAAAAATTCACTCATTGGAGTATGGTAATTTGAGATAAATAAATATCTGAATATTAAATAAATTAACCTTTTTTTTTTGTTTTATCTAAAATAATGTAATGTCAGGCGCACGTTTACACTATCACTCATTTACATTACACACATATTTACAATCTGTAGTCTGTATGATGCTTTCTTTTTAGCCGTCTTTGTTGGCGGGGTGGAGGCATATTCGCTGAAATTTGAGCAATTGCCGGATTCGGGTGGGAGTCAGCTTTGGCAAGCAGCATCGAGTATCTCTTCTTTAGTTTGTCTTCTACCGATGTCAACGATATTTCATGGTGGAGCTGGTCATTCCTTACAAACCAGGGCGCGTTTGTTACTAAACGTAATACACAATGTTGCAGCATTTGTACCCGTTTTATTTGCGAGGTGGATTCAGAACACCAAATGGGCGAGCCATAAAACCATATTATTGATTTACAATTAAAATGTTGCATTACTGACGTTTTTTGGGGGGAATTAGTGCCAAACTGACTCCAGGGAAAAATTTTTCATTAAAGGCATGTTCTCTGTTGTTTGGATCTTTTTGTACAGCCAGTGAAAAGAGCAATGATCATCTCGAGATTTGATAGGCTAAAGAACACCAGCTTTACACCTTCAAATGCAACTGTTTGGAATATTCATCGATGAGGATAACCCACCTCAGTTGTTTCAAGATGGTGTTTTACAATGTTTCAGATCCATAAAATACCTTCTGTCAGATGTATTTTAATTTGTAGCAATAATGTCAGATAATTATTCAGATATCGTTAGATGTGGTCTGGTGTGATGTAGGTATCAGAAAAACATTTTCTTTATCTTGCCAACGTTTCGATCTTTTATTATCAACAAGGATAAACACAGCATCAATTACAGAACAGATACATGCAAACTCAGTCTATACCCATTTCCTTCCCCACCACTTCAAAATCCAACATATATAAACATGAAACAGTAAAATCTCACTGGCACTCTCAACACGACATGGCACAATTACACAGAAGACAAACACTTTGAGTGAGTAGAAATACTTTGATAGAATAGAAAATACAATTTTTGCATTGTACAAATTCACTTTTCCAAATTCTATATGTATTTTCTAAATGTAAACTATGTAAATCCCAGGCCTTGAAGATGATCTCAATAAAAGATCAAAACGTTGGCACGATAAAGAAAATGTCTTTCTGATACCTACATCACACCAGACCGCATCTCACGATATCTGAATAATTATCCGTTAACGGTCACTAATTTCTACATAATCTGAGATAAAACCTGCCACCGAAGATGGAAAGAATCCAAAACGTCTACCAGACCAAAACGATCATAAATTACCCAACTAACCGGTTCATCCAGCACAGTTTTTTTTTTTTTTAATTTCCAGCTTATCTTTCAATGTACACATGTGTGCGTTACGAGAACACTGTGCATATACATTCATTTTGTAACAAACAAAACCTGTTTTACTTATTGTTTCTGAATTATTGTATTGATTTAGGTAGTGAAATCACGATTTGGTACCAATTGGTCCAGACAAGCAGGACTCCACTCCCTTTCAAAAATCTTCTGCTAAATTTTACATTTGTAAATTTAAAAATAAATTATTGATTTGCTTTTATTTATTTATTTATTTTTTTTTTTTGGGGGGGGAGTAAATTTCTTCATCAGTTTACTTGCATGGATCTTTCCTTGACATATTGAGAAGATACCCAGGGCTTAAGGCCATTCTCCTGATTTAACGTTAGTTGAAGTTCAAGTCAAGACTTCTATTCAAGTTATGATTGATATCATGCCAATGTTTTGATCTTTATTGAGATTATCTTCAGAGCCTGGGTTTTATATTTATTATTTCTAAACCTGTTTCTAAACACACCAGACTGCATCTCATAATCTCCAAATAATCATTAACTAACTGTCACTAAACACCACATATGATTTTTAAATTTATTTTGTCATAACCAAGTAATTTAACTTCTTTTTCTGTTTTGTAATTTTAATTAATTATTTACTCATTTTACATAATAAAAAGTAAAATGAAGTAAAAATTATTGAAGCAAAAGAAATTACTTTTATCCAACTACTCACCCAAATTGAACAAATGTTCTGCAGGATGCCTTTCATACACTTAGTGCTATGAAGGCACAACTGTTTCAGTGAATAATTTATACCACAAAATAATATAAAATATCACAGACCTATTATGTTAGATAAATTGTGCTCCACTGTCCATGCAAAGGACACAGTCAAAATGTCTTTACATAGGACTCAGTTAATACATTAAATTAATTCCAATTTCCACGTTTATTCTTAATCTTATGTGAGCCATGCCATAAGGCACACTACGCAAATATCAGCCACCAACAAAAGACAACCAACTGATCCATTGACCGTGATTTACTTAATGTGTTTGGGAGGTGAATCAGAGCCACCTTGACCTTGGTAGAGATTCGAACTTCTGGCAGTTAACATCAAAAGATTGTGATCCCACCTGGCCCCAACCCCTCGATTTGATGAGGATGATAACATTCACCTCGATGTTTTCGTTGCCTGACAGTGTGTAAGTGCCCATAGAGGGAGATAGACGACAGAGAGAGAGAGAGACGAGTGAGCCACAATTTTCATGTTGAATCATGAGGATACAGCTTTATGCTAAAAAAAAATTTGGCCACTCCTCATTTCATTTTATATCAGTGTTTTTTAATATTTTTAAAAACGATTTGTATCTGAACTTGTATGGAAGGGCATGGCCAAAATTTAGCTGTTCCTTCATTTTCAATAGCATCTCATTTGTGTTGAAATGGTCAGGCCATCTCAACTATGGCCACTTTAAAGCATATTACTCAGCAGTTTTCAAATTTTGGAAATATTGAACATGCAGTATATCAAACATAGATGAGAAACTGTTGTTTTTGTTTTTAATCTAAAGTCTTATTTGAAGAGAGCAAGATCATTACATTAAATGGAATAGGCCAGTTCGTACTAAGGGCATTTCTTTACAAAATATTACACAAATAGTTATGCAAAATTGTAAAATTCTTTTACCTGACTGAAAGTTGGCTTGTTGTGAATCCTGGAGCATCGGTCTCCGTGCCGGCAAGCACCGATTTTGAAGTAAAAAGAACAGTTAACCCTGAAAACAAAAAGCCAAGATAGGGGAAGGATTTTTTCGAAACAAATAACGATAAACTCACTTGTCCTTTTCGGTGCCGAAAATCGAAGCAAGGTACTCAGCCATCGTCGAAAACTCAACGACAATTCAGTCCGCTCACAAATTTCTCACCCTGTTTCACAAAAGTACAAAACAATAAAGCTTCACCGTGTCGCCGACGCACTGTATCGATGCAGCGAGTCCGATCTGTCGATTACTCATCAACGATTACAAACACAACTTTTTAAAATTATTTTTATATAAGAATAGCTTATAATAACATTCTACTGTTTAAGAATTTAAAACAAAATTGTTCAACTGTGCATGACATCACACATTAAAAATATATTAAATTTCTTTCTTAGGTTGAATAGACATGGTCTAATTCTACCAAGGGAAAATAACCATTTTGACGATTAAATCTCTTATTCTGTAAATTGTGTTCTGCATAAAAGTAAATCTGATGCCGATTTTTCTAATTGCTAGGCTTTTAATTTACTCAGCTATCGATAATTTCGATATCTTTGATGCGTCTAAAGCACTTAAGCTCAAAACCTCAAACTATTCCATAATCCATATGGGCTATGGCACACATCGTCTTGAAG
The DNA here is from genome assembly GCA_039619505.1 of Cimex hemipterus. Lineage (NCBI taxonomy): Eukaryota > Metazoa > Arthropoda > Insecta > Hemiptera > Cimicidae > Cimex > Cimex hemipterus. The sequence continues at coordinate 11,462,057 of CM077102.1, forward strand.
GATGTTTTCTTGCGGACAATCCGGAAAATAGAATTGCCACGGAATGCTCCGTGTTATTTTAAATGCATAAAATGAAATATTTACTCACAGAAACAAATCAAAAGGAGAAAGGTAACCAGAAATCATTTATGAGAACAAAAAACGCCCTCTGTTGTCTTAAGTCAAAAATTGATGTTATTTACTTTTTCAAATTTAGCATGGACTCGGGTAGATACAAAATAAGAAAAAAGCTGAGAATATTTTTCATTCTTTTATTAGTTCTGCCAATTATTTTGAACTTGGACAACCTCAAAGTTCTGGTATGTTTCACTGTGGATTTGGCGAGTAAGTACTGAAAAATATTTTTAAAATAATACTAATTAATATGTGGTGATTAGTGACCGTTAGTCGAAGATTATTCAAAAATCGTGAGATGTACTAATTAATATAATAACAATAATTCTGCATTATTAAACAGCAAGCTAGGGAACTTCCAATAAACAGTTATCATATAAATTGTGCAATTATTATTTAATACTGTGTACGAATAGATAGATTTATTAAATGTTAATGATGCACTTATGTAGGTAAAAAGTGGTCTGAAACAATGCCAGAAGCAACTTTTTTTAAATTAAAACATTATCACCATCCATAATTGTAGTATTGCTGTGATGATTGTGATCTAATGACTGAAAGCTTAGAACTTAAAATATGCCCTTCATTTAGATATTTATCTACCTTTTTTCTTGTTTACTTAAAAAATAAAAAAAATTGAGGTAACTGCCAAGCTGTTTTTTTTTAAGTTGGCTTTTGTGTTAGGTGAAAACTTATAATTTAGTTGCCACTGACGATGGCAAAACCAATGCAGTAAAGATTGGCCCAGTGATCAAATATCAAGATCACACAATATAGACAGGTTTTCAGTAATGCTTATAAAAAGGTAGTTAAAATATCTAAACGTATCGTCGTAAAACTATTGTGCTAACTCACAGTGAAATAATTAATTATTTGTACAACAATAATAATATCATAAAGGCAGGCAGGCCTAAAGGTCTCTCCAAGCTTACGAGATCAACTCAAAACATGCCTGAATTGCTTAAATGCCCTAACAATCTGGGATCTACAAATAGCCCTAGGCCATGGGGAATGAGACAGAAGATATATTTGCTAAAAATGGAGCTTTGATACCATGTATAGGTCCAAATCAATTTTGTGGTCTAAACTATAGGTACATTAAAAAGTATTGGAATGTTGGGTTTAAAAAAAAAAAAAAAAGAGAGAGAGAGAGAAAGAAAAAATCCTACTCATCAGAAAGGAATAAAAACACAAACAGGTAATTTATTGGACTAATATTGCTCTAATAAAATACCAACCACCATATAAAATTGGAGTATCATTGGATGACTGGACTCTCAACACGACATGGCACAATTACACAGAAGACAAACACTTTGAGCCCTGAAGATGATCTCAATAAAAGATCGAAACGTTGGCACGATAAAGAAAATGTTTTTCTGATACCTACATCACACCAGACCGCATCTCACGATATTTGAATAATTGGATGACTATGTTGACTTTGATTGATATTGATATTGATTATGTCTAACAGGTCATATCCTGCAACAGTTAGGAGAAGTCTATGGTACCTGGCAAAAGCATTTCTGTTCTATAAAACTTCGTTAGCAAAACTTCCAGGAAATTCTTTAGCAGAGATTAGAAAATTCTCTTGATGAAAATACCCCTTGACAAAATACTTTATTGAATGACAGGATGGCCTACCTGTGGTTTGATCATCATTTCGATCAGGCTATTCTCACTTATTTGGCCTTCCGAACACATTTCGGCAGTTGGTGTCTCTAGGAGCCAGTCTCCCGGGTTTTAGCCCAATTCTGAGAGACTGGAAGACCAGGTGGTGGATATCAGCACATTACAACATTAAAGGAGGTCAGAAATATCGTCTTTTTCTGCGCTGTAAATGCATGCGCTTTTACTGCACTCCTTTACGTAGTGCCGACCAGGTGCTAAATGAATAACAAGAACTTTTGGCAAGGGAAGTTTGCCTCACATTGTATGCAACCCAGGAGAATTATAATAACCATTATAATATAATATGCCCACCATAGGGAATACCATTTGAAATGATTTTATGTTTATTGATAACTCCTGTCTCTGCAGTTTGGAGTAGGCAATGTAATGGTCTGGGGTGGTATACTGGAGGGTGAACTGTACTCCATATTGTTGAAGGCAACCTCACCACAGACCGTTACGTCCAAGACATTGTCTAGGAATACATCCGTCAAACTAGGGATCTCATTAGCACAGATTTTCGATTTCTGGCATCATAGAGGCAGAGTTGTCCGTCAATGTTTAGAAAACATGGGGATTTCCCATCTACCTCTTCCCCCAATTGTCCCCAGACCTCAATTCCACTGAGGACGTGTGGGATGCATTGCATAAAAGGCTTTTCAATTACCATCTGCAGCAAGATGACCTGCAACAACTGAGTGCAGCCTTCCGTCAATGGAGTGAAATTCCTTATGAAATTAGTGATGACCTTACTAACAGTATACTCAACAGGTGCCAAAGATTTTACTAACAGAGGATATTATACACATTAATTGCTTAAAAAAATCATGTAAAATTGTGGAATTAAAACCTTTTATTTTCTTGTTTTTCAAAATTTCTTAATTAAATTTTCCTTCAGTAAAAAACAATAATTTCCAAAATAAAATAAAACTGCTAGAGAAAGTAAATACTACAAAATTGGCAACACCCCTATTCATTTGTAAGCAGTTTGTAATAATTTATCTGTTATAAGCAGTTCAAAAGCTTCTATTTTAAACAATGCTTTAGAAGAGAAAAATATATATGAATGTACCAGTAAAGTACCACATTGAAAAAATGGGTCTATTAACAGATGACTATTTTCAATTATATCTGAACTGGCATTGCACCATCTTCAATGTTGGTCTGACATGCCAAACCAACTAGGATAGGCAGAAAAAATGACAATATCATTAGAATCTGCAGACCGCTTGGAGAAATTTCAAAATTGAAAATTGTATATTTTAGGCTTATTTTATGTTCATAATCATTTATTATGATTTATTATTTACATTGATAATTTTTGGTTTGCTCGGCAGAACATTGCCACCACTTATCACAGTATTTTTAATAATTGCTTTCATTGAACAAAATGATTGGAAACGATCAAGATAAATGTTTGATTCATTTTTCATTTATATTATGAATTGAGGATCAATTAAAAAAATTAGGAATGTTTTGAACACTAAAATCCCAACGAATTTACAAAAAAAAAAAAAAAAAAAAAAAAACAATCATACATATATATTGTACATTGTCAACAGGAAAAACAACAAATAAAATAAAAAATTTGATTCAGGACAAGTTTTCTTCGGTCAAAAATTGTTTGTCGTCGGAGTGATGAGCGCAAGGGAGAATTTCGAAGAGAGACAATCAATACGTAACACTTGGATGAAACTGGTCAGCCCAAATGCAGGAGAAGTGAAATTTTTAGTCGGCTCCCATTCATGCAATGTGCCAAAAAATGACAGGGTATTGCCGTATTCGTGCCATCGTTGGTCTCCTCAGTTGCCATCAAGTGGGTTATTATCCACGTCTATGTTAAAATTAGAAGTTTTGCATGCAGCAATGGTTTCCCACAGGAATGTGAGTTTTATCCTCTCCTTTGTAAAAGTTAATATATAAAATTATACTCCACATCACTAATTTGTAATGTTTTATTTTATCTTGTTTGCACTGTGTAATTCTTTTTAATTTTACTTCATGAAGTTCACATTTTCATTTGTTTTTGTTTATGTAATATATGTTGCTTGGTGTAATTTCATTAAATTGTGTGCATAATTTAAAATTTATAAATCTTAAACAAAAATTTTTTGTTCCAGGTGTAAATTCAAATACAATACTGTCTTTGACAGAACAAACAAGTTCAAGGCACAGGATCTGTGTTGGATTTACATTCATGGTTAGACACACCATGTCACTGGAGATGCTCGGAATATCCTCATCACTTCGGAGAGTGAGAAAGGAAAGGATGTATCGTGTAGAGCTGCACGACTCTCAGAGAGGTGAAAAAGTTGTATCAGCGACTTTTATAATATCTGGTTCAGACTCCCCTTCAGGTAGGTACATTTAACGCATCTGTCACAAACTGAGCTGTACTTTAACCATAACATCAATTTTTCAGGTTTCACTTGGAAAAAAGTTCCAAAAATTGTGTTCAATGAAGGTTTCGAAGGGGAGATCAAAATAATTTCTGATGATGACTATACAAACTTGAACTGTACTCATAAATTTCTAACAAATGGGATAGTAACTATTTTTGAAGTTGTGGACACTAGAGGGTTTTTTTACAAATTTGAACCAGACAATTGTCCTATAGCAAGTTTTCTTTACCAAATAATGGGTATGCCATTTTCATCTGTTTGTTTTAAAAATATTAATTAAAACTAAAATGCAAGCCTTTCAGATGTGGATAAACTACAAAACCATATAAATGAAACTTCAGTGAGGCAAATTTTGTGGGATGAAGAGGTTGACAGGATTGAAAATAGTTTAAAGGAGGAAAAAATTAAGTATTCTGACTTGTTAATAATTGATACGATTGATGTTTACACTAATTTACCTATAAAATTAAGTAATTTCATGCAATGGTAAATGCAAAAAACTTTAAATGTTGTAATTTTGTGTAATAACTGTTTTTTCATGTGCAGGGCAACAACGGGAGACAAATTCAAATACATTATCAAAACAGATGATGATGTGTTTTTAGATATTAAAAAAATACAATTGCAGTTCAGTCGCCTCTCGGATTGGGATTGGTGGAGTTGTTTCAAAGTCGGTTGGCCACCACCTAACTCCGGAAAGTGGAGGGATCGACTGACCGATGAGAGCGTATACCCTAAATTCCCGTCCGGTTCTGGGTACGTTTTGAAAAATTCCATTGCCAAGAAGGTGTTGAACAAACCACCGATGAATGTAGGAGAGGACGTATCGATAGGATTCTGGATTTTGGAACAGTCGCCGGTCGATCTCATTGAATCCCAGTGTTTCTGGGCATGTAGCAGTAAATGTAACAAGAACCCTTGTAACATGCCAGAGCTCAAGGTGGATGAAATGTACACCGTTTGGAACGACTATAACAAATGCGGGGAAATTTGCAATTGTTCTCCTTAATAGTTTGAACATAGAATGTAAACTGACAGAAAAAAATTATATATAAATGTAACCAAAGAAATACAAAGAAATAAAATATCAAAGAATAACTTCATATGGAAAAAAACAAAAACAATCTCTATATGTCCCTAAATTAAAAAGTCCAAACTGTTGTCCATCAAGAATAATGATATTATGTCGACATTATTGTAAATCTATTTTATATTTTTTGAAATTTGCTTTTTTGTAGTGTATTTCTTGTTTAATGTGGCTGTGATCTTGCATGAAAGAAATTCTTATTTTGAATGTGGATTTTTAATGGGAAATATTCTGGAAAATTGTGTGTCTGCACTCATTCATGCCCAATTATGTCTTTTTATTGTTATAAATCTTCTTTAAATATAGTTTTTGTTTTTTAATCTGGCTGTGATCTTTATGTGAAATTATATCCAATAAATTATTCTTGTCCTAAATGTTGTTTTTAAACTGAGATGTTATAGAAAATTTAGTGAATGCCGGTGCATATCATTTTCATTGAGGATAATTGTTTAGGTTTTTTTTTAAATTATTATGATCTATTTTAAATATGAAAAAATAGGTTTTAATGAAGTATTCTTATTGTAAATGTGGATTTTTATATTGTAAACAGTATGAAAAATTTGTTGTGCTCTATTTTAATATCTTCATTGAACTGATGTAATCATATTTTATTACATCATGCCACATACAGCATGGTGTTTAAATGTATTGAAGCGAAATTGTAAATAATCTTCTACCAATTTCCTTACAATGAGTCAGGTCATACTATTCTTTTATCACAAGTGTTCAAACACAAATACAGATAACACACTTTATTAACGAAAGTAAAGAGCCCATTGAAAGCTTTCAAACATTTTATTTGAGCATGCAAACCGATAAATAAAACCAATGAGATGTAAATGACGAGGGAGTATAAAAGTTTGTCCCAGCTGTGCCAAAAAATTGTAAGTTCTCATTTGCAATATGAAAAACATTTTGTCATTTTTTATTTAATTTTTCTTTTATTATTTTTTCACATTTATATTTATATATATATTTATTTATTTATTTTGGAAAGAGTTGAATATCCTTCCGGTATAGAAGTCTAATTAGATACAAAAGTGATTATGTATCCAATGTGTAACGCTCTGCAAAATTCACAATTAATACAAATATTCATTCACGTTGATACTGGTGTTTTTCAGCCCAGTCCAGCCAATTTAAGCACAGAAGTAGAACTTCCTCTCAAGCATTCAAGCACATTCCTCAATCTGAAGTTGTTTTTTTTTTTTTTTGCAAAAATTGTGTGTAATAAGTCACATCCTTTTGCAATATTTTGTCCAATCATGTTCTTGATAAGAAGAGAAAACATGCTGTGCTAGAATAATACAGAAAAATTAATATAATAGTGCAGGATTGGTCTGAGCACACTGCCTTGTGACCACAGGACGATAGTCAAAGTAGTTCAACCCTCAGCACACTTGAAAGCATCATCTTGAGGTGGGAACAAAAGATTATGTATAAGATGATTAGAAAGCTTTAGTTTGTATAGGAGCCCATCCGAATCGCTTCTGATTATTTACTTGTCTGTGAACCATTACAGACCAACAATCGAAGGAAGACTGCACCTTCATTACAAGCAACTCTCCTTCTAGCAAAAGCAGTGAAAGTCAACCACATATTCATTGCGTGGATTATATAAGCTACCGATTTACTGCATTTGTATGGCCAGCATTGTCATTGGTGAACATTTGGTAGGAAAACAAATATGTGATGCAACAATTGAAGAAATTATGAAGAACCCCGTAGAGTCATAACCACTATCACACAGCACGTGCTACTGCCTAACAGTCATTGTCAGGTTCATCAGGTGCCTGGAAGTTTACCCACTTGAAGAGATCGCAAATGAATCTACAAGGACATGAGGATTCTGTCACGCATTACCTCGGATCAAGGTTGGCATTTGAGGTAAACCTCTTCATCTAGGTGACAATTTTCTATGTATTAACAGATTAGGGGTGTGTTAAAAAGTGGCGTAGGAGTTTGAAAGCAGCACTCGTGGCCCACCTATCAACTGAGAATTGACTGTTTGTTATTTGTTTGTTTGCAAGGGCAATAAGACAGTAAAGATTGAGATGGTATATTTCTAGAAACCAGTAAGAAGTGCATGTAGTATTCATAGGAAAATGAACCAGTGAACAAAACTCTGCAAGGTTCCAGAAAAGTGTTTTTGTACCAAGCGTCTAGAATTTTGTATTTTTCTGGGCCCATATGATAAAACGTGACGATTCTACATTTCAACAGTGTGTATTAGGTGCTGAGCAGAAAAACACTCCAATTGCAAGTTTTCAGTCAAAAATTTAACCGGTCCTGAGTTTTGGTGGATAGGATAGAAGCACACCTACTGGAGGAAGAGGTACAACAGAACAGTTTGGAAACTATTATAAAACCGACTGTACAAGGCTGGATCTTCTGGATTGTGGTGAAGCCTAAAGTTTATTTCCCAGAAATCGCAATGGCTACAGTACCCATACAGTACTCTTTACGTTCAACGGATGATATGTCCATGGGTTGTACTGTTCTCCTGTGGTCTAGGCAAAGATCTAAAACATTGCAGGGTTCAATCGTTGCCTGGTTTTGAAAAAAAAAAAAAGGATTCAAAGTATATTGTTCTAAAGGTAGGTGAGGAAGATGATGTTATTTTATCAATTTAATTTACAAAATTTGATCTGAAACTAGCATATATTTAAATAAAAAGGAATTGTTAATATCACTGGAAACTTTAAAATTTATTTGGCTCTTTTTACTTCTAGAAATTACTTGAAATCCTGAAATATATTAAAAATAAACCTATACAACGTCTCGTAAAAGGGTTTTTGTCCTTATAGGGCAAATAAACGGGAAAATCAACCGTTTCAAATCTGTTGTCAAACCTGAGTTAGTAAGGTATTAGTGTTTATTGAAGAACTGATTAATTGATAATCCCCGTGATATTGAAAATAGGAATCACAAACGCTGATACTCTGATAGTACTTGTAATCATTGTCCCCCGTCCGGAGAAAATGTTTCCCACTAACAGGGGTAAAACTGAGGAGTTTTATCTCATTAAAAATACCTAGAAGTGAGTCCGTTATGTTTTCTCACGTCATCAGAAACAAACTGTCAAATTTTTTTTTTCTGAATACAGGATATGTCGGAAGAGGAGGTCGAATGTGCGGAGGAAGCTTTGAATTATGACTTTGATTTCGAATTATTCGAGTCCGAGGAGGGTGTTGTTAATTTGGACAATCCTGTAAGGAATTTTGCTTTTTTTTTGTTTAAATCATATGAGTTTTATTTTCTCCATTAGTGCAATAGTTAGGACATTATAATAATTACCAAAATTGATGTCTCGATTCACATCGAATAAGATTCAAAGAAAATCCAAAGAAAGAAATACATCTTGTGCTGTAATCATACATTAAACAAGAATAGTTTTTCTTTTTTCATCTATTTGCTTCAACTGTTTCAGGTTGTCCCATTCCTGCATCACTTCAAATATCCTCTTGGACTGAAGAGCGATTTGTTGGTCGAAGGAGAAATCCTTGATAATGCTGATAGGTATATTTTATATCTATTAACTTATTTCAGTATACAGGGTGTCAGGCTACTTGCGTCCCAAACTTTGCCATAAAATGTCATGCCTCCAGTGACAAAAAAGTTTGTATGAACCATTGTCCGATTCCCAACCCTTTCATAGTAATTCAGCTTTTTTTATTTTTTAAACTATCTACAGTTTTCTTCATAAATCTACTCATAGCTGCTGAACTATTAATTTTTGTGCAAATACAAAAAAAAAATTTTAAAAAATTAAAAAAAATTAAAAAAAAAAAAACATTGCATAGAGCACTAAATTCCCTTTAAAAAGTCACTCTTCTAGAACTTTTAATTTGATTTTTGGTGAAAAAGCAAAACAACTAATCTTCCAAAAACGACTAAATTTAATTTGTAAAAAACAACTAAATTTGCAATTTTGACAAAATTTTGGTTGAGCCGAGCAAATTTCATATCAATTTCTTCCTTTAATTAGTTTTCTGGAAGCCCAAAAAATATATTGAAAAGGGCATAAACTTTCCTTTAACCCCCTCCCTTCTAGAGCTTTCAATTTAATTATTGGTAAAAAAACTAAATATTTCAAAAAACTACTAAATGTAAAATTTGTAAAAAAAACTGAATTTGCAATCTCATTGAAAAAAAAGTCACGGTAGATCTTGGCAAATTTCATAACAATTTCTTCCTTTAATAAGCTTTCTGGCAGTGTACCGTTTTCTTTCATTACTTTGAACCAAAGTGCAGACATTTTATATTAAATGGGGACAAAAGTGATGTGAAAAAGGGGAATGGGGTAAATCTAGCAATTCAACTTTTCTTTTTTTGGTTTGTTTATGTTACCTCATTACCTAGGGTACCGGCAATCATGTCCAAAGCTTTGCCAGTGAATTTTTCACAACACCAGAACAGCAAAAAAGTTTGCAGGAACCATGGTCCAATTCTCAATCCATTCATCGTTATTTACTTTTATTTCGTTTCTTTTTTTCATCTATCTACGGTTTTCTTCAACTCTTTAATTTTATGGAAGTCCAAAAAATAGCATTGGAAAGAGCATTAAATTTCCTTTAAGAAATCACCGATCTAGAACTTTTAATTTAATTTTTGGTAAAAAAAATTTAAAAACTACTAAATTTAATTTATAACAAAAGAAGAAGAAGAAAAAAAAACTAAATTTGCAATCTTGATGGAAAAAGTCATGGTAGAGCTGAGCAAATTTCATAACAATTTCTTCCTTTTTATAAGCTTTCTCATGGTATATCCTTTTCTTTAATTATGCCGAACCAAAACGCAGAAAGTTAGTGCTGATGTGAAATAGGGGAATGATTTAATTTTGTCCTGGAAAAAAATTATTTCTCAACTCTAAATTAATAATAAAGCACAAAAAGATTTGAATAATAATAAACAAAAAGATATTAAGTCTCTGTTGGTTGATGTATGGTGTATAGAATGTACTTGAGAATTCTTATTGTTTTATGAATTTATAGAACTCATGTACCTGCATCTAATGTTATGCTCAATACCTGTATTGTTTTGTGTAATGTGTAAGGATTTGAATATATTTTTCCCCTAAACTGTATAATGTTTAATTTACAATTTTTTTAAATCTCAACCAATACATTGTATAAATATTAATTAATTTAGATTTAGATTTTGAGATAAAATCGTTATTACATTTTATGCAGAACAGTGAAAAAGTTGCAAACTATTGTATAACAAAAATTGTATGCAATAAATATAGATGATACATTAATGGAATAAATGGGAGTACAGCTTCCAGAGTCACAGATACAGCTCACTGTACCTTAATGCAGTCAAAGATCCATTCTATATGAAAATCAGTTCGATTCGAGTATGGACATTGATTCCACCCCATAGCATAATTGACTGCCTTTGAAAAGGCACTCACGTATGACACATGAAGCGAAGAATTCTCCATGTCTTCACGCACAGTCCTGGTCATTTGATTTCCACAAAACGAACTGGCATTCATATGTGGCGCATTATGTCAATTATTATTTTTACCAGTTGTTTCATATAGAAATTAATACATATACTGCTGAAGGTTTACCCCTTTAAAATGAAAAATACTATGAAGGGAAAAGGACACAAGTGACTTACATGGTCTTGTATAGCAGTATTAACTTCCTTGACAGGGTCAATACTCCAGTGGGGCTAGATGTTGTGGACAAGGGATAATTCTATTTACAACACTTTTTTTCATTCTCAATAAAAATTCAGTAGGTTATGCTGAGATTCAAACCTAACAACGTCCACTAACATTGCATATATGAATCTGACACTATTCATGTTAATTGCTCTGATGTCCAAAATACTCAATATACTCAATAAAAAGTTGGACATAAAGCATCGCGTGAATTTAATTTTGCTAAAACTCCTGTACGCTATCGATTTTCCGTCTTTTAAATTTTTTTTGTCAGATTTTTACATTTTTCTTATAGTGAACTGAAGTTTGAATTCTTGTTTCACTCTTAAAACTCCCATTATTTGAAAAAATAAATAATGTATTAATTTGCAAAATATACTTTTTTGAAATATGTTTCATTGGGTATGACTGTGACAAAGAGCTAATAAATATTTACGTTTTATCTTAATTATTATAAAATTGTACAGAATAAACAATATGATAAAATGCTTTTACATCATTATATTTGTTTATGCATATGTATACTTTTGTTTAATGTGGTTTCCTTGTGAATTGCAGATTTAATATAGATCTTTGCCAAAGCACTGACTCTGGAAAAAATGTAGCGCTTCATTTCTCTGTTAGACTGAATTTAAATTATGTAGCCAGGAATACATTATTAAGAGGCTTATGGGGTCCTGAAGAAGGATATTCCATGGGCAAGATCCCTTTTAAAAAAGGAGACAGATTCATAATTGAAATTTTCCTCGTTAAAGAATATTTCCTTGCAAGTATTACATTATTTTATTTTATAACGTATCATAACAAAACTTTAAACTTTATTTTAGAATGCAGTGTAGTAATAAGATTAGACAGCTGATTTCAATACTCGTTTTCATGTATTATTAGATAAATTTGTCTTGAATCATTGTTTTGTTTTCAGATTAGTGTAAACAGCACTCATTTTTGTAGGTATGTACATAGAGTGCCTCCCTTGTACATTGATTCATTAGAAATTTATGGTGATGTCAAGCTCAAAAGAGTTGAGCTGTCCAAAAGAGATGTATATCCTACAATTTTATCATTTCATGATTACAATTTATTGGGGACACATTTAAGAAACTCTGCAAATACTGCATGGGTAAATTTAATTAATTGTTAATAATATTGTATGTGCTTATAAATAATATTTTTTTCCTTTAGTTAACACCTTTGAACTATAAATTTGAAGATAATTTAAGCCCTGGTTGGAAGATAGTGATTAATGGCAGAGTGAAACTGTTACCATACCGAATTAACTTCAATTTACAGTCAGGCCCGCATGTATATCCGAGCCCTTTGGTGGGACTTCACCTAAGTGTCAGGTGGAATGGAAAGGGTGATGACACAATTGTATTTAATACGAAAGATGAAAACTGGAATCAAGAAATAGTTACACCGATGGAACTCTTGTTTTGTCCAGGGAGGAAATTTGAGTTACAGATTTCAATCAAAAGCGAGTATTTTAAATTGAAAGTCGACTCAACTCCTTTACCATTTTATCCATGTAGGCTAACGTCTAAATATGTACCAGTTTTAAATTTTTTAAACACTTTGTACATTGAAGGAGATGCAGAGATTTTCAGTATAAAATCTGTAAGACCGGAAAAAAATGGACAACAATTTTTATAATGAATAAATATAAATATTTATTATTTTTAAATATAATTTTTATAAATTGTTTAACTTTTAATTACATTACAAACAATACAGTCATATTTGTAAGAATTGTTTTGTATAGTTTTAGAGATTTAAAAACACTTGTGTTTGGTTATATATTGGATGTAATATTTGTATAATGTTTGAATATACTTTATATAATAAATTCTATATCTAAAGCTTGCACATAAACTTGAAAAAATTCTGTTAGCTTGGTCTTGAATTTAAATATAAAAAAATAAAAAGCCATTTTTGTAGCACTGATACAAACAATTAAGCAAATTAATCATGAATACTTGTAGATATCAATAAAGTACCAATTGTGGATTTATTATTTGCAAGTCTCATAGTAGCAGGACTTAACACCGTAAACACTCCCTCAATTTGTTGGCTCACCCGGCATTCTCAAATTCAGCGTTCTACGGTTGAACATAGATACATGGATAAACGTACAGAGCAAGCTTCGCTTCTGTCAAAGCTTAAGCCCATGAAAGTCTCATACAATGTTAAAGTGAAATCGCAAAGGCAATGGTAGAGAAAGGCTGTGAATTGGCACACATCCAAGGAAGGGAGCAAACAAGAATGAAAACTGACCAGTTTGTCTGGGGCAGTACATCTGTCAAATTGTGTCCTAAGGTCAGCTGAGCGAGGACAGAAATCTCGCATAAAATAAAAGGGCAAAAGCTTGTAGATCTCCTATGCTCAGTGTGCAAGACGGCGAAAGCAACGCCCGTCGATCCTTTTGGCTTGAAGTTGTCAGTAAGCGGAATCAGAAAATTTGTCACTTTGGCTTGGGGCAGCCAAGTAAATACATCGAGGTCGCTTGTCGATCCTTCGATTCGGCTTTTCCTATCATTGCGAAGGAGAATCGCAAGCGTCGGATTGTTAAATGCCGAAAGGGAATGTGAACTGGGTTTAGACCGCCTTGATTCTTACGATGTCGTTGTAGCAATCCTGCTTAGTAGAATTATGCAGGTACGGACCATTGGTGAACACTCGATTCTTAGAGGCCTGTGTGTTACCAACCGTGGGATAGGCCTAAACGTTACAAAAGCTGATTCCCGACTACAAGCAATGATAACCTATGTGTCTCGTGAGTCGAAAGGCTCAAAACTATGTGACTTTAATTGGCGGCTCGTCTAAGAGCTGTCGCAAGACCCAAGTTGACGCGCCTGCATCGCTCCGTCAGAGCAAGGTTCGTCTCTAGCGAGATAGAAGTCGAGACTCTATTTTAGACTTTATACTTACCAGGCAGGTTGTACTCGTGGAAGCAGTTGCCACGCTGCTATCTCCTTGAGATTCAGCCTTGCATGGGGGATTCGTATCCGAAGAAATGGATCGAGACCTCCATCCATCAATGTAGGAAACCATAAAACAAGTTGCAAACGAAAAAAGATTATTATTTCCGGGCGAGGTCTTGTATCAGGAGAACAGTTGCTTAGCTGAGATTTGTTGACACTTACCATTGCTGAAGAAACGGATCGAGGAACCTCCTCAAACACAGAACAAGACGATTGAGATTAGTATTTAGGACTTTGATTTCCCTACTCGTGTTTGTAAAACAGGAGCGAAACTGGGAAAAGGTGAGCCACCTACACGTGAGTCCTTCTTTAAGTGTGTTAGCTTTGCATCAAAGTGGCAGCAGACTCTTCGCCGACGGCTTTAAAAGACGATCCCGTGTGTGGTGTGGCCTTACCAAACACACCTGTCGTCCCATGAATCTATTCCTTGTTAGTAATGCGATCTTGACAAGTGAGAAAGTGGTCTCTCTCTCTGAGAGTGAGCGAGCGTCGTAATCATGCCTTGACAAATGTATTCATGGCTTGAACAAAAAATAGATCCTAGATCGGTTGTGAAGGCGAAGGATTTGTGCCTGAAGAAACAAACAAGAAGATTGCTAGGAGCACCTTTGCATCGAGAATCCTCAGACAGATTTCTGCCTCTTCTCCTCTCCTTAAAGCGCCCGTTCTTACTGTTGCTTACTAAGCACCGATTAGACCACTCATCTTGTTTTGCCATGTCACTCATATATATTAATATTGATATATTAATAATTCTGTCTGGTTGATAGCCTTAACTGATTAATTATATAGACTGAACCTTGAGTAACTTTTTCAAGCTATGAATATGTTTTCATGCCATGAAAATCTTTTTCAAGTATTTATTGAAAAATGATTCTCAGACACTATACAATTTCTGTTTGCACGAAATAAAAATATTTCTATGTAAGATAAATTTTTTGATGATTATAGGATTGAATAATAAGAAAAACAATTCCAAATAAGAACTCAATTTTTTAATAACACAAGTATAAAAATTATTATTTTTTCATCTTCAGATAATTGATTATTTACAATAGTTGCGTTATATTATATAAATGTTATCGACTGAAACTTGGCAGATGGGACAATTTTATAAACTAATGCTAATTTGAATTCGTTTCAATTTCGTTAATCACAGTCATGATTTCAAATTATATAGTAAATGTAATTAATAGCCGTTTAAAAATTAACATCCCGACAGGTTTAAAATGAATTGATTGAATTGCTCATGAACGTTCCAGGGCTATAATGAAAAATAGAAATTTAACAAATTAATACATCGATAGTTTTTAAAGAGAAACCACAACAATATTTACACACAAAAAATACAAAGAAAAAAGATATCCTATGAAACAAATTAAATTTACAATATTGCAACAAATTTAAATACAAATATTTACAAATTGCTTGATTAAGAACTTGTAAGACTAGCCATTAGAAGTTCCATTTTATTTAAAAAGTTCCTCCCCTCCATTTTGTCCCAGCGTACTTCTTTAAAACCACCACCTAAGTTTTCCCATTTCCTTTCTTTTACAAGCTGCCCACTGAAGAAGTCTTTCTTGGGCGAATGAGCAATAGCGATTTGCACACCTCCTTGAGGCTCACAACGAACGGCAATAAGCCTTAAAATAATAATAATAAATTTATTTTCAATGGTTTATTTTAACATTAAACTTTGTTACCTATCCCCCATCGGTGAGGCCAGGATGCAACTGCTGGCATTACCAAGTGGTTCCACAGATCCTATTCCAAGGTGCGAACTGTTAGCAAGGTACTGCCAACCCATACATTTCGCTAGAGCTTGGACTGCTGATATTTGGTGTTGATATATCTAAAAGAAATATTACAATTAAAGAAAATGATTGCGTAAATTGTTGAATGATCATTGAGTAAACTTACTTGACAGTAGATTAAATCTCGAAGCTCCTGGGTTTCATAGGACATGTGAATAACCCTACCATCCCTGCATACACACTTGAGAGATTTTTCATTTACTTGTATTACAAGAGATGTTCTGCAGATCGTGTCATATCTATTTAAAAGCAATACAAAAATTATGATTTTTTTAAACTTTATTATTTACTATGGCATTCACTGTGGAAGGACCAACAGTTAGGCATGTTCAATTTTTGAGGAAAACCTCGTAATTTGCAACTTTTGGAAATTAGGGAGAACAAAATCACTTTTTTTTGGATACCAGGGCACACAAGACCGATGAAATGATGAAGGCACATTCAGCTACCACACGAATACCAAATTGCCGAAAATGTACATCTATTATGATTATGGATTATGAATAAGTCTTGAGTTCAATAAAATTGTATTACAGGACAGATGCATGAGAAAAGGCCCATCATGAACTGCTGATTGGACAGTGCAGAGTGGCAGAAAAAAACCTATATAGATATTTCCAGGAAGAAGAAGAGACAGTAAAACATGTTCATCAACATCTTCAGGACCTGGGATTTATAAACATTTTTAAATTTTACAAAAACATGTAGGATGTGAAAAAAACTGAATTTATACATTGCTAGAAAATTTTAAATAAAAAACTATTTTATACAACGGTAGAAAATTTTAGAACTGAATCTAAAATTTCCTGGCATTGTATAAATTCATTATTTTAATCTAAAATTTTCTAGCATTGTATAAATTCATTTGTTTATCTGAAATTTTCTATCATTATATAAATTGATCGTTTTTAATTAAAATTTTCTAGCATTGTATAAGTCTAAAATTTTCTATGATTGTATAAATTAATTTTTTTAAACTTAATAGCATTGTATAAATTCTTTTTTTCATCTAAAATTTTCTAGCATTGTATAAATTCATTTTTTAATCTAAAATTTTCTACCATCGTATAAATTCATTTCTTTTAAACCCAAAATTTTCTTTCTAGCATTGTATTTATTAATTTTTTTAATCTAAAATTTTCTAGCATTGTATAAATTCATTTGTTTATCTGAAATTTTATATCATTATATAAATTGATTGTTTTTAATTAAAATTTTCTAGCATTGTATAAATTATTTTTTTTCATCTAAAATTTTCTAGCATTGTATAAATTCATTTTTTTTATCTTAAATTT
>CM077102.1:11480877-11513918 GCA_039619505.1 Cimex hemipterus
ATATTTGTTTCTTATTTTTCATTGTTACACAATTTAGGAGATTTATATGCATCGAGTGAAAGGGATTCACCAAAGATCGTTATAAATATGGTAGCAGAGCGATACTTTCACACGTGCAAATAAATTGAAAAATTATTTCATTAAGTACAACATTTTTTTATATAGACAGTTAATATATAACCTTGCATTATATTCATTCTCTAAAATTTCCATTTAGTATTTTTTGTTAGATTCAAATTTAAACAGTTAAAATTTCACTTTGCATTGTATTCATATCTTAAAATTTTCATTTATCATCAGTTGTTAGAGAGGTACAATTTTATTTTCTATTATATAAATATTTTCAAATTTCCATTCATTCTTTTGTAAATAGTTTAACTAAACTACAATGGGTAAAAATAAAAAAAAATCATCTCACAATTTTAAAAGTTGCACAAAACATGAATTTCAAGAAGCTATTAGGCAGAATACAGTAACCACTTTATTAGATTCTATCACACAAGAGGCTGAAAAATTTTGTGTAGAGGATAATAAAACAGCGTTTTGTGAGGCTATAAGGAATATTGCTCAACAAATATTTCCTACTTCTTTGGAGGGATTTCAGACTTCAGAACCACCCTCATGTAGCAAATCTATGTTGCCTTCCTCTCCGGACATTCATGAAAAAATTATAGAAGACATCAATCTTACTAACTTAAAAATAGCCCTAAATGAATCCTCTTTACAGCCAACAGAAATCTCAAAGATCGTTCAGAAATATGAACAATTACAAACGCAAACAAAAGAAGCAGTAAAGCAATTGCCTACAAACTCAACCTTTCTAACTAAACCAAATGTTAAGGATTTCCCCGATTTCAGTGCTCTTCAAGCAATAGATGATGACGCCTCCACCAGCGAATCGAGTTCCGACTTCTATCCACTTAATCGTGTAAAAAATAGCAAAAAGGATAAAAATAATACCTTTTTATCCCACACATTAGAAAGTAAATTATGTTCTTTGCCATTTTTCAAATTATATCACCCTCATTCTATCATAAATTTTCTACAAAAATTATTTCCAATAGCGCAAAGAAACCGCAACAAATTTAAATTAATATTATCTATTTTGGCGGAAAGAGAATCTGACCCTATGGCTTCAAACTTTTTATATAACGCTCTTACTCATCATAACACTACATTCGAGATATTTTCCGAATCGTTGATGAGGAACGGAATGTCGGATAAACAATATATTCAATTAAAATCTCAACTTGTCTTTTCCCCGCAAGCAGAACACACTCCATTAAGAAATTACATTGATTCACAAATTATACTCTTGAAATTATTCAGATCTTTGGACGAAAAAGAAAATATCTTTAATCTAATTAGAAGTACTCATCCTAAATATTTATTATTAATGGGAAACACAGATTGTATTTTCACTTACGGAGAATTGTACTCGAAAATCAAAGAAGTGGAAATAAGATTAAACGAGCGAGAAAATGGGACTTGTAATATTCCAAATTTCAATAAACCTACTTATTCGGAAGTTCTTAGAAACAATAAAAAAAATGTTGACTTGCACAATGATCAATTTAATGGTAATTTCAATCGTAGCTATTACAGATCTAATAAACCACCTTACACATTCAATAATTATATTCGTTATCCGCAAAAGAACAGGAAAAATTTTAATTATTATAACTCTAGAAGTCAAAACAGAGTAAATTCAAACAATTACAATTGTATTTATAACCGTGACCGCCCTTATTATCGTAATAACTACAGTCTACCTTTTGATCCAAATTATAACAGGCAAAATTATTACAGATACAATAAACATTCATATCCCAACACTCGTCCACAATACAAGGGTCACAATTATAATTACAGGCAAAATCAAAACACTGATAATCGCCCGGAACAAAACAAAAAATTTGGCAATCCAGCCAGACAGCATCAATATAAAAGAAACGCGTATTATCAAAATACAAAAAACAAACCCCTTAGGCGGGAAGACCACACCTTTGTCTCCTTGACCAAAAACGTTGAACAAATTTTGGAACTTCAAAAACTTCTTGCTCAGATAAATAATCAACAACAACAGCAATCAAAACTACAACAACACGTAACTCCCTAATTCACATTCCAAAACTTCAAAAAACTAAAGCCTGGGCAGATCGTCATAAATATTCTTAGGAAAAAATTTGCAACACCCAATAATATTAAAATTAAATATAGAAAATGATATTTCACAGTTTTCGTCTGAAGAATTAAAAAATTTGTATTCACAAACGTTCACAAACCTTGAAAAGGCATACAAAAAAAGACTTAATAACTATAAAAATGAAAAAGCATCCACACAACCCAAGATAGGAGACATAGTTTTTTATAAAACATACATTTTGTCAAATAAATTAAAAAAAGGTACAATCGTCACTATGCGAAAAATATTCAGGTCCCTACAAAATAATCAAAATTTTTAATAAGGTATCATTTTTAATACAATCTCTTGATAACCCAGAATTGACAATCCAAGCACACATAACTCAATTAAAACCTCAGACCGCATTGCAAAGTAGATTACATCCAGCAAATAATGATGGTGATAATAATTGAAAAATAAACTAAAATAAAAATTAAATTAAGCTAAAAATGTTTGAAAATGAATATAGAATAAAATTTCATAACCGATACTGCGGTGGAGATGTTATCTTGCAAATCCTGAAAAGCAAAACAATTTCCAGACCTTATTTACCATTACTGTATTACTGTATTCCACAACTATGTAAAGAGATCTGATAAGGCATCTTTATACTTTACAATATTTTCTTTGAACTAGAAAAACTTTCATAGTGATTTATAAAATTATATAAAACAGTACCAGCTTTGAATATACTGCTATTTGCTATTTTGAATATAATTTTAAACATTTTGGGATAAGTCCTCTGTCAAAAAAAAAAAAAAAAATCCATATTTTTTCCGTTTTTTTGTAACTTGTCATCTCTTATTTAAATTATAAAGGAAATCATTAGAATTTTGTTATTATGGATTAAAAAAGAGCTTATGTTTATTTTCATTTATTATTAATATAATTTTTATCAAATATTAGAATTAAATTTATTTTACTTCATGGAAATATTTCTTAAGTTTTAATTTAAAATTTATTATTATTAATACCATGGCTTATGGATAGTTTTTATATTTTGAAATCAAGAAAGAATTACACTGCAATTTTAATAAAATATATAAATAAATACATAAAAAAGAAAATAATAAAAAATAAAAATAAGAAATAAATAGAAAAGTGCCACAAAATTCACAATTATCTCAATCATTCTATCAATCTAATATTACAATACAAACATATGTGATCAACTCTGATAGTACCTATTCCATACCTATTGCAAAAGGAAAAGAAGCTCTAGTCTATTTGATTTATGCAGCAGATATTAGAGAAACTACAGCTCCATCCGTATTCCTCAACATGTCTCACCACACTTCTGGATGCCTAGCCTTTGTATTCCAGGACTTGGGGCTTATGGACTGCATTTATCTACAACCATCCTCTCAATTGAGTGTACCTGTTACTGTCCTTACATCGTCGAGCAGTACAGAACACAACCTTCTACACTTATTGTTCCGGCTTTTCCTCCACAACTGAGAGTGGATACTCCTGGACAGCGGCTCTACTCCATGGACTACCTGCTTCTTGTTCAAAGCATAGCACATCTCACCTTACCATGACCAGCATGACAATCTCTACATCAAAAGGGAAACTGATGAGGACTCCATCGTTGTCTGCACCTACGCACATCTCTAACGAAATTTTGACACCATTATTTCTTCAAGATCTTCAGCCGTTTCGAATACTTGTCGGGATATAATAATTATTGTAAACTGTCAAAATTATTTCATTAAGCTTCTCCTTGCCATATTTCAAACACTTGAATTTATAAGAGTCTATAAGAATACCAATTTTCTTTTTTTCTCTTTTTTTCTTTTAGTTTTTTTGAGGAATTTTTATAACAATATTTTTAAAAACGGAAGTTATCTCAAAGGATAAGCTAATCCCCTACAGCAGGATCGGACAGGGAGTGTGAGTTGAGATTTCAGAGGACGAGGAAGGACTGTCTCTCATCTTTTTTTTTTTAAATCGAACAACCTGCGGTATTTTCAATTTTTAAGGGCAAGGAGTTGGCAGCGTATGTTTTTTTTTATTTGTCACATATTTTATTTTATCAACAAGTATTCGAATATATTATTTATCGAGACCTTAGTTTTTTTTGTGGCACAAAAAATTCCTTTTCATTTTTTTGGAATTATAAATATTTGTTTCTTATTTTTCATTGTTACACAATTTAGGAGATTTATACGCATCGAGTGAAAGGGATTCACCAAAGATCGTTATAAAGGCTAATAAATAATTTAAAATTACCTTTTCGACAGACTACTTCAATATAAGCAACTCCTTGTAATTCGCTGGGAACAGTTACACGGAGAGCAGAAGCTGGTTTTGGGTTAGCACCAGGTGAAGGTGGTGGGCTCTGACTCTTTTCACTTTCTTCTTCTGCTTTTGTTACTTCGAACATTCCGGTTTGAGCAAATTTAGATCCTGCGGTTCTGTATGAGAGATCACCAATGATAGTATTTGAAACCTTCTTCAACCTCCAATTCTGTCTTAATCTCAAAAGTTCGATGTGGAAATCTGAGGTCGCGCGATTTCTTGCTGCCTCCGTCTGACAAGCCCTTAACCTTTCTGCTCCTGTCAGCAACACAGATGCTGCACCCGCTAGTGCCTACAATCAGTTTAAAAAATGACTCTGCCAAACGCAAAATAATTAAATCTATTTTACCTTCTTTCTAGCATACACTTGAGTCATAGGCTTAGATTCGTGTAACTCTTGTGGAATGGGATCAAGCACCATATACCTCTTTTCCTTGGCGATTGCCATAACATCGGCAAGTACGCAAACTTCAGTATAGGCATTTCTAGAATTAATTTAAGAACAATTATGACTATTTCATTTAAATAATAACAAATTGATTTACCGTAATTTGTTGCGTACAGAATCCCATGGCCAGATAGATGATTGGAAAGCAGCTTCTTTAGCTGCAACATCATCTTCGTTTGTTTCAGATTCCTCCTTCTTTAGATCCTCACAGCCAGCTTTGCTAAAATCAATTTTCTGAGCCAGCTTAGCAAGGCTTTCTGACATAGTGAGGGGCCTGAAAAGGGAAAATAAAATTTAAAAATGTACATCAAACAGTTTTTCCTATTGAAATTTTTAATGTTTTAAAGGATTAAGGACCAATTTGAACAAAACCAGGATGGCATAAAAAAGGTTGAATAGGTAGAAAATGTTCTTTTTTTAATTTATCATATTAATTAAATTAGTATATAGGTAACAATTTCTGGTAGTGATGAACAATTTTTACATTCCCACCTGTTTT
This sequence comes from Cimex hemipterus, assembly GCA_039619505.1. Lineage (NCBI taxonomy): Eukaryota > Metazoa > Arthropoda > Insecta > Hemiptera > Cimicidae > Cimex > Cimex hemipterus. The sequence continues at coordinate 11,486,311 of CM077102.1, forward strand.
GAAATTGTTAATCAGTCACATAACAGCATAATTTCCTGGCCACTCAGGGCAGTCGTGTTTAGGTTTTTCTGTCACATCGCAAACTAACAACCATTGTAATATTACATGATTTTTTGTGTGATCAGGGTGGCGTAATTTTTACTCAGACAGAACAACCAAGTTAGATAGGCAGGCCCAAAATGACCGTATTACCTAGCATCTCTCTCCAGACTGGAGGACATTATGAACTGACACTTCATTTAAACAGGTGGAGCATTTTTTTTCCCCTATGCTGGTTCAAAAAATGCACTACTCTGTATACAATTAAGGCAAGACTACCAGTACTCTAATGCATCTTTAAAGTCTATTTAATTCAGACTAATGTCCACTACCTCTGTGACTTTCAGTGAATAGATCACAAGTAGAGGGTTTAAGAGAATTCTGCAGGATGCAAATTTTTAGAGTGAGGATTTATGGAAGTTGGGAGGGTTTTATTAAATTTGGATTAACATGAGCTGATTAAGTCTGTATTGATAATTTCACTGGATGAAAAATTGAGCATTTTCTAAAATTACATATTGGATGCAGAGTATGTTTGGCTGTACCCCATATTTTCAGTCTGTAAGTCAATCTTGGCTTAACTATGCAGCCTTTTATTTTAGAGAGGTTAAGTTAGAATATTTGTATTTGAGGATATGTTGATTGGGAGAGTTTTATGAGCATCAACATACATCTTGGGCAATATGAATATTTAGGTCTATAGGGGAAATTCCATTGGTCACAGGATGGTGTATCAAGGATTTTTCTTAGGGTTATGTATTAAGCAGTTTCGGCTGAACTGGAATGTTTGGTTGAACCTCACTCTTCCAATCTTTAAGCCAATATTGGTTTCACTAAGATGTTACATGAGCCTTTCATTGTATGTTAGAGGGTTTAGTGTGATAGCTCTGCATCGTGTGATAACTTCTTGACGTTTCAATCATATGTGGGGATTCTATGTCAAATGTTTGTTGGTGTTCATACGTTGCCCACAGTTGGGAAGGAAATATTTAAATCAACTTGGGAAGCGAACATTTTACAGAGGGTAATGGTAGTGCGAGCGGATTTGTCAGTGTTAAATTTTATCCTTTTCTTTTCACAGCATGACTCTACTAGTATGAGGTTTTGATTCAGGTAGAAATAACAGTATCAGTTTCTTACGAAGATCATTGTCGGCCAAACAGGAGGAACGCATCATAGATAGGAAAATCAGAGAGGGAATCGCCTTTAATGATTTGGAAAACCCCATCAGAGAGGTAACTGTGAAGTATAAATTAGAAGGTGGAGGAAACTGGTCACTAATCACTCTGGCCACCTATCCTCTCATTTTTGTTGGGAATGAGAAAAAAATTTCTCCCACAAATATCACCCAAACAATTAAGATGGTGAAATGATGAAATGCGTCTGAACCTATGGAAATCAGTAAGGATAGACAGAACAGAATAGTAGGCATCTATCAAACAATAAGTTTATCATACCGCAGACCATAGGAGAAAATCTCACAACCGGATCAAAACTTTTGCTCAATCAAGACCAAAACCAAACAAGACCAACCGATGGTCAGAAATTATATTTTTGAGAGTTTATTTTAACATAGGAATAAGGCTCCTTTCAGAGAGACAGGGTTGACTCAACTAAGTTGTTTGCTATGAGAATTTTTTTGTTTTGCTGGTTTCAAACCCTGTGATATGATCTTACATGAGAAAACTAGAGCATTTCTTGTGCATGCTCTTTCGCAAGAAGGGAAAAAATCAGACACAAACAAGTGTTTTAGGGTTCATCTCTTGCTACAAAATTGGGAAACGAGTGCTTTTTTTAAAACTAATACTGTGTGGCTTCCCTCCAAGCTTCACTTCTTTTAAATTTGTCGCTACTTCATTCCTCATATTGTGGTACTAATAACAATTTTTTTTTCAATGAATTGTTCCACATTGAAACCTGGAATTACAACGCTTTCTACAGTGAACTCAGTTTACTAAACTTGGTGGCTAGTGTGAAAGATGAATGCTGAGTTGCTTTTAAGCCAGGGTGTGGGGATAAGAACATAAGTGGCTAACCGACTGGGCAGAGTTGACTTCATGTCAATGGGTCCGGGCGGTTCCCAATCATTTGCAGTGTCGCTTACACTCCTCGAGAGTAGCCGTACAAAATAATGAATTCAATTGATATGTAATGAGTATAATGGCTTTTTTGGAGTGTTGGAGAATTTTACGCGTAAAAAGATTAAAACAATCCCCAAAGACTTGTGAAATTGTTATTTTATTCGCAAGATTCCTGCGATTTGATCAACTCACTCTGCTTATCCTAGCTCTTTCTCGTTATTAGTAATATAAAGTTTATTTACTTAGTTTAATTTTGGTTTTAAGTTCAACTGTGTGAACTTATTGAAACTTAATGATGTTAAGGAACAAAAAAATATTAGGAAGCAAGAGAGACAGAAATAAATAGAATGGGTTTCTAAAGGCATCTCATAGAAATGACATATTTCAAATGTTTTCATTTTTAAAGCACTTAATTGTATGAAGGATATCAGAATTTTATCACAAAAGCGTTTGTCCAGTTCACATTAATTTGAAACTACAGTGCAATAGTGTTAACAAGCACAGACTTAGGGATGGTATATGGTATGGTACAGGGTTGGTATAAATAAAAGAACTTACGTCTGGTAAATTTCCTGGCCATCGTAGGATATTTCCTGGATCTGATTCTCGACAGGAGCTTCGATTGATATATTCACAGAATAGGACATTTTAGCGTTTTCGTCAAACGGCCTTCCTTCGTCTGTACTCGGCCGTAGGAATAAACAGCGAGAACAAGACGGAAACCTCAAGGAAGAAAACACCGACAGAAGTTGCCTTCCAAAGTTCCAAGTGAAAAGTGCCAAGCTCAGGTAGAAACAGTTTACAGTAGATGTAGATGTACAATGTAGACACGTTCCCTCTGTAGGGAAATAATGAAACCACAAACACCCCAGTATCGGGATTCGGTACCGATAAACGGTACCAAAACTTGTGAATTTTGAAAAAAAAAAAAAAAACTGCTTTAAATAAAACTAAATGCTCCAACAATTTCCATTTCCACCCAAGCTCCAAGTTATCAATTAGAGTAGGATTTTATATGTTTTACTGAATGAGGGACAATCAAGGGGAGAAACTAGTTGATCTTGGTATATTGGCAACAGTCCCGCTGAATTTATTCGTTTACAAATAAGTTTACTGGCGATTTAACAAATTCATCTAGCCTGAAAATCGACTTTGTTAGTGTAATGTGCACTAATGTGCAGAGACTAGTGACCGTTAATCGATAATTTTTCAGAAATCGTGAGATGAGGTCTGATGTGATGTAGGCGTCAGAAAAAACATTTTCTTTATCGTGCCAACGTTTCGATCTTTATTGAGATCATCTTCAGGGCAAAAGTGTTTGGTTTCCGTGTAGTATGTCATTCTTGTCTATCGTGTTGAGAGTGCCCAACGCACGCAAGAATGACACGTTTACACGAAAACTAAACACTTGAAACATTGGCACGATAAAGAAAATGTTATAATACAATAAATGAAAAATACACATATAATATTTAACGTGTATTATAAACGTACAAATAAATAAATGAACACGACACGCAAGAGTGGCACAAGTACACAGAAGACAAATACTTTGAGTGAGTAGAAATACTTTGATTGAATATAAAATATATTTTGCATTGTATAAATTCACTTTCCACATCCTAAATGTATCTGTTAAATGTAAACAATGTTTGTAAATCCCAGGCCCTGAAGATTCTCTCAATAAAGATCGAAACGTTGGCACGATAAAGAAAATGTTTTTATGAAACCTACATCACATCTGACCGCATCTCACGATTTCTAAATAATTATCGATTAACGGTCACTAATCACCGCACATTTCTAACTGAACAATCATGAATAAATCAAATCTAGAGCTGCTCCTTCCTTGATATGTATATAGGAAATACATAAAAATGAACATATAAGTTACAAAACTTGGCACGATAAAGAAAATGTTATAATACAATAAATGAAAAATACACATATAATATTTAACGTGTATTATAAATGTACAAATAAATAAATGAACACGACACGCAAGAGTGGCTCAAGTACACAGAAGACAAATACTTTGAGTGAGTAGAAAAAAAAAACAACTACAAAATTTGCTGATCAAACAATAGAAAACAACATTTTATATAAATAAGTTATAATAACTAGCTAACAACACAATTCTTTATGTATTTTATTAAGAATATTGTTTGAAATACATGTAAACTAGAACACGCGTTTTGGATCATAGGAATCAGGTTGATTATTTTTTACATTTAAGTATATATTTAAAACAATTACTGCTTAAGTTTGTTAATCTAAAAGGTACATATTATTTGTTCCAAATATATATATATATATATATTGTATCAAACTTATAATAGCCAAATTAAATGCTAACATTTTACATTTTCTTCATAACAATTTCGAACAGTTAAGAACATCGCAACTTTTGTCTTCTACTGTATATATTGTAGTCCTTGTTTGACCACTGTAAAATGTACTAATACAGTGGTATACACACGTTATAGTCCCCTCTTCACTATGGGCCATGACTAACGCATTGGTCACTGTGCCACACTAGGACTAGATCAACAGATGGTATGACCTTTGGCCAAAGATTGAGGCCAGAATGGCTTTAATAGCTAATAGTTGTTTCCTATTATGTATGCTGCTATTTATATGCTATTGACAGAAATCGGTCGGAAACAAACAACGAACAATGTTGGCCTTTCTACTGCGTATTCGACGTGTTGGGGTGGACCTCTTTTGGTATGCATAGTGACCTCTCGGCACCACGGGATTCCGGGAACACACTTCCCGATGCCTTGCCACTTTTAGTAGCATATGCATTATATAGTGTGCATTGTGCACATCTATCTAAAATCCGGTGTTGCCGAGTGTTGCACCATGGGGAACGTATTTACGATTTTATGGTTTATTATTACAAGCCCCCCCACTATACACTGGCCGAACAGATAACTGCTTGGGCCAGGTGGTGTCAAACTCCAACTGTTAATAGAGAAGACGGGCGTGTCATAACGATGAGTAAAATTGTGGAAATCTTGAAGAAAAAGAGGGATGGGCTCGAATTGGACAACGATGACATCGTTTATTTTATAAATTCAGCATCAAACCGAATAATCGACGATTGTCAAATAGGTAATAGACACGAACTCATATAAAAATGTTAAAATTTCCCGAATATATATTTTTTTAAAATTTATGTATGATGTATACTATTGATTTGCGATCATCTAGGTCAGTGGTCGGCAAACTCTTCATCCAAAAGACCCAAATAGTTTTAAAAAAATCCAAAATTGAATTTTATTCAAAGGCCCACTTTTTAAATTTAAGCTTTGTCTTAGTAGTAATTCTTATGGAAATAATTAGAATTAAAAGTACACTCTCGAGCTTGCCTTTGCTGAATTTGTCTTAGTTTAACTAACAGTACATTCAATTGGTAACATTTTTATATAAAGACAACATCAATTAAAAAATATCAAGTTAAATAAAATAGAAGCTTCCTTTAAAAAAAACTACAAATGTGAACAATGGCCTCGCATTTCTCTGGAAAGTAGGAGTAAGTCTGAATTGTATGTTGTTTTTAATTTTAGGAACGATTCCAAGTTCTCATCGATAAGCTGATTTCTTAATCTACTCTTGATAAAGTTTGTGTTTGAAAATGATTGTTCGCATAAATATGTAAACCCAAATAAGGAAAGAACAGCAAATCTAGTTTCTTAAGTTGATCATTATCATCCAGTTGTTAAAAATCAGCATATCTCCCCTCGCCAGATCTTTCAAAGCAGACCGTTAATGCTGTAAACTTAATTCGATCTATTTTTCTCCAATAGTCGTAAATCGGTTTAAAGATGCTCCAATTTTGAGCTCCAAAATTCTTTATTTTTTAAATCCAGCAACTGCATTTCAAAGCTGCCAATATCAATATTAAAGGTCAAAAAATTTATTTATCTTATCATGCCATTCAGGGATTTTTTTTTAACAAAGGCTAGCGTTGCTTTGTTGTTTCTAAAGTCCCAAAAATGCTACAGAAAAAATTCTTTTTAATAATTATAATAATAAAAATAAGTTAGAAGCAGTAAAATAATAATTTGATGTATGATCAGTATTATGGTCAAAGGTTAGAATAAAAAAATTTTAAAAAATCCAATTTCATTGAGGACAGTAGAATTCCAAAAGTATTATATTCCTTCGGAGAGTGGCTGCGTTGTCTGCGATGAGAACAATATCGTCAGCACTCAGAGTACATTAGAACTTTCTGAATCTAAAGCAGCTGGCAGGTCATCTAAAAATAATGAGAACAGAAATGGACTCAGCACACAACAGGATTTATAAGAATTTGAAGGCAATCAGCAGATTGAGAAAAGAAAGTTAACGCTTTAGTAAAGAGAACACTAGTTTTCTAGAGAAAGAGAATAAATAGCGAAAAAGCTAAGGCTTGAAGAGAATGGAGTGTTGATTAGACCAATTTATTAAACTCACATGTAAGCCTGGAGTTAAAAAAATAATGCATAGATTGTTAACTTTAAGCTAAAAATTAATAGAAGAGCTATTGATATGAGGGAGATGGGCAATCTGTGTTAATGGGTTTATTGGACAATAATAAGGGCTGAATTTTGTAAGGATTTAGAAGATTGCTGTTATTTCTTGACCACTGATTCAGAGAATGATGTCACAGTTGAGCAGAGATAAAGGTTCATAGATGTTGCTTGTAGAGCACTGAATGTAAAACCAGCATAAAGATGAAATTGGGTGAAATAATGGAAGATCATTTAGAAACATGGAAAAAAGAAAAGGCCCAAGAATAGAGCCTTGAGGTACACTAGCTGAAATGAGAAGAAGGGTTAGAATTTGAAGCTGTGACTATCTTAGCATTATACTCTCTAACAATTCTCCTCACTACCTAAAAATATTTTAACCTAACTCAACCCTAAACCAATAAACAAACAAGTCCAGCAATGGTCAGTTACTCTCCCATTCTCTATGGTCTGACATTTTCCTGACAGATCTTTATTACATTGTTCATACTGATAAATGTATAAATTTTGTATGTAAAGCAATATAAAAAGTCCATACAATTCATGGACTAAAAAACAATTATTTTTTGTTATTAAGGTGCAATGCTCATGGCTATGTTCATTAGAGGGTTGTCGGAAAAGGAAACAATTTATTTGACCAACGCTATGATGAATTCAGGTAACAGTGCAAATTCCAGTCTTTGTTTCTTTTATTTATTGTTCAACACTAGGCCATGTAATGAAATGGGATGGGTTAACTGTGGACAAACACAGCACCGGTGGAGTTGGAGACAAAATTTCATTACCCCTAGCCCCTGCTTTATCAGCTCTTGGTCTCAAAGTTCCTATGGTAATTTTATCAATCAGGACGACTGATGATGTTTTGAATTTATGAAACGTCATTCTTAAGATGACTGGAAGAGGGCTTGAACTCACTGGTGGGACTTTAGATAAACTTGAAAGTATTCCTGGATATAATGTTGAATTGACAGAAGAAGAAATGAAACGGTGCATTAGTGAATGTGGCTGTTTTATGTCTTCTGCTACAAAAAATATCTGCCCTGGTGATAAAGTCACTTACAGAATACGAGATGTAACTGCTACAGTTCAATGTCTTGGCTTAGTAACTGGTATGATAAATAAAAATGTGTTCAGTTATATAATGTACTTTGTATTAGTTTAAACATTTCTGCTTTAGGTTCTATTTTATCTAAAAAATTGGCTGAGGGAACTAAATATTTGATAATTGATTGTAAAGTAGGCGAAATGATGATGTTCAAGACTGTTGAGGAAGCAGAAAAGGCTGCTCTTAAAATGGTTTGTTCTCATAAATTTGTCTTTAGTGTAACTTCAATTATTAATCATTATATCTGTATTAGAAAAAAGTTGCAGATGAATTAGGCCTTTCAGTCAAATGTGCTGTGACCGAAATGTCTAATCCGATTGGCTTTAATGTCGGAAACAGTTTAGAAGTGATTGAAAGTGTAGAATGCTTGAAAGGAAAAGGCTCAGAAGATTTGTCACAAATGGTGGAATGCTTAGGTATCATTACAATTAAAATAAAGTTTAATATTTACAAGGATGGCAAATAATTTATGTACGTGGTAGGAGGTGAATTGCTCGAATTATGTGGCATGTGTTCCGCCAAAGAGGGAAAAGAAAAAATTCACAACGTTCTTACAAATGGTGAGGCTTTGAAAAAGTTTAACCAAATGATGATTCTACAAGGTGTTGATAAAAGGGTCGCAGATGAAATTTGCTATGGTGATGCTTGCAAGGTGTTGCCAACGGCCAACCATAAGACTTACTTCAAGGCTCCAGAAACAGGTAATTTTATTATTTATTATTTAGTTTAAGACTGATGATCTGAAATTAAAATTCAGGCTGGGTGAAAAGCATCAATGCAAAGTTGATCGCTACTGTCTGTTGGCAACTGGGATCTGGTAGGATGAAGCCATCCGACCCTTTGGATTTTGCAGTTGGTGCAGAAATACTGAAACACGTTGGGTTTCCAGTTCAAAAATCAGAAAACTGGATTGCAATACATCACAACAAACCTATAACGGATGAAGTGAAAAAAATGATCGAATCTGCTCTTCTCATCTCAGACAAAATATACCAACGGCAAAACAGAATACTGAACATAATTTAAATTCATAGTTGAGTCTACAACGAGATAGAATATTAACGTGGAGAGAAATCAGGTATTCGGTGGTTCCATTTTTAAAACTTAACTACCACAGAGTACCTGGTTTCTTTCAACCTTTTGAATTGTTTATGTACCACATAAATAAAAAACAAATAAATAACTAATACTGCTTATTAAAAATGTTTAAATTAAATAAACACTGTTATATTATATTGTTCTATAATTATGTAATCAACATTATTTTATCATTTAACCAATAATATACATATTTAAATTAAATACAAAATTAATTATAAAAGGTAGAATTTAATTTTGAAAAAAAGGCGAATTTAATTTATGAAAAGTAATTTTAATTAGGATAAAGGTGAATGTAGTTTGGAAAAAGCCGAGTTTAATATAAAAAAGGTTGTACTCAATTTGAAAAGCCTGTATTTATAGACAGGCTTTTTACGCCTAGCAAAATTAAATTAGATAATTCAATAAAAGAATGAATTTAATAAATTAAAAAAGGGCGAATTTAATTGGTAAAAGAGGGAATTTAATTTGCAAGATGGTAAATTTAATTTTGAAAAAAAGGGGCTAATTTGATTTACAAAAAGGTAAATTTAATTTACAAAAAGCTAATTTCATTAGGAAAAGGGGGAATACAGTTTGCAAAAGGCCAAATTCAATATAAAAACAGGTGAATTCAATTTGAAAAAATCTGTATTTATAGATAAAATGCTGTTATCTCTGGGAAAATTAAACTAGATGATTTAATAATTGGAAAGAAAAGTAATATTTCAATACAGTGAATTTCATGTATTCTAAAAATGTAATATAACAGAAAACGAGGAAATGGCTAAAATTGGGAGAACAAAAAAAAAAAAAAAAAAAAAAAAAAAAACTTAAAAAATGGCATAACAAAAACTCATTTTCCCAAGCAGTGATTATTTGGTTTGTAGATATATTAAATATTTTCAAAAGTTTGTAGTTTTTGTATATTAAAATATGCACATATGGGGGAGGACTTAAATCCCTATTTGTATCTTTAAAATAAATAGTTTTCTTTTTGTTTTGTTGTCCCTCTTCTTTATTCTTTTGTGATTTTCTTTATTATTTGTATTACATTATTTGCTTTGGATTTTTCTTTTTTTACAGTGTAGGTAATTTGATCAAATTGAGATTTCATTTTTTTTCATCATAGTTGGTGGAAAAAGGTTAACAGGTGCTGACTCCCTCCAGAAATTTTTTCTTTAAATATATATATTTAAAAAGATAAAACTCACTTTTGTTTATAGTATACCTTGCAACCGATGCATTTTTTAAAATTCAAGGTTCCACGCATTGCATTATTTAAATTGCCCCTTCTCTAGTGATTACATTACGTTTCCACTAAGTTGGGTGGGATTGGTGGGGAGCACTGTTTCACTTCACTCGGCTATCAAGTATCAACCAATTGCCAAAGTCCATTCCAAAAACACGAGTCATTGTCAGTTGTCAGTATACATTTACGGTATACAGTCGCACTTCGTAAGAGGGCGGTATACAGATTCGAACAATTCTCCATTATTTTCAAAGTGGGCAATATTTAATAACCATGACAAACATCAAATCTGTAAGTTTTTGTACTTTAGTTTTTGCTAGGTTAAAAACAAAATAAAATTCGATTAGTATTATTAATAGTTTCTATAGGAAGTTTTCTTCTTCAAATTACCAGCAATTAAAATTAAATAGCCCATTGTTTCCCATTGTTTATTGTATATTAATCCTCATTTTTATCCATTCACATCAGTGAATCAAACTGACCGTCAATTTTTATTTTATTAATAAATTACAAACAACCCCATGCATTTTAGGAGGAAAGACAGGAAACTCCTGGGGAAAAATATTCTGGGTTACATAAAACGCAATTTTGTTATTTCATGCTTTAGATCAGCCAGCAGTTTTCGTTATTATTATTTTTTTCCCTTAAACTATGAGGAAAAAATATAAAATATGCCTTGAGGCCAACTAGCTTAATTTGTTTATATGGACGTTTCCCCGAAATGGCAGGGTTCTCGGCATTTTAAATGTGAAAAACAAATATATTAAAAACTATTTAAATGTCTTTATTTAAATTAATTATATAAATAATTTTCGTAAATTGTGTATTGGTTGTTGAAAAAAAAAAAAAAAAGTATTCACTTTTATGTTTGCTATTAAGGGCGTAATTGCTTTTCAAAATACAGCTTTTTTTCATTTTCACAAGAAAGTCAGACATTTTAATTAGTTATTAAGTAAAATTGCGCCAGAAGTGGTTTAGATGTATGAATGTTTTTCTGAAGTGGAAATGAATTACTAATATTATCATAATAAATAGTTATACGACAACTTCATTTCATGTCACCCTTCATCACTAATTGCATAGATGATATATTGACAGCAGTTCCCACAGATAAAATTCAAACTACATTAAATAGATGTGTGGTGGTTAGTGACCATTAGTCGATAATTATTCAGAAACTTTGAGATGCGGTCTGGTGTGACGTAGGTTTTAGAAAACATTTCCTTTATCGAGCCGACGTTTAGACCTTTATTGAGATCATCTTCAGGGCCTGGGATTTACAAACATTGTTTACATTTAAAATGTTTATAAATCCCAGGCCTTGAAGATGATCTCAATAAATGTTGGCACGATAAAGAAAATGTTTTTCTAAATCTTTATCACACCAAACTGCATCTCACTGCTTCTAAATAACCATTAATTAATTGTCACTAAATACTATACATATTATCATAAAGTTCAGTTTGTGAAGATACACTGTGGAAAATTTGGTATATTAACGGTGCTGGCAATATAAAAACTTTGGGAACTGCTGTTCTATCTGTAACTTCTAATTATAGAATGAAAAGACACTTTGTTTTACATTTAAACATAAATTTTTTCCAGCCTTTACTTACTTTATTTACTGTTTTTATTCATAGTGTACAAAATTAACAATTACACTCTAACTTATAATTGTTTGAGTTGTAAAATAAGTCCGTAGGGATTTTCAATAATTTGATTTTATCTTTTAAGTGTTTAGAAGCAATAGTTATTTAGTCATTATTGTCCATCTGAAATGGGATTAAAGTGTTTTATCTGTCTGGTATTTTAACAAAATGCGTATGTAACATTTAACTTTTTTTTTTTTTTTAATTTATCATAAAGGAAAACTACAGATCAGGCTGCTAGAAAAATTTTGCGAGGTGAACTATGATAATGCTTTAAGGGAAAGCACCATCAGCTTCGTTCAGAAAACGAAATTTTGATTTGAAAGATGCCAAACCACTCTGGTCGTACTTGATACCATTGATAATGACAAAATTCAAGCTTTTGTCAAAAAATAACTCAGTGACTCAAGACATCACAGGGTCAAAAAACTCAGCGTTTTACGACATCTGAGAATATGTACTGCTAGATATGTTTGTCATGGCAATTCAGGTCGGTTGTCTGAGATTAATTTATTGGTTCACAACTTAATCTTCGACCCCAAAATGTAATGTCTATGACCCGTTTTTATAAAGCCTGATAACTAGAGATAAAAAGTGGGTTTGTCCTTTTTTTAAAATTTTTATTTGCCTTTCTGTGATTTAAAACAAAAAGGACTGTTTGACTGCATTCCACATCATCTTCAAGGAAAAAAAAGTTGCTTCATTACAGTAATGTTTACAGAGGAAAATCCTCATGAAAACACTACCTACTTTTAACAACTCCAAATGCTGGATTTCATCTCCGAGGTAATGTGCATTTGGTGGGATTGGAAGGGGATTTATTTTTGGAAGTATTCATGAACTTCTTCCTACCGACTAATTTTTAATTCAATTCTATTCTGCGCGTATTTGGATCGATTGAAGTGAGCAATTGACCAAAAATGTCTTGCATTGGCAATGTACATGCTCCTCACACGTTGACAGGAGAATTTATCGGACTGCATCTTCATCTGCGATTTCCTTCTAAAATTCAATGCAAACAAACCATTTTTTAAAGGTTGATAACCAGAGATAAAAAGTAGGTCGTTTAAAATGATGTTCAGAGGGGAAAATGTTAAGAAAATTGCGGCCAAAAAGCATCTCTAAGAAGAGAATGTTGCTGGGTTTGGAATGGGGGCTTTAATATTCTTCCCCTAACAAACTTTTAATTCTGAGCACACAATTGAAGTGATTAAGCTAAGATAGAACAAAATGGTTAATATATTTTTGATTGAATTTGTTTATACTTACATGAAATTTTCATTGAATTTACTTTCAAAAAACATACAGACTTATTTAAGAAAATATGTGTAAATATTAAACATTGAAAATTGAATGTAATTTACAGATGATGTTAAAAACAAGGGAGGCCTTTAACAGTGGTAAGACCAGGCCGTACAATTTTCGGAAACATCAGTTGGAACAATTGTTACTTCTGATTCAAGAAAACGAAGGAAGTCTTTTAAATGCTCTCTACAAAGACTTGAGAAAAGTATTTAAACAAATAATATATAGCATGAAATAGCCAAATTATTTGAACAGTACCAGTATAATAAAATATGTTGTTTTGTTTATTAGAGCACAATGGAGTCTTTTTTGACAGAAATTGATCTTATCAAAACGGAGCTTCATTTTGTTTTGAATAATCTCAAATCCTGGATGAACCCTGAATCTGTATTATATTCAACATATAGAATTTGTTAATAAATTTTCAGATTTTTTTTTGTAATTTTAAAATTTTCCAGGTTGAAAAGAACTTGTTGACTTTATTTGATGGGGTTAAGATATACAAAGACCCTCTAGGGGTGGTGTTAGTAATTGGAACGTGGAATTATCCATTAAATATTACTCTGATACCTTTGATTGGGGCTATAGCAGCAGGAAATTGTGTGGTCATCAAACCATCAGAAATAGCAATTCATTGCACAGAAGTCATTGCTGAGCTGGTCCCTAAATATCTCGATACAGTATCTGTCTTATGCTTATTCTGTATATAAGATATTGTATTAGTAATGAGAAATTTGTATTTGTAGGAGTGTTATCCTGTATTTACTGGTGGCCCTGAAGAAATGTCTGAGCTTTTAAAGGAGAAGTTCGATCATATCATGTTCACTGGTTCGACTCAAGTTGGGAAATTAATTTATGAAGCTGCTCAAAGAAATTTGACACCCGTCACCTTAGAATTAGGTGGAAAAAGGTATACATTTTTTTCTTTCAAATAGAAAAAAGGAAATACATGAATATTGTTTTTTTCAACCGCGTTAATAATATACATATAATTTTTAGCCCGCTCTATTTAGATGACACAGTTAACATGGATAGAGCTGCAAAAAGAATTTTGTGGGGAAAGTTGGTGAATGTTGGACAGACTTGTATAGCACCTGATTATATACTTTGTACAAAAAAGGTCGAAGAACTTTTTGTAAGTAAAGCGAAAGAGCTTTTGAAAGAATGGTATGGAACAAATGTTTTCGAATCCAGTGATTACGGTAGGATCATCAATGATAAACATTTCAAGTAAGTTTGACATTTTTATTCATCACTATATTTTATTTTATTTATTTTACACATTGTAATGTATTTTATCAATTAAAATCTTATACTAATAACAGTTTATGATATTTAGTAGGCTAATAAAGCTTATTGATTCACAAAAAGTTGCTGTGGGGGGTAAATGGTTATCATCAGATAGATATATTGCTCCTACTATTTTAACCGATGTTAAACTTACTGATCCTGCCATGCAAGAAGAAATATTTGGACCCATTTTACCCATCGTAAGGGTTGAAAACGTTTATGAAGCCATTGAAATTATCAATAAGATGTGAGTTGTTTTTATTATGATTACGATGTCTTTTTGTTTTAAATCTGTTAATTTTTTTTATAGGCCTAGAGCATTGAGCAGTTATATTTTTACAACGGACAAAACTGTTCAGGATTTGTTATTGAATAATACAATTACAGGTTCTGTCGTTGTGAATGATACATTGATACAATTTGGTGGTAGGTTTTAATAATAAAAAGTCTATAGTTGTAATTCATTATAAAAAATCTTGATATTATGGTGTTAGTTAATTGGAGTATTTTATTTACATTTTTCCTGCTCTATAATCAAGAATGAGGTTTCTCGACTACAGTATACTAAGTTAGAACATTTGAGGTAATAAGTAGGCTTGTTGAATTTTTTTTAACTACCAGTCTTTTTTAAAACAATTTATTAGGAACATTTTCGACATCATATTTGTCTCATCCTCTGCAAGATTTCATGCGGAGTTCTAAAAATAAACTCAGTACATTTTTGTTTTTAATTTCATTTAATTATACCAATAACTAACCCACTAAAATTAACTCCCATTGTTGCGATTCCGGTCTCAAGAGGGCTACCCCTTCTTTGGCTAATTTCCTTATATATGTTCTGGAACCCACCTCAAGGCCACCTCCTAGGGCCATTAGGCTAATGTATGCATTCCCATACAAGTTGAGTGTTAAAAGCATATGCATTGAGAGTGTGAATTTCTAAATGTATAAATGAAACTAGCAAATGTTAGGGCCAAAATTCTCTTGTATATACTTTTTATCTTCATTGTTGGTTGACGTGCATAACGTGTATGTGTCAAAATCAAGAAAGAAAACATGTAATGTGTGTTGTTAAAAATATAAGTTGGTAACTAATCAATCATTAATTAATTACTGTTATGCCATATTTGCACTATAATTCATGTAAAAAATAATTAAATATGATTTTAGTTTCTGCTCTTCCATTCGGTGGTGTTGGTGATAGCGGTATAGGAAAAATTCATGGCAAACATTCGTTTGACACGTTCTCTCACCACAAAAGCTGCCTATCGAAAGGTTTCAACGTTTTTATCGATAAGCTTGGAAGGTAACTCTTGTAATTAACGATTAGCCGGTAATTACAATTATAATCGTCGACTGTTTTAGTGGCCGCTATCCGCCGTACAGCGCAAAGAAACTGTCTGTGATGCAGTTGCTCATGTGCCAGGACTTTGGTTTAAGCTTTCTCTTGAAGCACTTGAAGGGAGGCTTTTTATTTACCACTGGTATAATGCTGGGTCTAGCAGCTGGTTTATTATTAAAGGTGACTGTAAAAAAATTACAATAAATTTACAGTAATGACATGTAGTTAATATTGAAATAAATATTATGTATCTTTTATATACATACAGTTTTTATACAACTGAAACTTTTATAGAACTGAATATATAGGCTGTTTGATAATTAATAATTAACATTCTCTCTTTTCTTGTCAGTTAGTGATGTAAATAATTAACATTGTGAAGCACTTGATGTAATTATTACTGTATTTATTCTTTCAGTATGTTTTTTCATAATGTATTGACAATTTTTACAGTATTAAACAGATAGTTGAAAAAAATTAGGTAAATTTATATTTTTAAATTGTAAAATGAAATGTGATATGCAGTTTAAAAAAAAATTAAATTGGTTTATTTAAATTAAATAAAATTGTTCAAATATATATATTTTTTTAAAGTTTGACCATTTGTTGCAATTAAATTTTGGACTCTTCCCTCTTTTCTGGATTTTTGCCAATTTGTTTATTTTATTCATTAATTTAATTACTAATTTTGAATTTTGCCGAGTCTTTAATTAACACATCTTAAATCATTAAATAAATTGACAATTTAAATAATTTTCAAGTAATTAAGGTCTTTAGTTGAGATAAAAAAGACAGTGTCACGAGCAGGATTCAAGCCCACGGCCTTCAGTTTGAAGTCATGATAGCGTAAGTGGTAGAGTAGTGGCATTAGCTGAAGGTCGTGGGTTCGAATCCCGCTAGAGGCATTGACTTTTTTACCTCTATTAAAAACCTTAATTAATTGAAAGATATTGGTCAAGCGGACCACGAAAACTAGTGAATTTAAATAATGAATGGAATAGTTAGAATTTAATTTGGGAATATCTTAAAACATAAAACACAAGTATTATCGTTAATTTAATTGTTACAAAATTGTTTTAGGCAAGAGCTGAAAATGAGAAGTTTTAAACATGATTTCAAGAGAATCTACGCATGACCAATATTACTTATTAATCTGTTACCTATAAATAAAATTTTATTCTGTTAACAAGTATGACAAAAAGTGGCTTGACTTTTATATTTTAAATATTACTACTAATTTTTTATTTGTGTTTAATTTGTTCCAAGATAGTTTTAGTTTTGTTTGTGTGTCTGTGTGTGTTGTTTTTATAGTCTGACCATAGTTACATATAATAATATATTTTTTGTTTTTGAAATTGAACAATATTTTATTATTTTATTTTGTTTATTATTGATCTGTTTTGAAATAAAATACATTTTTGGTGCATGTTATGTTTTGTTAATGTTTATTTTAATTTGATAATAGATATTCTGTTTTGGTAGTGGTGTTTGATTGTATAAAATATGGGAAATTTTAATTTGATTTTACATTGTGCTAATTATCTTTTAAAACTAAACACCGAAGATGGCAAAATGCCAACCTGTATGATTAATGACCGAATTACAAGAAAATACTATTTCAACAATTAGAATTTTTCAGTCTTGCTTATAAGACAGGATTTGATTAAATATTTCGTCGATGAATCAAAAATTATGCACAGTTTAAGTGAATTTTATTTCATTAATCGCTGGAATTAGACTTTTTGTAGCCCACCATGATCATCTTTGGTGTTATTTTCAGTAATGGGTAGACTGCGTTTTGTATGCTCTGCCTACTCGTTAGCATCTGTGTTATTTCAGCCTCCAATGCATGCAAGTTTTAACCTAAACATACTTTCACCCTTGTATTGTTAAATACATTTTTTATTATATTTTCAATTTTTATTATTTATTACAGCATGCCATCGATACAAGTAGGGTACTGGTTCTGCAGTAACTAAGTACTATTGTACATATTTGCAGATAATCTGTTGAAGGAATAGACATTTTGCCATCAGCACTCAAACTGAACATTTAAACTAATAAGTATTTTCATTCACACACATATTTTTATTTATTTAAACAATAAACCAGGAGTCAACCACAACACGGATGCATTAGAAGACCATAATTTCTTCTCACAGTTGGAACAATACATAGCTGAGCATGAAAATCTTCGTGATAATAATGCATTTTGTTTATTTGTTTATTAATACTTCTGATCTTTTATGCGATTAAATATTTCTGAATGTAGAATTATTTCCCAGTGGATTTGGTTAATGAAGAAACCTATTTTAAAAGAATCCATTTTAAGTGATATGACGCAAGGGGTCTTACCAAATTAGGAAACATGCTACATAATTGTAGTTAATTGCAAGGCCAACTATGTAATTTTACAAATCACCGACGTAGTGGATAATTGCACCCCCCTCTTCAAAGGAACTAGCTGGTAATAATACCAACTTCCTTTTACTTTAACTTAGTACGAAATCATAATTTTTTTATTACATTATTACCGTTGTTATTTATATCTGACATATAATCGTTTGGATGTTAGTATTAAGGACGATCTGACAGATGCCTGCTCACATTTTGGCATTTTGCCATTTTCAGTGCATCTGAACAGACAGCGCTCAAAATGTGAGACAAATTAAACCAACACAGTGATCATAGGCAGATCAGTATAATCTGTAATTTCATTCACTAATTTCATGGTCCGCTTGACCAATTAATATATTACAATTAATTAAGGTTTTTAGTTGAGATAAAAAACTCAATGGCATGAACTGATGAAATTGAACCTACGATCTTCGGATTGATATGCCGCTGCTCTACCACTTGAGCTAGCGTGACCTCGATCCACTCAGGCACCAACGGAAGTGCAACCAATTCAAGGAAAATTGAAAGCCGAAGATCGTGGGTTCGAATCTCGCTTGTGCCATTGACCTTTTTATCTCAACTAAAAACCTTAATTAATTACCAACATTCATGGTAATGTGGTAAAGCCTATGCTGGTATAATGTAAACCGTGATGTTACACTGGCAAAACAAATACCAACAACCTTCAGGTTATACAAAATTAATTTATAATTAACTCCTTGTTACATGAAAATCCAGGACTTGCACGAAATGATGTTACACTCACTTTGGGCAAATTACAAAATATATCAACACCTCTATGCAGAGCAGGTCAATACGGCATGAGCACTTAAAAATCGGTGGATTATAAGCACATATTGAGATAAAAGTAGCCTGATTCCATTCCTTGTGATTAAATTAAAAATAAGTTTTCTTTGACTTAGACTTTCTCAACAATTTGTTGATGATTGACTAAAGAAAAAAAAAATCTACTAAATCGTATCGGAAGGACTTTACATTGAACCGGATGTGATTGGATTAGAGAAAACTTTACAATGTGGAGTTGAAGAAAATTTAAATGTAAGAAATGAATACTTGATTCGGGCCTTGAATTTAGTCTTTTACCGATTTCACATCAGACATTCATGCCATAAAATAATTTAATCATTTTTTACTTTCATGTCATAAAAATAGTCTGATCGTTTTAAACATTAATATAGTGTACCTTTTCCATGAAAAATTTATATACAGTGGAACTTGCTTTAAAATAAACTACTTCGTGCTCAATGATATATTATGAAAAGAAGGATCCTTTTAACTTTCAATCTTCAAATACAATAACGTAAATAACCATTTAAGTTTTTATTATTGCTCTTGTTTCTCAATAAACTTTTATTATTTTTTTAAAGTCTACTAATAAATTTATCACTTTTCCGCGGCTATTTGTAAAGTGACTTAATTAGAGGCATGATAAATTATTCAGCATTAAGAGTAAGCATTGTAATTAATTGTGCTACTTCAGAGCATTTAAAATTAATTATGAAGCGCATTGATCAAGGAGGAAATAATTGGTCTTTGATATGCAATAGATGTTTATTGTATACAAGGTTTATCCAGGCTAATGTAATACTGACTCCTTAATTGACTACTTTCGTGGTCCGCTTGGCCAATTAATATATAACCATTAATTAAGGTTTTTAGTTGAGATGAAAAAAAAAGTCATTGAAAAATGGCAAAAGGAGGGAAAACTCATAAGGTGGGGTTGAGATGGGAAGTTGATGTCCGAGTGTTTCAAGGTCACGATAGCTCAACTGGTAGAGCAGCAGTGTATCTAGCCAAAGGTTGTGGGTTCGAATCCCACTCAAGCCATTGACTTTTTTTCATCTCAACTAAAAACCTTAATTAATTGTCTTGTAATACTAACTATTCACTCATAAAAAGTGCTGAGAAAAAAATAACATAAAATCTATATTGCTCAAATTGAGTATTTTTAGTAAGGAATATTCGTACT
Source organism: Cimex hemipterus (assembly GCA_039619505.1). Taxonomy (NCBI): domain Eukaryota; kingdom Metazoa; phylum Arthropoda; class Insecta; order Hemiptera; family Cimicidae; genus Cimex; species Cimex hemipterus. The sequence continues at coordinate 11,506,355 of CM077102.1, forward strand.
TGAGTAAATAAAATAAATAATTTAAACTTGTCAGATTTATCATAAATGTTTTTTTTTCTTTTTCCAGATTAGCATAAAAATGATATTTTATGTTGGGAACTTTTAATACAAATAAATTATGAAATGAGTGAAATCGAAATTTATAAATTGACTAATGAAAATCTCTTCTAACCAATATATCATTTTAAAAATAGTGTCTCTTAGCATGTAAAGAGTGAATTGTTTAAATATTTTCTATTTAATCTGTACGGAGCAACATTTTTCTTCAGGGGGGGGGGGTGTTGAGGAGGTGATGTAGATATGCAAAGTATGCTGAAATGAAATTCGCGATTCACTTCAGGCGGAATGACCCATGTCCATATCAAAGGGCGACATTAAAGTATGGTATTATCTAATTAGTGTAGCTCGGCAGGGAAAGTTTTCCAGCTTTGTTTGTGAACGGAAGCAATGACAATAGTATTAATTCAACAGTAGCTTCAAAACAAGTGTAATTAGCTGAGTGAAATTTGAGTAAAATTTTTAAATTGTGTCACTAAGTCAATTTTGAATTGATAGGTTTAAAAATTAAAAAAAATTAAAATTTACCATTTTTGAAAATAGAGTGTATTGTGAAATAAAATAGAAAAAAATACAACTTTTAGTTGTTCATTAACTTTTTTGGCATTGAACTTATTAATGAAATGCAGGCAACATTTGAGCATAATACACGGTTCAAGTTTACAAATTGGCAATTAATAGCGGTGGAAGTTGGATTAAAAAAAATCCATTAGATTAGAATTGGAAGTAAATTTAATTTTATAAACATAGTAAAATAATAATTTGATGTATGATCAGCACAAGTACAAAATTACAACTTTGCCAAGCTTTCAACCTGGGCTTCAAGGTCATCATCAGGGCCTATATTTTCCAATGAATTGACAACAATTAATGTTATTTTATAAAAACAAACATTTGTGTCAAAAATAGGTAACTGTTTGTTTTTACCAAATAACTGTTAATTAATTGTTAATTGTTCTAAAACTATAGGCCTTGATGATGACCTTGAAACCCAGGTCGAAAGCTTGGCATACTTGGAATTTTTTTTTTAATCTACCCCTTGACTGTAATACTGGTCGTAGATCAAATTAAACCTGAAGTGGTCTCTTCGATAAAATAACAAAAATATTAATAAACCATAGTAAAATGTTAATTATTTATAATCGAGTGATGAAACCACATTAAAAGAAAAGAGGAAAGAGAAAAAAGGTGAAAGGAGACGGGAAAAAAGAAAGAGGGAAGAAAAGGGATGATTCATGCCGTTTTTAAAAACTCAACACCATGGACATAAAACAAGCCAGCATGAAAGCAGAAAGGATTTCTCGAGGATCTCACAGTATTGACCATGAAATAGTGAAGGTTAAGGCTTGATTTAGAACTGTGTTAAAGGCTTGGGATATGATTGGTGGAAAAAAAATCAGCATCACAAATGCGCAGCAGAGGTTGGATAAATTTGAATTAAATAAATCATCATATTTGAGGTTAACTACATTTATAACAAATGGTGATAAAATAAATCGGTAAGGATGGTAATTCAATAAAAAATTCAGGAACTTGTAAATCAACAATATATGAACCATTTGGCTTGTTTCTATCTTCCTTGTAATTCTATAATAACATCCAAAAAGTCTCAAGTTTTTGAGAAATAAAATCTTTGATGTGTTATCCCCAGTCAAAATTTTCCCAAAAGTTTTTCAGAGGTTTTTCCTTCCAGCCAGGCACCAACGATTTTTGCTTCCTGCAAAAACACATGGGAAAGAAATCTGGTGGGAAACAATTTCCTGTCAATTAGCCACTGCCGGCCGTTTATGGTCAATAGTTGACTTCATTGGTCCAATTGTGTGCAGTATATATTAGAATTAATGTTTTTGACTAGGAGGAAGGAGTTTATGAAGAATAATGCATACATTACTTTCTTGTGATATAATTCGACTTTTGCACTTATGAATGGTGGGTTGCTGTTTTCACCTGGATTTTTGCATCTGATCGTTATTCAATGTTTTATCTCCAGTTATCAGCCTTTTTAAAAATTATAGATTTTAGGATGGGATTGAAGATGTAGGTGCTAATAATAAATCATATCATTCCAAGTCCAACAAAAGCACAGTACCTTCTTCAGATGTAATTTTGCCATATGGAGTTAATAATGATGTTTCGCCGCATTTTCACCAGGATTTTCCTCTCTGAATGTTTTTTTTTCATCCCATGCTATCAGTCTATTTAAAATTGCATTTTAGAGGATATCGCAGATGTAGATGCATTCCATGCTAATATCTGTAGGAATGATTCTAGCAAATACAACAGCTCCTAGAAAGAAAGAAAAAAATTATATCATTTGAATATTTAAAACAGAGAACTTTTGAAGCATAGAAAGAACTCAGGTCTAATTTGAGTCAATGGTGATATAAATTATGCTACATGCTTAAAATAATATTTGCATAACCAAGCTCACTGTAGAATGTAAGGTATAAAAAAATTATTCCAACAAAATTTTTTATAAATTTAGTATTCAGGATGAATTCATAATCAGACAATTTTATAGTTGTAAGTTCATTTGTGGGTGATTATTATTTCTTTAGAAAATTTACTTTTTCAGTTTTGGGTACTGTTACTTTGCTGAAATGGAATTCCTAAAGGCAGAAGTCTACCGTTACATGTTTCTAATCCTAAAGTCAAACAAAGGCTTAAAGGCTTACAGGTATGACAGAATATGCTTTTGGTCTGGAAAGGGTTTGCTTGTTCTGGGTGCTGTCACTATTATTAACAAGATAAGGTGAACCGGGCATTAGAGAAAAGTCTTGCCTCAATATTGGACCTGTCCCAAATAAGAGGATTAACTTTATTCTCTCGCCCACAAACTCAGTTTACCTTTCGACAAATTACTACCACACACCTACTTGCATTACACTTTTGTTCGCATTTTATATATTTAGAAAGTTTTTATTTCCTTTTTTACAACCCCTATTTTCAGGAAAGGGCTGCGCAAATACCTTTCTGCATTAATTAAAAAGCGCAAGTCAAAAATTCTTTAATTATGAATTTTTATATTAAATACTTTATTTTATAGTTCACATTTTTATACATCATCAAATATTTTTTTATTATAATAAGATATACGATTTTAAAAGAATTGGGGTTCACGAAAAAAACCCTGGCTAAATCAAATACTGTTAACAAATGATAGATGAAAAATAGCATTTTCAAACTTTTGATTACGACATCACTAGAATTCATAATGTTTTTTTAAATATATTTTTTCAAAATAAAAAAAGCGTCATCATTTTGGGTCGGAATAGCTTCTAAAAGTTAATACGTCACCATGCATCTTAACAATAGGTGGCCTAACTATGCAACTAGTACATAACCAAATTATATTTTCAAATTTTCTGTACCGATATCTAAACTGTTGTATTTAAAGGTGTAAGCAAGTTTCAAGTTAAACTTGTACACAGCATAAAATTGAACGAAGAGATTAATCGTAGATGCCACTTGGAATATGAGAAATGAGAAACTCCTTTTTGAACAACATTGCACTCTGACTTGCACTCATGGAATCGCCGATTTTAATTAAACGTTCGTTGGTGTTTGTAGGTCGAACAATTGTTTCTAAACTATTAGACAGTATCGAAGCGTTTTTGCCAATAGATTCTCGTAATTGAGAAATTAATACTAGAGTGTTATTATTACAAGATGTCCTGGCTGAATTTCTCTTGAAGAAATGACGCTTCTAAAAAAAAGTGTAATATTTTTTACTCTAATTTAAAATTTTTCTTTTTTTTTTTCTTTTTTTTGTATAGAAAATTATAGACACCTTAGGCCCAGTTCAACGTCGAAATTTCAGATACGACCCTGTAAACTCTGACAAATCATTTTAACGGTTTTTTTATTTTGAAAACAATGGTCCAATCGGATTTTAAATTGGAAAAAAAATGACAAAGTTATGGCAAAAAGAAACCGGCGGCGTAATTTCGACGTGGAGCTGAATATTTTACTTTATGTTCGCGAATATCCGAATTCCTCTCTCTGAAACGTTAGAAAGGTTTTAGGTTTTTCACAAAATAAAAGTAGTAGTACTTCGGACTTTAAATTTTAGTCCGGACCGCTCTCATCTTTTCCGGGGAGTTGGGGACTGATTATGACAGGCGTCTAACGTTCCTTGAACGATTTGGGAAGCTGAAGTAAACGTTCTTTCATAGTCACCCCTAATGGCATACTGAATTTTCGAACATGGGCAGAGGTCTACTCTCGTGATTAATAAACGCAAACCAAATGACTGTTTTTGTTTGTTGTTTCCAACTTTTTACCATAACATTGCCATTTTTTGATCACGTTAAAATTCAATTGCACCGTTGTGAAAAATGATCTGCCAGGATGTGTGGGGACATATTTGAAATTTTGAAGTTGTACTAGGCTACAAAATATTAAACACGTTTTTTTGATAGCGTCATTGCTTCAAGAGAAATTTCAGCCGGGACACCCTGCATATTAAACAGAAAACAAATTTTAAGAACAGGTTTAGAAGGGCCGTCGCTTCAATTGGCAGAAAAGCGCAACAAAACAAGAGTATTTGTTTTACAAAATTTCTGCTGCCATTGCAGATTTTATATAGGATTTTTATACGTTCTGATCGATTTTGGGCTTTCTGGTGAAACGACCCATGTTTTGGAAATTCGTTTTTCTAGACAACCTACGTATATTGCACAATATTATGTAAATACAAAAGGAAGAGTAATGTTTTTATATTGAAGGTGGTGGATTATTTAATTTCAGAGGTGTATGGAAAATTCTGAAATGTTTTTATGAAGAGCATTTATTCACAAAAACGACAAAACCTGTCACTCGTATTTTATTGTTTATTTCAAACTATATGTATTTTTATCGTTATATTAATTACAATAAACTTATTTCAATATAAATATAAACGAGATTAGGAATTCATAAGTGTAATATAATCCGAGTTTTGCTCTTGGAAGGAAGAAAATCTGAAGTAATTCTTCTAATCAAGGCGCTTGAATAGATTAAAACCCACATGACAACTCTGTCGTGCAGGTCTTACATAGCAAAGCGCCGTACTCCATGTTTATTTCTATACATTTTGACCGTACAAAAAATATTGAAATATCGACAAAACAAAATTAAAGGTTTTCTTTATCATTTACGGTTGAAAAAAATCATACCTTAAGAATGCATCATCAATTAAAAAACTGTAAAAATTAAGGTGAGGGGGCCATTAATAGGCGGAAAGGATTCCAGGGATGATTTATAAAAACAGGCAATATCCCCACTTCTGTGGGCCGTCACTTTCTATTGAATTAGAGTGTAAGGGCGGTTTCAGTTTCCCATTGGACTCTGCACGGAGATAAAAAATCTCTGTTCTGGAACGTTCATTTGTCACTGACTCATTTGCATACATTTCAGCCATTTACGTGAAATAACTTTAGAGAGCTGACACCTTTAGGAATTCGAGTACCGATAGGACGGACAAAAACAAATCGGAAAATCAAACGTTTGTTTAATTGGAACGTTTTATATTGCTTTTACATAAATTGTCGCCACTTTTGGATGAAAGTTTTTATTCGAAAATTCCATCTTTCATTTCGTAATTGCATCGGCAAACTTTGCCCATAGGGACATTTTCCTCACAATGCGCTCGTGATATATTATCTTATACATTGAAACAATTTCAACATACATATTTCCTCAGTGAATACTTCTTTTGGGCCATGAGAGGGAAACAGAAAACATTACTATACAAAATAATGCCCGTGCACGAATTGAATATACATTTTTTAACATCCGATTCTAACAAGAAATAATGGCGTGTCTTGATATATGACATTTTTCTTCAAAAATGATTTTACACTTTTATACAATAATTTGTAGTTTGACGTAACATTCTGAGTAATTACTAAAGTAGTGATAAATTCATTTAGCAGTGGTCCGCTTGAGCAATTAATATTTTTTATTTAATTAAGGTTTTTAGTTTAGATAAAAAGTCAGTGTCACGAGCGGGATTCGAACATACGCCGCTGCTCTACCACTTGAGATATCGAGACCTTGTTCCGCTCGGACACTAACTTCCCCTCTTAATCCCATCTTTTTAAGTTTCCCTCATTTTTCCCATTTTTAAAATGTCGTGTAATCTATTTGATTCTCGGCGACAAATCTATTTGAAGATCTTGGGCTCGAATCCCGCTCGTGACATTGACTTTTTTTAATCTCAACTAAAACCCTTAATTAATTGAAAGTAGTGATAAATGCAATTTTGATTTTGAAAATATATTTGTAACAAAGAATTTGCAATTCGTGTTTTAAGGATTGGTATATAAAAACCGTGTTCACAAAAAATAGAAAAAAGTTGAAATAAAGAGTGAAAGAAAAAACTGTATACTTAATGTTTAATAACCTACATAGAGCGTCAACTTATTATTGTAACCCTGACTTTCGCAACAAATATTTAACGTAGAAAAGTAAATGTTCATCGTATTAAACATGCTGTTCAATGTTAAAATTGAACTCTAAGCCAAATAGAGTTTTATTACCCGATTTATCCAGTACACTCAGTTTTATGAAAAAGATGGAATGAAACATTTCAACATTGGTTTTACATCGAAAATTAATTTCTGTTCAAATCACAAGGATCACAAACATCAGAATTATTAAAAAAAGGCAAGTTTACAGAGGATAAATGAAAATTCTTGTACAGTAAAAGTTTAATTAATTTAGCTACCATGGAAATCAATGTTACCAGATTGAACTCAATCCTAATAGATAACCAAGTTTAACAATCATTAATAAATAATGATGAACCTATTGTTTGGTTATTTACAAACATTTTGACTCTGTATTTGGACTTGTTTAGTCTTTTCCCTACCTTTGATGGTTAGTCCATGTGTTAATTGGTTTTTCGAGTTTAGTAGGATTGTTAAATATGCAGGGCGAGGTGTGAGTGTAACCATGATGTGGGTTTGTTTATTGTGGCTAAAAAGCCATGTCCAAAAGCTTTTACGGAATTTCAATATTATATTTGAAACTTTGGCCATAGAAGAGGAAAAAGAAAATTAAACGAATTTAATTTATATTACGCAAGATCAGTAAAATAATTAAATTTTGGCAGAGCAAATAATATTGGGTTGTCCGGAAAATAATGCAGGATTTTAAGTTTTCATTAAAAAAAATCTATATAAAATATTCTGTTTACGTTTACAGGATTACTCATTTGTATGAATGTCAACACTTATTAATCCTCTTCCAAATGATATTGTTTGTTTACCTCTGTAGCATTCCGCTACTTGGAAATAATTCAGTCATCCTTATAATGTCAAAGCGAGAATTTCGTACGATTTTCTTTTACGAGTTTAAACTCGGCCGAAGCGGAGCCCAAACGGCTAGAAACATTAACCAAGTCTGGGGCGAGGGTTGTGTTAATGAGTGCACTGTGCAAAGGTGGTTTAAAAAATTTCGGGAGGGAGATTTCAGCCTTGAAGATGAAGAAGGTCGTGGAAGGCCTTCCTCTCTTAATGATGAT
>CM077102.1:11518264-11532389 GCA_039619505.1 Cimex hemipterus
TGAGATGAAAAAAAGTTAATGGCACGAGAGGGATTCGAACCCACGACCTTCGGCTAGATACGCCGCTGCTCTACCACCTGAGCTATCGTGACCTCGATCCACTCGGACATCAACTTCACATGTCGTGGGTTCGAATCCCTCTCGTGCCATTAACTTTTTTTCATCTCAACTAAAAACCGTAATTAATTGTGTTATATTAATTGGTCGAACGGACCACGAAACCAGTGAATATATATATAATGTCCAAAATGTTACAAAGAATAAAAAAGCCTTCCATAAAATAGTTACAAATTTTTTTAAAAACAAAATGAAAAAATCATCGTCAAACTCCATTGAATTGGTACTTTTCTTAATTCTAGTAAAACAGACCGAAAGGATTGGATTAAGAAAAAGACAATTTTTTTGTAGTTGATAATCATATCAAAACTACGAAAAGCTAACGAAATATTAATTTAAAAATCATTTTATTATTTAAACCAAAGTAAAAAAGAAACAATAAATCATACTCATATATTTTATTTTAAAAAAATACTTGCTATACCTAGTATATAAAATACTGTAACTTAATAGGCGAGTCAATTATTTCTGTGAATTTATTAGCCGTATTAGTGCTTATCTAGCCGAAGATTGTGCGTTCGAATCCCGCTCCTGACATTGACTCTTTTATCTCAACTGAAAAACGTAATTAATTGAGATTGGACAAGCGGACCGCGAAAACTATCGAATTTTTAGATAACTAAATTTGTTTATAATACAAATCCTGTTCTCTTCCCAACAAAAACTGAATTATATACAATAATTAGCAGGATTTTTTTATACAAAAGGAATAATCGTAGGCATACATTATTTTTAATTGAGATTGAAATAGTTTATGGTATTTGTAACATTCATTTTTAACATCGTTACGAGAAATAAACCTTGATGTTAACAAACTTTCTTTCTTTGCAATTTTAGGCCTTGAAGTCAGCTAGAACGATAGAGAAGTTTATTATTTGTTTGGTATTAGCAAGGTGGGACAAGGCTAGTTATTTATTTTCCAAAGACTCCCATAACACGAACTCTCATCGCATGTCCTAGTTTCAGTAATAATGAATAATTCAAACAAGTAAAACAACGATAAATTAAACTCTTAGTTAAGTATCGTGGACTTTAGGGCGTAAAGCCTTCTTGTGTAACAAGATATACTTTACTTCCATTTCAGTATTAAATTAATAATTTAATATTTCGCTCTTCATAGAAAGCCCTAGATTGATGATAGTTACGGAAGAATTTTACCTAAAGACGATGGCATTCCTGGAATTTTTACTTCGTTATTCAAAACGCCTATAACAATTTTCTTCAAGAATTAGTGTAAAGTATGAATAAAAAAAAAAAAAAAAAAACTAAGTGAAACAAGTTTGGCTTTGGCGACGGTTCAGTACTATTTTAGTACTTTTCTCAGGCTAAGGTTTATGAACTCCGCACGGAGAATAATAGCATCACAATTTAAAATTGTAATTTTGACAAGGAAATAGCACGCTGTACTTTAATGCGTACCTCATCCATCTTCCTGTAATTTTGTTTCCATTTTCATAGATGTTCTCTGTGTTTTCCTGCAGTGAAGTACAGTTTTCTTATTAATAGAGCTTTTAAGAGCCGGGAATACGGGAAAATTGGAGGGGTCATTTGCTCTTGTTGCGTACAAATAAAAAGAAAAATTATTTAATTAAGTAAGCCACTATTTAGAATTTCCACTGAACAATAAAGCTCTTGATTGTCAAAGCAGGAATTTTCAAGGATGCCATTAGTGAATCCTTCTTTTTAAATAAGTCACACATTATTGATGCTCTGTCCTACTTTCATTGCTTTTCCACTCATCGAAAACCACGTTCCGATTTTTATGATTCGTAAAAGTACAATTCCAAATTATTGGCTTAAACTTTGAGGAACTCGAAAACTGTTGTCTTGGGCCAATCCATTCCAAATACAAAAAAAAAATGCTATGTTAATATTCTGTACACATTGAATACATCATACCAATTAGGAATAGTTTATTAATTAAAAATTAAATAACATTAAATTGAAGTTAAAATTACTTCCATTATGTTTAATGGCCTAATGGTCCAAATTACTTCTTTTGATTAATTTTTCTTTTAATGTAAGGTCTTGGTTGAGATGGAAAAGTGTCACGCGCGGGATACGAACCCACGACTTCGGCAGTCGAATCCAAATATTCGGTACACGAATCCCGCTCGTGATACCAGCTTTTTCATCTCAACAAAAACTTATATAAAAAGAATAATTAATTGTTAAAATTACCTTTGATTTTGATATCATCAGTTGGTTAAAGGTATTTACAGTTACAGTTGATTACCGAATGTGTGCATGCTTGAAATGCGGTTAGTTAACGAATATTCGTGCGCTTTGAAGCGGACGAGCATGGCGAGTACCGATTATCCTTCGCCGGAATAACCAAGAATCCATCCCCACTAGTCGGCGAATCCCGCAAATCTGCAGGAACAACCCAACCTCCGGACTTAACAACTGGCGTCCAAACACGCCAAAAAAAAGTGACAGCTTTGGCAGAGAAGTTCTCACGTATCAAGACGATGGGCGTCCACGGAGGATCCTCACTCCCTTAAGAATAATAGGCCATGCGAGGTTGACACACGGACGCTAACTTTTCGACAAAGTGTCCCAAATAATTGAAAAGTGCCTGTTTCGTAGATGCCGGCGGGAGTGAGTATTGGATATCTACCCTCCAAGTCCGGCGTTACCAGGGATGCCGGCTGTTGCGCAAAGGACTTAAGGTTAAAGAAAAAAAGAAGAATGTGTTTGATGATTAAGTTTGTTAACTGACAATTTAAGATAAAAATACGGAAACTAAAAATCTGGCCAGAAACAAAACAAAGTGATTATAGAAATATAGAGAATTGGTTTGGAGAAAGTTAATACGAAATGGCAATGTTGAATGCGACGTTCGAACGTCTTATCGAATCACGACAGTGAAGATTTGACACTTATCTTGGAGCTTGCAATTGGAGTCTGGGAGCCACTCACCGGACGTCGTCAAAGGGGCGTTCGTTCGCACCCGTCGTAAGCCAGAGAGATGTACGTTCGTGCGTACGGGTTGAGTCCTCGGGAGAGACTGACTGAACGCTGAAGACGGTTGTACTTCGTGCGAACAGTTCGAAAGCTAGGCAGCGACTCACTCTAGACAGCCTCTGTACGTTCGTGCGTACAGGCCGAAGACCAGGCAGTGCCTCACTCCTTTTACGAAGGATTGCTGAAAATTGACCTGTTTCTCCCTCCAACGTCGTGATCCTTACAATGATATAAAAAGGTTTATATTGGCGTAAACAGTGTCATCCTTAGCTCTATATAGAGAGCGTGTAGGATACCGGCCGATATGAGAACTCCAATTGTTGGTAAGCATTTTTTGTTTTATAGTATACAGTACTGGTATGTATATTGTTTTGTGTACCATAGTGTTTCTGAGTGAATGTATTTAATGTGTAGTGTGTGAGGGCTGATGGGGGATATGAGTACCCATCGAGTATGTATTTAAGATTTAAGTAAGAATCTAGTTATTGATTGTGTTGTGGCTGAGTTGATCTAGATATTGATAGTTCCTGGAGCCTACATGGCGGCTGGACGGATATGACGGAGGTCTCGGACTGACACCGGGGTAGGTACCTCCAACGGGAATAGAACTGAAATGGGGAGACAGAAACAAACTGTGGAAAAACCATCCATCACTCATGGCTCCAAGAGATGACATGAACAGGATGTTTGAATTTAATCGAAAATTCCGAACACATCTGGGAATCAAAAAGGAATGGGAAGGAATGTAAAATAATTCCTTTAAAAATGGCACCACCTTTTGGTACACAGATGGATCCAAAACAAAGGAAGGTACAGGAGCAGGAGTATTTGGACCTGGTACTCGGAACCCATGGGAAAACACACCAGTATCTTTCATGCAGATATTCACGCAATAGAAAGATGTGTCCAATTCAACCTAGATAAGGGATACAAAAACAAGAATATAGCTATCATGTCAACAAGCAGCTATCAAAACACTAAGTTCAAATATCATTAGCTCAAAAATGGTGCTGAACTGCAAAACCAAATTAAACTCATTAGGTACGCAGAACAAACGCCTCTGGTGGGTCCCAGGACAGATGGGAGTAGATGGCAATGAAAAGGCGGACACCCTTGCAAGGAAAGGGGCAGCTACACCGCTGACAGGACCCAAACCCTTCTGTGGCATAGGAACCCACACTATAAATGAATATCTCAGACAGGAGGACAAAAAGAAAATAAGGGACCATTGGAATTCGATTATTGGACACAGACAATCCATGAATCTTCTTACCAATTTCAGAAAGAAAGAAATTACAGAATTGCGAATCCTTACAGGATTCCTAACAGGACACTGTAGATTAAATGGACATCTAAAGAATATTGGAATAATCCAAGATGGCACATGCAGATTCTGCAAAGAAGCAGAAGAGACACCAACCCATCTACTAACAAACTGCGGAGCAACATTAGCTCGCAGGAGGAGGTGTTTTGGGATGTACAATGTGACCATAGAAGAGCTTCAACCAATAAAACCGGGCCTACTAATCACGTTTCTTGATGAAATAGGACTCACCGATGTGCTCTAGGCAGAGAACGGGGGATACAATAGCTCTCAAAGGGCGCAGTATACAACACCCCGAAATATCATCATCATCATCATCACCGGGGTAGGTGATACTCGAGGCATGTCGGCAATTTATTGTAAATTGCAATGCTGGAATAGCTGGTTGATTGCTCGAAGTAAGCTCAATTCTGTTTATGCGTGATTTGTGCGTGCAAATTTGAACTTAAGTAAATCAGTAATACAATTTAAGTGATCGGCGACCATGAACTTATGAAAAAAATATTACTACCAGTCCTTCGATTGTTTTTTCCAATGTTTCATAAGTCAATAAGTATTAATTGTTTCTTCGCCGGAGAACTTAAAGTAGGAGAGTAATTTAAGCCCGTCTAGAACATTGTTTACACTGAAGAAAGGTTTTCAATCTTATCGTCAGAATTGATTTGGTGTTAATTCGTATTGGGAAGAGGCCAGATGGAAAAAACCAAAAAGGAAATTCATTGATCTTCAGAAAGCTTTCTTTCATTTTATTTCACACTAAAGCGACACATTCTTAGGATTTTTAGACGAAAGAACTCTTTAACAGAAGTGCCGAGCCGAGTGTCTTCGCCCTCTTGACCTCGTATTGAATTTTTTCTTCTACCACTTAAATTTTATTTGACCACGTCTAGACTTTTTGCCGGGAGTCAGAAAAATCAAGCGAAATGTTTTAATATAAAATTTTTAGATGTATTTTTAATTTTTTAAGATAACGCAACATTTTCAATTCTTTCTCAATATTTTCGACATTATAACGAGTATATTGGAAACTGTATGGAACGGTTATCACCGAAATGTTTTACGGAACGTTGTTAAACGGCGCCGACCTTTATTGTCAATTAACTTCGGTACCCGTTTCGGAGAGCGTTTGTCAAGTATGCAAATTACATCAGGCCAAACTTCTACAACAGGAAAATCGAATATTTGAATCAATTCTCTTCTTAAATTGGAAAACGTACAATTGAAAATGTTCATTTCAATCTGATAGTACATTTTTCCATTCCATAATGGAATACGTTAATCCTTCAGCACTTCAGCATACGATAAGTATAAATAAATAAATTTTATTCCACGAATAGCAACTTTCTCAGTCCGTCGACTGCAGACCATTTAAATACTAATGTAGAGGATTCTTTAATAATAAAATATCATCAATCTTTCTGAAAAGGTACACCTAAATTTTTTTTGTTTTTATTTATTTATTAGATACTTATACATACATTTTGTGCAAAGTGACTACAAGGGGAAATGTCTAGGACATTATACATCCTTGTGGCAGAGGGCTTAAGTGTATTTACAGTCTTTATTGATTTGACCAAGAGACAATTAGAACAGTGGTGAAAAATTATACTAAAAACCACTTGCAGAAAGAATTAGTAATTAGAAAAGTTACAAATATTATATAATTATACAAGATTGCATATATTATAAATTATACAACATTAGTCATTGACTACATGTGTACAATAGATAAGTTTGATAAAAACACATTTCTTTAGTAGCTAATATAATAAATAAGCAATGTAATAAATAATTACTAGTAAGTTACACACCTAAAATTGAGTTAGACACATCTTGACAGTTTTATGGCATCAATAGTTTGATGTTTGCTTATTAAAATATCATATTTTTATTTTGATATATCTCGCCAGTCTACAATCTACACGAAACCTTTTTTCTTGAAGGATTTTTATTTTCGCTTCTCTTAGAACTTTCCAAATAAAATTTACTTTGAAGTTTACATAGGAATGTTTAAATGATATTATTATAGTATTAATTAATGCGACCAACTGTGTAAAAAATAGGGCTATTAAGGTGGCTTCAATAGTTTCCTGGCTCCGACATTAATTTAAGGTTTAAATAATTGGATTTAACGCTTCTTTCAAAGAGACCATGGAAAGTTCTTTAATTAAAATGTTTTCATTAAGACGTACTTTGGAGAGCAGTGGGCTTTTTTCTAAATGTCCTTTCGCACAGTTTTGTAAATGAGTTTCCTCCATCACAATTTTTTCCGGCCTCTTTTAAAGGAGCATTTTTCAAGTTTAAACATAAAAACTACAAAAGTCGTATAATAATAATTCGTAATAATTAATTTTTTTAAGCAATACGTATTTTATACATGGTCAAGCTTGGACAACACAATTGATCACGGTTAAAGTATAAATTTCCCTTCATCGTTCAAAAATTAAGTAATAAATATAAAAATTTCATTTATTGACTCATGTAAAATAATATCTATTTATATTTAAACAATTAAACTTTTTTCTTATATAAGTTAAACAAAAAGAAATTCTATTGATAAAACAGTTCAACACAAATACGTTTTGGTTTTTCTATAAACTAATTACTAATAATCAAATAAAGACAGAACAAATTAATATATATTTAATTGCTTATCTATTTACATATAATCAACTTACTACAATATTATTATATTATGTACATATATCGATAATTAAATTCATCGACTAATAATGTACGATATTTTAGAGCTGTCATATTTATTTTAACAAAATAAATTAAACTGAATTGTTTTATTACATGATGAAAATAGTATTATTAATTGTAATTAATTAACATTTTTATTGGTTTTGGTTGAAATGAAAAATAGTATCACGAACGGGATTCGAACCAACGACCTTCGGCTTAATGTTAATTAACTGAAACAAGTAATATGGTCAATTAGACCACTAAATATAATGAATTTAATAAGTATTATTAATGTTGATGAACAATTAAAAAATATTACGGCCACTTAGCTCATTATAAATTCATATGTATATAAATTTATTTTTTCTCCACATCAATCAGATCATTATTATAGAAAGAGAGGGCACTCTCGACACGACACCCAAGAATGGCACAATTACACAGACGGCAAACACTTTGAACTCTGAAGATGATCTCAATAAAGATAGAAACGTTGGCACGATAAAGAAAATGTTTTTCTAAAACCTACATCAACCAGACGGCATCTCACGATTTCCAAATAAATATCGATTAAAGATAACTAATTACCACACAGTATAGAAAGAAACAATCGCAAGCATGAATTATTAAAAAAGAATAATAATAATAATAATATAGATTGAATGAATAAGAAAGAACTGCCTAGATTAATAAAGGCTTTTTGATGTAATAATATGATCTTTTCTGAAATAGAAACTGTGAGGCGATGTCAAAATTTATGTGACTTGCAGAAAGTAGAAAATTATTGTAAAATATAATATAATAACCCCTATTGAATAAAACACAAACGATCTAAAATCAATCATTGGTCGTATAAAATAGACTATGAGTCTAATAAAATGATATGGAACGTCTGTAAAAAAAATCCATTGTTAACTAACAATCTAGCTTGACTTTATACAAGGAATGGACGGAAATGTAAACTGAAAAGGATGTTTGAACTTCCTACAATAAAATCTTCCAGGGTATGATTCACATACAAACAATATCATTAATAAAATATCTCTACTGGTCATTTTACCGGGTTATTACATAAGCCCGTGACGTTTTTTGACGGTCAAATTGCAAGAACTTGTAAATCAACATTAAATGGCTCAGTTTGTTTAACTTTTCGCTATAATTTTTCATGTATTTTGTAATTCCGTCATCCCAGAATTTTGTGAATGATGAACTCCTCGAAGGTTTTCTATAGATCTCAAGCGAACTAAGTTTTTCCCATTAATAATTTTGCAGAGCCTGGAATAAGTGAAAATCTGAAGGGGGGAATGTCAAGAGAATACGGCGGGTGGGGTAGCACATCCTAACAAAGCTCCAACAATTTTGACTCGTCTGCAAAGAAACGAGGGGGTGAGAGTTATCCTGGTAGAAAATAATCTTATCGATTCTTTAGATCGTTTTTTGTCAATTAATGACTTCAATCCGTCCAATTCTATACGTTGAATTGACGGTTTGGTTCCCAGGAAGAAATCATAATAAAGCAACCCTTTCCTACTGATATAATCGGCATTCGGAGTTGCGAAGAACGGTGGATCGCGGCGTTTTGACCATGATTTTCTTTTCTAAAAATGTAAAGAATACTGCTTTCGACGAAAACGGGTTGTTAACCATTTCGTTTTAGGAAAGAATTGCATATGACGATATGATCATATACATCCATTTCAGTCAACATGTGATGGACCAATATGAGGTATTGGTACCAGCATACCGACGCTCCAACGAACATAGTGTAATATTCCTTATTCCAATTATTCCTATATATTTCATTTTAATAGCTTTTCCCCTTGAACCGATTTTCCAAGACTAGACTTTACCAACACTCTTCACTACCATCATTGTTAAATCCCTCCTAGACAGTGTCCAAGATTAGGGTATATAATAGGACTGATTGTAATATTTGAGGAGTCTGTTTCCGTAAGGCCTCCTCTATTATTTTTCCTTTTTTAATTTGTTGTTAGTTGCGAAGTTCCGACCCATCGCGACCCCATGTACAATGCTCCTCCACCATCTTCCTGAGTCCGCTTAAGCTCACACCGACTGGTTCAGTGACTCCGTCCATCCACCTCATTCTCTGTCGCCCCCTTCTTCTTTTGCTCTCAATCTTTCCCAGCATTAAGCTCTTCTCCAGTGAGTCATTTCTTCTCATTTGGTGGCCAAAGTATTTAAGTTTCATTTTCAGGATTGGTCCTTCTAGAGAGCAGTCAGGGTTGATCTCCTCTAGGATTGACCGGTTTGATCGCATTGCAGTCCAAGGGATTCGCAGATGTCTTCTCCAGAATACTCCCAACCATCCCTTTTTAATACAGAAGTTAATTTTTCATCTGTCCGTGTAAGTTTACTTCTACCCTAGTCTCCACCTCAGAATCTCGACACACCAACGAATATTTTAGTGTTGGATGTGGGATTCGAACCTCGCCCTCAAAGATCCAGCTTCTGTCATATTCAGCTTTTAGTTAATTAACGTTTTTAGATGAGAAAAAACCTCAGCGTCACGAGCGGGATTCGAACCCGCGACCTTCGGCTAATTATGCTGCTTATCTACACTTGAGCTATCGTGACTTCGATCCCCTCGGGCGCTAACTTCCCATTTCAACCCCACCTTTTGAATTTTTCCTTCTTTTTGCCATTTTTCAAATGTCGTGTAATGAGGATTCGATACTCGGCGAGAAATGAAATGGGAGCGGAGGTAAACTTAATTTATGTGAATTAAAAACCTTAATTAATTGAAAGATATTAATTGGCCAAACTATTAGATCATATCCATATGAATATGTAATAAAAACCCTCTTTAAATATCGATTATATTCTTGTATTTTTGTTTCCCACGATCTGACATTCAGAAACCTTCCAAACCATTGACAGTATCTTGACTTTTGGTCCAGAAAGTAAAGAATCGAAACGCACAGAAGTATAACACTTCCACCTGTTTACGCTTAAAGGATTTCATTACCACCGTCGAATACTTCGGACTTGACCTGGAAAAACGACTTAAAAAATTGAAACGAAACGATCTAAACAGGAGTTACAAACTACTCAACATACTTACTTCAACTTAACTACAAGATATACGATAGTTCTCAAACCTATGGACTTGTTATCAAGTCTGGCGGTCAACCAAGCATTGACTCCAGACGCATTCAAAAATTTGAATCAAAACTTCTAAGAAAAATCGATAACCCTTCTGATTATATATCCAACCTCACCCTACATCGAGACCTTAATCTCTTTGTTCCAGAAATAGCGAATCAATCCCTTTTTACACATACCAATGCCTTGCCCCGGCAGTTTAGTTCCACTAATATCCCAGATAATTTTATCCGGTCGTTGGCCACGTGATGCCCTAGTAACGAAGAAAACTTAAAATTGTTCATTATTTATTTTATTCTACAGGCGGCTCACCACTGGGTGATTACTCCTCACATACTACACATGTCAATTTTATTCTTATAGCATATGCGATCTCGAACCACAACTGACAAATAAATACACAATACCTAATTCAATTTCAGATTTAACAAAAATTGTTTATAAATACAAGAGGAATAAAAATTCAATTATTCAAATACGTTGCGGACTTATTTTACAGGTTATCGTTTAAAGAAAATCTCTAGAATTGTTTCTCTTTAAAAAGTTCGTTTCCTCGGCAAAATTGCTCTCGCAAGGCTTATACTACAAAATCTTGAAGAGGGAAGCGGTAGCACAATTTTCTTTTCCCAATACACGCGCAAGATCGCGATCTTATTGAACGAATTGGTATGAATTCAAATGAGCGCTTTTATAGCACCAAACGCAGCTTTTCAAACTTCAGCGGATATGCGATAGCTACAGCCCCGTAGGGATCCGATTCCGCCAGAAACGGCGATAACAATAATAATTGTCATTATTGCCTTGTAACGGAGCTGATGGGCCATATGGATGGCACTTTGTTAACGATTGGAATAAATAAAAACAGATTTAATTTTCACCTTTTTCTAGATTTAACTAATAGAAATATTCTGAAGAGGACGTGAAGTAACTTTTTTACTGTAAGTTAAAAAAAAATCAACAAGCACAAGCGTCGGGGACCAACAGTTCCGCAACATCGTTAAGTTGTGCTGGTTGCCTAACCTGCGTTTGTAAGTATGTTGGGTTCGAATGCAGGGCCGCTGGACTCGCACCCGGCACCTTTTACCTTACAGTATTGAGCACCGTGTCTACGCATAAACCGTCGCGACCACCGACGTCCCTCCTTATTTTGCTTAAATGGTATGGTTTTATTTTATTGAAAAATTATTTCTACAAAATGTTCATATTTATTGAAATAGTCTCATATTGCTGTTAACAAGCGTCAATATTTTCTTAATATAATTTCAGGACAGATACATGGTACATCCTGTTCCCTTCAAATCGATCATCCACATTTCTTTACAAAGTAAAAATACACTGACACGTAGCGGTTTCAAAAATAAATGATTTGGTTTTGACGGATTGAAACCGAGTTGGGATAATATATTTTTTTCCTCATCGGCATGTCTGAAATTCGAGATGTGAATAGATGTAGGTTTATAAAGAGCACTCGCGCCCGGGAAACTGGCGCGGATTAGAGCAGTAAGACGGAGATTTCTGAGGTAAGAAGCTTAAACACTGAGCAAGCTAACCGAAGTACAGCATAGCTAAAAATGCTTTCCAGGAAGTGAAAAACTTTATGCAAACCCTGATTATTCAACAAATTCTTTTCAACAGCGCAATTAACAACTTAGATGGTATTGTTTTTCATTGAGCGCAAATATATTACAATTGAATCTCTTTTGAATGTTTAAAAATAAAATAGGGAGATATAATAACAAACTATGTTTTTACATATTTATTATTCTCCATTTATTAATATATATTTTTTATTAATTTTATTTGTTTTGTTTTCAACGTCTAATTTTGATGGTGAGTGAAGTAGTTTTTTTTTTTTGATAATTCATAACGTCAGTTCGTTTCTTGTTTTTCCGGTCTTGTGTAAAGATTCCAATGTTTATCCATCAAAAGTGGAAAAAAGGCACAAAGTCAGAAGTACTTTAGTGAACCATGCGGTTCCATTTATGCTCTCCGAGGGGGGGGGGCGCAGAAACTTTTATGGAAGACAACATTTATCTGTACGCTTTTCGTTAGGTTTAAATTCATCCGCCGTTTTGTAAATCGTGTTTTCAAGTCATTTCGGTGTTTTTATTTGTGTTAAATTTTTATGGAGAAGTCCAATTGCGTGTATGTATCGGTGTATAATCAGCGATTGTATATGTTGAAATGTTAATATTCGCAAGATTATCTTAGTGTATAATGAAAAAGAAATGGGCCATGAATGCTTCCTTGAGAAACACATAATGCATACATACGGTAAAAACATCAAAACCGTTTTCTACAGACAATTACAGCCCATAATAATGACATATACTACATAATCATGAATGCTGTACCATCACCAAAGAGAGCTGATCATCTCAGTAAAAAATAATAGATTTAAAATGCTTTTAAAATAAAAAACTAGTCATTGAGTTTCTTTTCAGGTACTAGACAACCAACACTCATTTTCTTTTTGTTGATACCGATTTGGGATCATTACAATGGTCTTGCACAAGAACCAACACAAAATAGAGATAAAAAAGTAAAAGTTAAAAAAAATGGTTTGAGTCAAAAAATAAAAAACTGAAAATAATATAAACTTTGATGATATTAAATAGGGTTGGAAAATTTGGAAGATGATATCATAAATTTACAAGAAAACAATTTGTAAACAATATAGAATTATTTGAATCATGTTCAAAAGTGAGAAATGTAGATTAAATCAATGTTTCCTTAAGACCTTTCAATTAATTAAGGTGTTTAGTTGAGATAAAAAGTCACGGTCACGAGCGGGATTCGAACTCACGACCTTCAGGTAGATTCACCGCTGCTCTACCACTTAATCTATCGTCACTTCGATCCACATGGGAAACAATTCCCCATCTCAACCTAATTAAAGTTTCCTCAAATGTCGTGCAATCTATTTGATTCTCGGCGACAAATGTTCGAATCCCGCTCGTGACACTGACTTTTTTATCTCAACTAAAAACCTTAATTAATTGAAAGGTATTAATTATTCAACTTATGAATGGTCAATAATTGGTCACGAAATCTATGAATTTCTAGAGTAGGGTAATATATATAAAATTTAATTAGTATATATATAAGAAATAACAAATAATGAAACAGTTTTAGATATCAATAAATGTAAAAAGTATGTAAATAAAATGGAAGAATATAAAAAAATTACTGTAAAAAAGAACATAACAGTACATCATTGTCAGTACAGTAATAGTGTAAATAGATAAAAACTGAAGCAGAGATTATACGTTTCAAAAAAGAAAACTATGAACGTATCTCGTTTTTTCTCATTATAATAATTTAAAAGTTTTCAATAAAATTAATGTTATATAAAATATTCATACCGTTTTTAATTATGTAGGCTGATGAGATGAATAATTTAAACTATTAAATTTGAGGGTTATCTAGTTTCTGAAAAGAAACCCAAAAATATAGATATTAAAATATAATGTAAAAAATATAAAAATATTTAACAAACTAGTGTTGTATAAGCTTATTTTCCAGTGTTACTGATCTAACTATGACAATGGTGTTTTGGACGTTCCAATATCTAATGGAGAATTGCGATTTATAGAGTTCCAGCACATTAGAAATATTTTATGTCTTAGAAGTGATTTAATTTTCTTCTCGTGTTTTTTTTTGTTGTTTGTTTTTCCTCTGCTGACTAGTAACTGGGACGCTTGTTTTCCATCGTCCTAAGTGGGCTGGCAGACTGCCGGCGCCAGCTAGCTGTCGCCACATTCACCTTCCTTAAAAATATTGCTATGTTTTTCATAAACTTAACAGGTTTGGCTTGTTGAGAAAAACGTATGATAGACATTATTTCTATCAAGGAAATTTTTGTACATAATATTTATTATATATTATATATATATTATATATTAT
>CM077102.1:11535251-11548615 GCA_039619505.1 Cimex hemipterus
ATATATATATATATATATATATATATATATATATATATATATATATAAGCAAGGGACAACAAAGATAATTTGTCAGAATGATAGTTGCTTTAGATAAGAACAAGTTGACGGTTCTAAACTACTTTGAACTTCCAAGTAACAAATTGCTCTGCTAAAGCATTAGATAAGATACAATCTCTTGAAAATGGGACAAGTAAATTCAAATATTCGTTGGAAATAAGCTTCGCGTTTTTCTTCTGACGTTCAGACAATTAATGCGGTGACAATGAAACAGAATTTATGATTAAATGGAATACAGAAGTACTTATATGAAGAATTTTAATATTGCAAACCGACTCAGTATCGACCAAAAGACCCCCCCCCATGACGGCAAACCCAATTAAACCTAGAAAAGATTCCAGTTTGGAGTTCCAGTTCAATTTACACAAGAAAATTTCAGTAATTACTACACAAACTACTGGAAATGATAATCAATCATGGTCCCAAGGCTATTTGCTAACGTGCTTAAACTAAAATCATTGTTGTATAAGCTTACTATATAAAGTTTGTTTTTCATAAGAAATAATTTAGGAAAGAATGTTTTGAGTTAATATTAAGGATCGATACAGTGAAATAGATTATTCAATTAATTATAACCGTCGGTAGGAGGAAGGCCAATAATTGATAAAGACCCCACTATTTCACCCGAGTTAAGAATGAATAATTCAAAAGATTCAAGAGA
Organism: Cimex hemipterus; assembly: GCA_039619505.1. NCBI lineage: Eukaryota > Metazoa > Arthropoda > Insecta > Hemiptera > Cimicidae > Cimex > Cimex hemipterus. The sequence continues at coordinate 11,535,973 of CM077102.1, forward strand.
GTGTATATCTTTAAGCTGAAAATTCACTAGCCGGGCGGCTTTTCCTCCTTTCTCCGATTACTGCTTGTTTCCTTCTGATAACTCGCTACCGTTATTACTAACAGAATACTAATGACAGCAATTACTATAAATTGCACTCCTCCGAGTCGGATTGCTAGAGTTCATAACAAAGCCGTGAGTTCGGAAACAACACCAACCAGGATAGACCGCGACCGATCACAAGTTTATGAGTACGCTCGCCAAGCCACAAACCGGTGGGACAAGGCTTTACGGTTTCGGGACGGTCAACCAACAGGCCGGTAATCCGTGCCACTGTTGCCTCACCAAAGATACTCGTGGCACTAGTTTTTTTCATTTCAAACAAAACCTTACCTAAAAAGATTAATTTATCGAAAGAGGTAATTTGGTCAATAGACCACTAAATATAATGGATTTAATAAGTTTAACTCCACTAACAGCTCCCCATGGCCGTTTCAAATATCGCTAAGAATCGAATTCTGATTACACAACGTTTGAAAAATGGCAAAAAGAAGGGAAAATTCGAAAGGTTGTAGGTTGGGATGGGAAGTATGTGTCCCAGTGGTTTGAATTCACTATAGCTCAAGTGGTAGAGTAGCGGCGTATCAAGCCGAAACTAGTGGGTTCGAATCTTACTCTGACTTTTTATCTCAACCACGACCTTACATAAAAAGGATAATTAATTGAAACAAGTAACTTGGTGAGTTGACCACTAAAATTTCTTAAATTCTTTCTCTTTAAAAATTTCTTTTTCTCGGCGAAATTGCTCTCCTGGGGTTATTCTACAATATCTCCAATCGGGAAGGGGTAGCACAATTTTCTTTTCCCAATGCACGCAAAAGATCGCGGTCTTATTTAGAGAATTTCAAACTTCAGCACATATGCGTTAGCTACAGCTCGATAGAGATCCGATTGGGCTAGAAACGGTGATAACAGTAATAATTGTCATTATTGTCGATGAAAAATGGCAAAAAGGAGGGAAAATTTGGATCCAAGCACAGACAGAAAAACACTGTATAGATACTGCCATAAAGAAAATGACACCGCAGGACACATTTTATGTTTCTATGAATATCAATGTAGGTTCTTGCAGCTAGGACAAGAAAAATCACAAGCAAGATCCTACTACAAGGAACCGCTGGCAAACCTGTAGAGGCTGGTTAATAGCCTGAGTTATAACTAACAGAGGAGCACGTAGATCTATTTAAGTCCAGGTGCAACAGGCTTTGTGGCCGTTGTCATATCCTTATCCCCTATCGATAATAGCTCAAGTGGTAGAGCAGCGGCGTATCGTATCCCGATCGTGGCACTAGCTTTGTCATTTCAACCGAAACCTTACCTAAAAAGAATAATTAATTGAAAGAAGTAATTTGGTCAATATAATGCAAAATATAATGGATTTAATAACTAAAGTTACTATTGTGTCTACCTTTACATCAACGGAACCGATTTTTACTTTCTTGCTTTTTGAGATTACATAGTGTAGGGAAATTATTAAGTGAAAGCCCCTACGAACCGTTATTCAAGAGTCCACTACATACTCCGATCGTGGCCGATCTAGAACATCATGGATGACCTAGCGACGCACACTGAAGATTAAGACTTTGTAACGCACATCGTTGGCCAAAGCACCTGCCCGGGCAAAATCTTTCCTACGTAAAGCCATGCTTCCAAGTAGAATAGAACAGATTAATGTTCTACATAAATTACTCAAATTGTTATCGAAGATAATAAATTTTTTAAAAAATTAACTCACTCGACAAGTTGACTCTGCAATGGATGAAACTGAACTGGTTTTACTTATTTTTAATTTCAATTAATTATTCTTTTTGTCTAAGGTCTTGGTCGAGATGGAAAAATTAGCGTCACGAGCGCAATTTATTTTTAATATAAAGAGTAAAATGATTAGTAACATTTTATTAAAGGTAAATACAAGTGTCTTTTTTTTAGTGTATAATTAGAAAGTTGTAAAAATGTCATATACAATACATTTCTCATAATATAATTTCAAAAGTTGAATTTCATCTGAAATAGAATATCAATGAGAAAAGAGGTTTTTCCGGAGAGACAAATTGTTCAACTTAAATCAAATATTGACTCGTTAGAGATATTTTAAGATCTCTTTCTCGATGTATTTCATTAGTGTTTTCCCCCCAATGAAAGATTTGTTGTTCTTGTTTTAGAAATTAGGTCGAGAAGAGCTCAATGCTGGGCTGTTAAAATCATTAAAAAAAGCTTTCCTCCTTCACTCTCATCTTTCCTCCAAATCTGTTAATTTCAAAAATAATACGTATTGATCGTCGTGAACGAGATGTATTACAATCAGGAACTCGTGTTGGAAGGCGAGTCTGTAACTCCGTCAACCTGATGATGAGCGTTTAATGCTCGAAATCCAGATTGTTGTAAATTCTGTGAGTAGGACCATCATTTACAAAAGTCATTTACTCTCTTCATCGACCTATTTTGAGCAGTTAACAAGAAAATGATAAACGACTTCAATTTCATTATACTAGGATTAGGGTCATTGTTCTTTAACGGTTAAACTTCAATTTCAATTTTTATTTTGTTGATCCAATTGCTTTAATATGTAGTCAAGCTTAAAATTTTTTATAAACTGGTGAAAAATTAAAAGGGGAATTGCCAATTTTGTAATATTTACTTTTTCTACCATTTTTATTTTATTTTTATTATAAATAATAGCATTCAACTTTATTAGAAATTATTACGTTTTTTATTGAAGGAAAATTTAATTAAGGGATTTTGAAAAATAACAAAATAAAAGGTTTTAATTCGATAATTTTGTTTATTGAGCATAATAATTTTATTAAACCATTAATCCCGTGTACAATGTTTTCTGTTAGCTAAAACCCCTGTGCACCTGTTAGACATGGTGTTAATAAGGTTGTCACTACTTTCATAAGAAATTTCACTCTATAAATGTTGCAACGCTGCGCGCAGTTGATGCAGGTCAACTGGTTGCAGATGGTAATCAAAAAGCCTTCTCCTCCATTTTCTCAATGGGATTGAGGTCTAGAGGCAATGAGAAAAGGGGAAAATGGGAAATATCCAGGATTTCTCATCATTGATGAATATGAGGCCTATATTCCAGCCAGATATTTTGAGGGATGTATTCCTTGGTAATTTATTGGATATGGTGAGGTTGTCTTCAACAATACGGAGTCCAGTTCGTCCTACGGTGAAAATCCCAACTCAGACTGTTACCTAACTGCACTGAAGGAAGCACGAATTGGAGGCATTGTACTCATCCCCTGTTCTTGATAGATATTTTGGCACCTCTTAGGGTTCCCGTCGTACAGTAGTAACGATATTGTTGACCTCCCTTAGCGTCGTAATGCGCAGCTGTTCTCTACCAAGCCACCTATTGGTACTCCAGGTTTGTCGGGAGATCACGCGGTTTAGAAACGACTACAGCTTCTGCGATATCCACTTGCTGGAGACCTCAATGAATCCTCCTCACAATAACATCGCGAACTTTCCATGGTTAAAGAGAATACAACTGGATTAAAATGGAAAAAAGACGATAAAAAGTGTTTGTTTGCAGAACGACTAATCTTCATGTATACTATTCTTAAATAAATCCGTTATTAAACAAGCATTTTTTTAAATTTTCACGAGGGTTCGCAACAGCAGAGGTTATATCTCATATCCTCGGGGTGCCGGTATTTTTGAAAAAAGCCCATTCGTAAGTATGACGTCCAGCGGCCCTGCATTCGAACCCGGGACTTTTTCCTTACAGTGATGAGGACCGTATCTACGCTTAAAGCCACCGACCCCCCAGCATTTATTTGTTCTTGCTTTGTTTTTGTTTTTATTTATGAATAACATAAGAATAAATTACCTATTCATATTTGAGCAATTTGTATACATATATTTTATATGTATTGTAGTTAAGTCAACGCAGATTGAAAATGATAATCATTACAAAATTCCTTACAGAAACGGAAAAACGAAATAATTTTTTATGGTAGAAAACAATTGCTTGTTTTTGGTTGGATTAGTAAAGAGATTATTTTTAGTCCTTTCAGTTATATGAGCAAACACACATAGCAGATAGAAATACTTTGATCGAACGTAAAAAATATAATTTTTTGCATTGTATAAATTCAATTTTTTCCACATTCTATATGTATTCGTACATTTAAACAACGTTTGTAAATCCCATGCCCTGAAGATGATCTCAATAAAGATCGAAACGTTGGCACGTCAAAGAAAATGTTTTTTTCTGAAACGTACATCACACCAGCCCGCATCTCACGATATCTGAACAATTATTGTTGAGTCTTAGGTTTCTATTTATTGATTATTGCACTTCAGTCTAATAAAGATAAACTGTATTCTTTACCATAAATGCACAATAATTTAATTTGTAATAGTTTATTTACGAAACTAAAACTTATAAATTATGCAATTAAACAGAAAAATGTTTAACAGCTGATCAATATTTTAGCGAGCACAAGCTGGGTTTTCTACGAATTTCTCTGTGTATTCTAAAGAGTGTTGTACGTGTAATTTCGTCGTTACTGATTTTCAACACTAAAAACTTATGATTTATAAAGTCTTAACAGGTCAGAGAGAAGATTTACGACAATTAAAGCACTATACAATTAAAAGCAAAAAATTAACAATTACAGTAGCATAACGGTTACCAACTAGCGCGAATGGGAAGACCAATCGGTAATGACAAAATAACAACACTAACTGGTTAGTTCTTTCTCTGCAACAGGACAAAAGCGCTTAGTTGGTAAATTATTTACGAGATAATTGAATATGTGAACATTTTTTGAAGTTCTGCTGTGCTGATGTTTTGTTAAAATCTTAATGATGCCTTGAAGAGAACATTAAAATTGACAAAAAATTGTACTGGGTCCTTAAAGAGGAACTAAAGGAAGAAATCATTTCCGCTATGAAAAGAAATTCTTTTGTTGGCAATAATGGAAAGAGGACAATCCAATCGTGGGCACTATGGTCCGACAAATGGTTCTTAATAATGCCACATCGAATGCCAAGAACTACTAGAGTTGATTATAAGAAAAACCTGAGTAAAGGAGACAAGCTCACTTTAGAATAGATTGTCCTTTTGCTTTATACATATTGACCCTTACGTTTTTTGAAAGAAGACCCCTTTCAATTATGAGATATTCCCTAGGGGCATCGCCAGTTTACGGTAGCACCAACGAGATGGAGTAGAAATATCCGAAACATACAAAATTGTAATTCGTAATAATAACGCTAAGCCTTTCATCTCATCAAACTTAGCTTCTTACAATAATATCTTTGTGACTTAAAGATAAAAAACATTAAAATGAGCCATGCTTCCTTGAACGTCTAACAAGGAAACTGGCAGTTCATGCGGATTGGTCCTGCCACATCAAAGAACGCCACAGGACATCCTACACAGGTTAAATATTTGTGAAAATGACAGTTGTATGAGTGGGTAGTTTAATAATAAAATTTAAGGGAACCAAATAAAAGCATCTTTTTTTCCCTTTTACCAATTCTTCACAGACGACATTTGACATTCAAAAAGGGAGAGCTGTTTTAGAAAAAGGATTGCTGTTTAAAAAAATAATTAAATTTATAAGTATCGAAAATTTCATGAAGTATTTCCACTTATTATATGCAGCAAAAACCTTTCTATAAATCCCAGCCCAAATCTCAACGGTAAAGAAGAAATTTCATGTTTTTTTCCAACTTAGGTTCACTAAATACTGACTGAAATTTTTAATTAAAAAAAACAACGTATTTATAACGTACGTTACTATGTAGAGATATCAATAATTAAAATAAATATAAATATTAAATAACGCATAATTTATGAAAACTTTCTGCGCAAACGATTCAAGAAAAACGAAAACGTTGAAATTTGGAATGTTTTGGAAATGTTGATTTGTTAACTGTTAATAACTACAAACTCCTGGAGCTTTACAAACTCCCCCAAACATTTTCCATTCAATTAGCTTTCAGCGGTATACGGTTTTTGGATTGGCGCTAATGTAATGCCCAAGAATTTTGCATTTTGTTGATAAAAACTGGTGTCGATGGAGGGAGGGGCGCACGCTAATTTTTCCAGAAAATCCGTCTAGCTCTTGGGTTTCGGGTCAGTTTTTATTGTTCAATTCGATCATTCTGATTTATGTTAAGCTCCAGGAGATTGTAGGTAGTAACAGTTACCAATCCAACATTTTTCAAAAAATTCTAAATTTCAACATTTTTCTTTTTTCTGAAGTTTTCGTGCAGAATTTCTACATCAATTCTGCAATGTATATAGGTGTTCTTACTGCAAATTTACCGTTCTTTCAGGGAAGAAACCAGATTTTTTTATAGTCAGTAATTCTGAAGTTTATCCAGCGAAAACACTACTGTAGATTTGTCTTACATACTCTCCTACATCCGTAGTTATGACCGTATATATCGCATCAACCAATCCTAGAAAAATCCCAGAGAAGAAAATTTTGTAGTTGTACAATTTTGAACTGAAAATTTTAGATAGATACGCACAAGCTTACCATCAATGGCTACAATACAATTCAGGCCTGGATGGGACAAATTCAGGCCAAATAATAAATATTAATAAAAATATTAATAAATATTCGTCGACAGAATCGAGCATCTGAAATTCGGCCGTCATCGGCAGACCAAAAGTCGGCTCTGATATAAACCTTCCCTAAGGGTCCAGGTAAATTTTTTTTTATAAACCACGGCACCCCGGGGCTGGTTTGATTTCCGTTTAAAAAATATATATTATAAAATAAAGCAATTCATGATTTCAAAATTATTTCAGTAAATCTCGGGCAAACCGAACGTCCAGTAAAGGTTGTAAAACCAAATCAACATTTTTTTAAACAAGGGTTCGCAACAGCAGAGGTCATATCAACCCTCAGGGTGTCGATGTTTTTGAAATAAACTGTCATTTTGTAAGTATGTCGGGTTTGCATTGAGGACCGCTCGATTCGAACCAGGGACCTTTATCTTACAGGGATAAGCGCCGTGTCAACGCCTAAACCGCGGCCACCGATGCCCCTTACAAATTATTAAATCGCCATTATTAAACCCACATCGAGTCAAATTCTAAGAGGAATTTTTCAAATTTGGAAGAACTTAACTTGACCTGTGTCGTCGAAAATGTATCAAATTCAACATAATTTAAACATATTTAGAAAAATCAAATGAATTCGTTTTTTATTAATTGAATTAAATTAATTTTCTACTTTTTTGTGCCAATTTGTAAGGAAATATTTTCTGAGAGTAAATTAAAAATCTCACACTTTCCACACACTGGAGCGTCCGAACATTTCCAACGCAAGACTAAATTTACCGCAGTTTATCAGGCCTCCTTTTGAGAATCAGGCCTGTTCACCATCTAAGACCGGTTGACACCCAATCGATTGGCCAGTTTTTCTTAGGAAAAAGCCAATATCCGAAGGGCTATTAAAAGTATACCCAGCGGCAGCAGCCAAAAAGATTATGTTAAAAAATGGCTCGACGTTGCGAAAGAGGTCAACGTCCCTATGAACTTTTCATTTTGTTTTCCATACGCTGGACAAAATATACTGCCAAACTGTTTTTGTTTAAATTTTAAATTAATTATAGGACAGAAGCAAAATTTTAACAATTTAAATAATCTTACAATAAATTGTGGTATTTCCTCCTGTGGTTTGCCGGCAGGTACACCTGTAGTTTGATAGTCAACTATCATCTTGTTTTTCTATGCGCAAAACTAAGGCCAAAATGATAGGTAACTAGCAAAATATGAAGCTTATATCAGTTAAATATTCGTTATTGAAAAGGTTTTCCTTTTGGAATCCAACGACGAAGAAAAAAGGTAAAAATATTTTTTTAGGAAGAAACAAAATTGATATTAGTTTTTCACACACGAAAACAACGCTGAATAATAATTTCATAATAATAACATTTAACGTATTAATAACATATAACATTTAATAATGATTTTTTTGAAAATTACAACAATAGCGACTAATTTAAAACGTCAACCGTTCCACAAGAAACGTTACTGGGGTTTGGGAAATGTGTGAAGCGACATGACGTGGACAATGTCACATGTAAAAACATAAGAACCTGAGATTTTAAAAAAATTTCAAAGAATTTGTTTTAATTTTATACAATTTGAGTACAGCGGCATATAAAATAAAAGTTGGGAAATATACCATAAAATATGTACGCGCTTTTAAACGGCTGAAATAACGTTGAATTTCGAAAAAATTCAAAGTTGTTATGAACTTTTATGGGGAGCACCGAACATCCGGAAAAAAGTTCCCCCTGCTATTCCATCCTAAAGTTTTGTTTGTTATAAAAATTTTAAAATTATTCAACAGCTATGAATGGGTCGTGAAAATGAATTCGAACCGTTTTGTAAAAGTAAAACAAAATATGTTTCAACCTTTTTTCCCTACTTGACAGGAAACGTATTTAAAAAGGGGTTGAGATGGGAAGTTAGTGTCCGAGTGGATCGAGGTCGGGGATAGCTCAAGTATTAGAGCAGAGGTGTATCAATCCGAAGATCGTGGGTTCGAATCCCGTCCGTGACACGAACTTTTTTATTTCAACTAAAACGCTTAATTATTGAAAGAATTGGACAATCGGCTCACGAAACCTAATCGTGATTAAATTTTTTTCTTTTTTAAATGTAATTTAATTTTCTTTGTAAAATGTATTTGAATGACAACTGAACCATATTTTGGGTCTGACATTTCATTTTGCAAAATTTCTTCCAAATTTTTGGTTCAAGAAGCATTACAATATTATTCTTAACTTGTTTGCAGTTCTCTATTATATTAGAATTTACTCTATAATAAGTTTTAACTTATCATCATTGTAATTTTTAAAGTGCTAATATTATAACAAGTCAACTAAAAAATTAGCTATAATTTATTATGTAAATAATACATAATAAATTCGAAAAATAATATCAGCGAATTTCGCAAGATTAGTGTATTTGCTCTAATACAGTTTTTTTAACATTTAACAGAAATGAAATTAATATTTTTTTTAACCCAGTGTACGAATATTGTTTTAAGTTTTTCATGGTTGGTATGGTATGGTGGCAAGGGTACTAGGAAGTGGGGTTTGTGTGCCCCAGGCACTGCAGCCTTCTGGCTTATTGTACCTTTCTAGTTCCTTGGTTTAGTCAATAGACTCGATCCTTTTTCTCAGAAGTATCAAGTCATTGACTGTTTTGCTTCAATGTGGTTCTCTGAGTCGCTTTTATGCGTCAGATTGAACCTCCATTGAGACGTTGCTTCGCATTCGAAGATGATATGAGTGGCTGTTTCTTCCTCCTCATTACATAGTCTGCAAATAGGATCACTATTATATATGCCCATGTTATGTAGATGTTTTATCTGATGCCAGTGGCCGTTTAGTAGTCCTACTCTGAGATTTGCCCTCTCCAATCGTAGCAGTGTTTTTGCCAGTTTTGATGAGGGTTGTTTTATCATGAGTTTACTGTGTCTAGCACTGCTAGAGTTTATCCATGTTTCTCTTTGTTTTATTTGGATCCATTCTGCGATGGAGGATTCTATGTTTGTGTTTGATATCCCAAGGATAGGCTCGGGGCCTATGTATGGTCTTGCGGATCCTCCTCTGGCCAGTCTGTCTGCCCTTTTCATGGTTACTCAGATTTGAAAGACTAGTTTAGTTTTGCATATTAAAAAAAAATTAATTTAAGACTTTGGTGGAGCCAGACTAACCTACTTTGATATGTCCAACAGTTCAGATAAAGGCCAGCTAATAACACATTAATCAGAAACAAATAATGACCAACTGGGGGATAGATGTAAATAGGAACAGGTCATCTTGGTGTGCTCCTGGCGCAAAAAGCAGGAGCAAAGAATTATAATAGGCAGTAAAAACGAGACCTGACGATCCCATTCATTACATACGTCCAGCGGATATAAAAAGAACGGCTGCCAATGTATTAAGAAATAATGGAACACGCTTAACCGACAATGATTTAAAGTAAAAAGAGTTAACGATTTCTGGACTGCAGAGGCTTGGCAGAAAGGTCATGCTTGCTAAGTCACACCAGAATTACACATTAGCACCCGGGTTAAACCTTTTGGGTGCCAGTTATGTTAGTAAATGTCACTGTAAAGCACATAACGAAATGGAGAGAATTGAGTAGGCAAAGAAAGACTTTGAAATTCCACGTGACCTATGCTTGGCATTAGGACAGAGCAGCTAATCGAATTCCTCAGGGTCATGACTATTTTAATTCTGTGTAGGTCTTTATTTGTTTATGTTATTTATTGGGTTAGATGTATTTAGAACAAAAATAATCCCGGGCAGTCTTCTTGATACCTAAAGAATATCAAGCATATTGCATGAATGGAAGAGATATGGGTTGTATGCCAGTTGACTCCAATGAAAAGGGGTAGTTTGAAATTGGTTTATTTTATCAATGTCCCAAGAAAATGTAATTCAGTAGTGTGAATGTAGTATTTCAGGGCATTGTGAATAATATCCGCTGCGTGTAATTTCAAGGCTCAAGTCGAAGTTTTTATGCAAATATTTTTCAAAAACAAGCCAAGGAAAATGAAATAACAGACACTTCTTTATTGACTATGAAGTAAGCCAAATGGCTTTAACAGACGTTCGATTAAATCTGTATATATCTATATAGATAAAGCAAGTAGTGAAATAAATCAAATTCGCTTGAAAAATCGAAATAGATCCGCTTTTTGTCATGTCGCATGTGGTAGTGACGGCGAAAATTGTTACCCTGCTGAGCCCATCTCGCTCAACATATTGGCCGGACACGGCGCGTGATTGTCATACGAATGTACAGAAACAATTTGAACCTGAAAGCTTTATTTAAAGAAAAAAATTAAAAACTTTTCTCTAAAATGTTTACCAGCATTTAACGTTCCAATTTGGATAAATGGAAATCAGAATATGTGTAAACACAGGCAAGATTTCATTCTTTACTTAACATGTTCAAATAATTGAACACAGATTATAAAGACAAATCAATACGCTTAAAAAGATTGAACTTGTACCGTTGTTTTTCTACATTTCAGTAATTTATTATGTTCGCTAACCCTAAATAATGGTTGATTATTACATTATTTTAACAAATTATTTTATAACAATTTTATATTTTGTCATTTACCACATTTTACACCAAAACAATATTACCACAAGAATAGCACAGCACCACCTTAGGTTCTGAAGATGATCCGAATAAAGATCGAAACGTCGACAAAAACATGAACGAGGTTTTTTCAAAAACACTACATTATTTATTAATTTAAGTAGTAGTTATTTCGCTTTTTTCAAGTCTTTTTCACTGTTTGAACAGACGAATGTTTATTTGGATTTAACAAATCCAAATGTCTTCTAGGGGTGCTTTTTAAAAGTAGTCTTTTTCTCGATATCGATCAAAAAGCTTATAAGAAAATATGAGTTATATCCTTACTTCATTATTTCACAGTTTCTTCACTCGTTTGAAATGAGAAAAACTGTTATTGGGTTATCTGCTTTGAATTGGTAATACTTCGGAGAAGACGAGCCCTCCTGGTGTACAAGGAGCGGATTATATGGTCCACTGCATCAAAAAAAAATTATATTGACTAAGAATAAGCTTAACTTAATGTAACCGAATTTAAAACGTGAATTAATGTTATGCCCGAACATTAGTTTTGCATATTTACATAATGAAATTGTCAAAGTCTTATCAGTATTTCTTTCTTCTTTTGCACTGCTTTTATTCTTTGACATTTATATTTGCCGTATTGCTAATTTTATTGTTCAATCGATTTTTAAAATGATTCAATTTTTAAACAGAATAGGTTTTAATTTTTTTTAATACAGGTCATTTACACTCGTTCGATTCACGTTTCTTGAACAATCGACGGATGTGGGTCTACGCAATTTACAGAACCGATTTTGATAATGCTTTTTCTTTACTACTGCTTCTTTGTCTTTAGTTATTCGGTTTGAATCTGGTGCGAATCTTCGAGACAGTTATTTTATCGGAATGCTCTCGACAGTTTTGTTAAGCGACACTGGGATAAATTTAATTTACATTATTTGTCACCAGTGACGGTCTTGTTCTGATATTTCTCTTGAGACTTTTCCTTATATATAAATCTCAATTCCTTCACAATGTTTAAGAGCTCAGCGTTATTTAAAGTTATTTTCTTTTAATGCAAGTAACTTTTTTTGTATGTACGTTTATCACAATTATGCCAAATAATTCAGTAATTTTAATTTCAAATACAAATAATAAATGGTAAGCATTTGTATACTTTCACATTTTTAAAACGTTTTGAGATAAAATGGATAACAACTTATTTTTCTTTGTCTTTCACAAGCCAATAATAAGCGAATATTAACAGAACGGAGATAACGAAGAAAGCCCGTTCGTCATGTGATCCCGGTCCGTCGACTCACTGGTCTTGGGTTCGATTACCACCGTATCCCTTGAAATTTTCTGACTTCTAATTAGAATTACGTTTCTCAATCCTTGAGATTATGTACTATGCATACTCTGTATCATTTGAGAGGTTTGTTTTTGAACTTGAGAATACATTTTAGAGTGTAGCTTCTTAATTACGTACAGTTATCGACAAATTGTTGATGTACT
>CM077102.1:11565668-11594194 GCA_039619505.1 Cimex hemipterus
AGAGAGAGAGAGAGAGAGAGAGAGAGAGAGAGAGAGAGAGAGAGTTGGCTACCTTTACAGAAATATGTTAAAACAGCGTAACTAGGGAAGAAAATAAAATAAATAAGAATGTTTAGAAAGCAAGAAAGATAAGAAAAAAGAAAAAGAAAGAAAACTAAAGAAGAAAGGACTGGCGATGACCAACGTAGTTTTCCAGTTTAAAAAAAATAATTAAAAACAAATGTATTCGTTTACGTGAGGTTAAATATAAAATTATATTGTTAATTTATTTAGAAATCGTAAGGTGCGGTCTGGTGTGATGTAGGTTTCAGAAAAACGTTTTTTTTATCATGCCAACGTTTTGATCTTTATTGAGATAATCTTCAGAGCTCAAAGTGTTGTTGACTGTGTTTATTGTTAATGTTGAAAAATAGCAAAAAGGAGGAAAAATTCAAAAGGTAGGTTTGAATGGGGAGTTGGTGTCCTAGTGAATCGAAATCACGATAGGTCAAGTGTTAGAGCAGCGACGTACATAGCCGATGGTCGTGGGTTCGAATCCCGCTCGTGACACTGACTTTTTTTATTTCAATTAAAAACCTTGATTATTTGAATGATATTAATTCGTCAAGCGGACCACGAAAATAGTGAATTTAAGTAATTTATATAATTAATTGTATGAATTGTCCAGCTATGGTACGTTGGATTTACATCACAATGTCTGGAAAAACGGAAAAACCAACACTTCCATGACTAAGACGGCAATAACAATTCCCACAGCGATGGCCACACGCACTTTGAAAAAGAACACAACGTAATTGTAATTCTCCCTGAAGATGACCTGAATAAAAGACTAGTAGTTTTCCAGCTTTAAAAGAAGAACTAACTAAAAACACATTGAATCGTCTATGAAAGGTTTATACGAATTTATATATATATAAAATTGTATTATTAACAATACTGAAAAATGGCAAAAAGTAGGAGAAATTCGAAATTTAGGTCTAGATGGGGAGTTGATGTCCGAGCGGATCAAAATCACGATAGGTCAAGTGGTAGAGCAGTGGCGTATCTAGCCGAAGGTCGTGGGTTCGAATCCCGTTCGTGACACTAACTTTTTCACTTCAACCGAAACCTCACATAAAGGTTAATTAATTGAAAGAAGTCAATCAGACCACGAAATATATTGAAAATAATAATATTACGCAAGACGAACCGTCAATCAATGTATGTGGATACTTTTTCTTTTGTTTATTATATTTTTTTAACATCGTATATGACGTGCTGAGTTATACAAGTTCTTGAAAGAAATGTTTGTAGATTTTTGCAGCCAGTATGATTTTATTCAGATCATTTTAAAAGCGAAAATGTAATACCGTCTAAAAAAACAATTCTCCCAACTTTCATTACTGTTTTAAATTAACAATTGTAAACAACGTCCTTAAAATACAGAGGGGTGGCAGCAATTCGGTCAAATTCTGTAAAAAGTGAATTGAGAATTCCAGTCGGAATGGGAATGTCGAGGAAGGTTTAGTGAGATGTAACAACAGTCCTTCCATTCCGACATCACTCGAATTGTCATGGTTGAAATTCCTGGGTCCTAGGGGGAGAATATAACGTCCCCGCCTCCGGCCTACAGCTATCCAAGGGTAATAGATCGGAAATCTTCCCTTAAGTCGTCATATTACCGACTTTCGTGCACTCCTCACGACGACTTTATGGAACAGTCAAATCTGAAGAAAAACGTTTAACCTCCTTCCACCTTGTTGCTGTAAATGTTCTCCTGTTAACCCCTTATTTTCCGTCCTGAGGTCGTTATAATTCTCTCTAAATCATTATCTGCGCTATCTCTCATCCAGGAATTTATTCTTCATAAAGTAAATCAAAAAAGATAATATTAAAGCCATCATTTATATATGTTTAATTTAAAAATCTGCAAATTATTAGTTGCTATTCTTGTTTCTTATTTTATAATTGATAAGTTATTCATTCAGTTTGATAAAAATGAACTACCCCCACTTTTTTATTTATTTAATGATATAACTACTTATTTTGTTAAATCAGTAATGCATCAGTTGTTGTACACAAAATGGTGTTCTATCGGATGCTTATTTAATTAAAAAGCTGCAGCCATGCTACGATAATTATTGATAAGGCAGATACAATTGAAAAATAACTAAAATAATTTTAGTAACAAAATACTATATTTGAACGTTTAGGTTTGTTTATTGCCACACTTGGAAGCACTCTTACATTGGAATGTCCCCTAAGCCAAAAAAGCCAACACACTGCATTCTTCATACAGGTCTGTATGTCTACTACCCACTTTGGATAAAATTTCAGAAAAACTCTTATTGAATAGAATTGTTCCGATTGAAAATTATCAAAAACACATAATAATCTCAGAACATCAATTTGGTTTTCGCAACCAACTGTCTAACAGTGCCATAGCGTGGTAGGCATTATTTCGTGCTCTCGTGAGATGGGACAGTGCTGTTCTGGGCCCTTGATTGACGTAAGCCAAACTTTTGGTCGAGTTTGTCATCCGGGCCTGCTGTTATACTCAAGGGATCCTTCCATCCACCTACTATTTCATATGGCTCAATTATTTCACTTATTTCAAGTCATCAAAGACCATTCCCTCTCTGTATATTTCCATATCCATTCTGGCCCCCACGATACACCTACTGTTTATAGCTGACATTCCATTACATCCCGAAACCACTACATTCACATTTGCAATTTGCAGAGGATACAGCAATTCTCTCTAGCAACTCCGACCTGGCCATTTCCACTCGAAACCTCCAACACCTCATACAAGTAGAGGCTTGGTGTAGAAAGAAAAGGATAAATGTTAAAAGAGACAAATCGACCCACATTTCCTCCGATCCCTCTAAAAAGATGTCCGCCCTGTTGGTTTCTTCTACTTGGATTCCACTTGGATAATATTTCACGACCAACTGCGGACAAGGTGCCGTACATCGGACTGTACATCGACAAACGCCTGACGTGGAATCCTCACACACGACTAAAACGTCAAGAAGATATGACACGAAAAAGAGCTCTTACACGAGTTCTTCATAAACGTTCTAATTTACCTTTCAGAAATAAGCTGGTTTACAAAACCATACTTAGCTGGTATGGACTTACGAACTGGAAGAATGGGGCTCAACCGAACATTCCAACATCCAATGGCCCAGTCCTTAATACTATGAAAAATTTCAATTAATCAAGGTTGGTGAGATAAAAAAGTCAGTGACGCGACCGGGATTCGAACTCACAACCTTCGCCTAGATACGCCGCTGCTCTATTACTTGAGCTACCGTGACCTTGATCCACTCGGAACTAGTGAATTCAATACGTTAAAATGAAGTATACCTTCAACCTCGCATCCCGACGAATCCTCTCGAAACCTCTTCAACTACTGAAGACACCATGGCCGCGAGATCTCCTAAAAGTGATGGTTATGATAGTGAAGGTGAGAATGACACAAGTATCAATTAACAGACAATATTTCATTTACATTGTAGTAATACCAATGAGCGTTTTTCCCACTCTCGCCTTTAATTTTGTATATATTACCTTCCTTACGTTACTTGTTACTTGCTTGAAGGTAGTTGTAATGTACTTCAAATTAAAAAAATATATATTTCCACCATGGCAACCACTTGTTTAAGAATCATAAATAAACTGAAATGTAAAAAGGCCATTACAAAAGTTTAATATTCAATTACAAAAATGTCACAAATATGAAAAAACAAAAAAACTCCCCTTCGTTTTGCTAGTGTTAAAATAATAGGAAAAATCCGTTCTGTATAACCTGTTTTCATATGGACGAGAACAGATCAAGACGTATTAAATATAAAATTAAGGGATTCACTTTTTCCGCAGCAATTCGAAATGGCGCTCTAAAATGGCCTTAACAGTCTTAAGTGGAGTTTTGTATCTTTTCAGAAGGCTAGACACGAATGAATTTCATCATCTGTGCAAACATTTTCCTTCATTGCTCGTTCCATTCATGACCGGCTGCTGTTATCTTTAAACCGAATGACTCATTAATTCTAGTACAGTAGAGCCTCTTTTCTCGTTTTCCTTGATATCTCCGTAAGTCTTTTCTATTTAGGCGGCTCCACCTGTATCTTCGTTGACCTCCGATAAGAAGTTGCGTATTATGTTTGAAATCATTGGTTTCTTCGGAGACATCAAATGTCTTTTGAATAAAAAGTTTTGATAAAGGAAATTTGTTTGTAACGATAACAGTTGTAATTACTTCATATTAATTATACTAAATAATTAATTACTAAATATTAATTTCCTTAATTGAAATTGACAAATTCAAACATATTAATTTGAAATAGTTAAATATCTTTATTGTCAAATTATTTTACCGTGAAGTCCCGGTAAAATTTTAAATCATATAATTTCCTCAATCCCACAATTGAATTTAATTCAATCCTAAAGGCACCTTGACAAATACATCTGCGAACCTTCATGAAAACAAATAAAATTCTATGTAATTTTCCAAATGATGAAAAACCTGGTTCGTTAATTTTTTAAATTACTAATGGAATCGGACTGTAACGCTAATGAACCGACCATTTTATATTGTCGTACGTGAGCGAAGGGCACTCCAGCCGGGAAGTTTTCGACCGAATTAAGACGAGTGTGCAAGCTTTCCAACTTGAATTATTTAATTATTGGTAAGCATGGGATTCTCTTACCGAAAATCGCCCCCTTATGCGCTACGCCTGTGTATTTGGTACGTGATAAAATTTTGAACTCGGTCACTGCATTAATGGTTTGGATGGAATATTTCGAAAAACTTTATTTTCTGTTAACAATAAAACTTCCTTTTTTTAATTTTTATGTAGTTCCTTTATATGTATAGATATCATAGTAAAGATGTATTACGCAATATAAATTATTAACTCAATTTCTATTGGCTGGAGCGATAAAGATCGGGATAGATAGATAGAGATAGAGGTAGAGATAGATAAAAAGGTAAAGATAAAGATAGATAGAGATGTACAGATAGAGATAAATAGATGGTGATAGATAAAGATATAGATAGATAGAAAGAGACAGAGAGGGAGGGAGAAGGAGAGTCAGGGAGAGAAATGATGAAAATAAATGAACGTCTTCAAATTAAATACAAATGTTCTTTTAAGGAAGTTTTGATTGTACTTAAGGGTTCCCAGGGCCGGATGAAGCTGTCAGGCGACAATCAAGCTAAGCTTCATGATAACGAGCTTCCGACATGGTTGTCGGCAGTTGATGTGAAAATTTTCGCTGAGTAGGTTTTGCCAAAAATGTTAATTTTACTTTATAGGCCGTTAATAACAAGAACAAAAGTTCCTTATTGATTTCTATACATTTCTCTAAGTATAAAAAATTTCATTTATGATAGAGAATGCAATTGATGGTAGTGAAATTATTAATTATTTATAATTATAAAATTCGCAGTGTTAAGAGAAAAAAATCACCTTGCAAGTTGGAGTTATAAACTACTGTACTTCAGCATAATAATCCTCGGCCATTTTGGACAATCTTGCTTATTAATGTGATTGAAGAAGCCTCAAATTGAAGCACATAACCGTTCTTTCCTAATCTTATTTCTTTTAGCAAGTTTTACTTGGAAAACGCTTTCTCTGCTGCATTTAAAGTAAGGGTGTAAGTGGGGCTATTCTTTACTGAAAAAGTCTCCCTCGTGGTTTCACTTCTCCAGATCGACTCCTCTTCCATTATAATAACATTGGTACGGATTAGCAAATTTTGTGTGGGATTCTGTTCAAATTCGTCTATTTTATCTGAGACTAATATTATGATAAAGTGTTTTATTATTTGACGGTGGGAAACGAAACCAGAGGGCAAGTGTTTCCACTTGATTGTGCTGATAATGCTTCATTGATTCGAAAATGGAAGTTGAACCAGACTCGTCTATAATACATTTCCCCTTCCTGCTGGTTTCCGCTTATTAAATCCAACGGTATATTAATTTTTCTTTTCTTTGGGTTTATCTCATTCACTTTAAGTAATAGTGAAGTGTTGATTTGCAAATTTTAATACTCACCAAAATTTCAATTTTGATCTATTGAATTACGAATGTTGTATTAATTGCTGTCTAAATTCAACCTGATATTCCAGCATCTTTCAGTTACTAACTACCGAGGTACGATCATTAATACAGGATTTTGATTCTTAGATATTGTATACCGGCTTGCAAAATTGTTTGGATCATTAACGCTAATATCCAGTTACTATTTTATCAAGAGGTGGAAACGACATCGTGAGAAAATTATTTGTATAATTTTACTAAAATAATTTTTTCGTGGTTTCTTTTTTTTGTGATTAGATGATTTGATGTTTAGATTCTTGAACAGTATATAGCATGATTTTTGAGAGAGTTCTATGAGTCCTCACCAGGGTTTCTTTTTCATTGCCGGCACCTCACGTATATAAGCTTCTCGCATTTTTCTTTGTTTCATTGCAACTTTATCTCTATCTCATTAACTATATCTCTTCTTTTAATTTTGTTTTCTTCCGACCAAACAGCTGTGTCTTGTAGGTCGTTCGTACCATCCCACACGTGGTTTGTTAAAAATACTTCAATATTTACAGACTCACTAACCCCACTCAAGCTAAGAAAATCCTGGTCTACAGTTGGCAGGGCTCAGAGTACAGGTGCACTTTTGCGCTCCAGCCCCTATCCCTAAATAAAAAATCGGTAATAAATACATTCATAGAGTTTGTAAAGAGTTCATTCATCCATTAAACTAATTTCCTTTTGACGGGTTTGTGGAGTACTCGCTATTCCTCGACTTCCTTTCTCATTTACACACAACAATCACTCTAATAAATACATTCACATTGGAGAGGTCGCAGTATCTCGGTAGTATGTATTACGTTGATAGCGTTGATATGTCCCTAACATCACACAACAAATGTATAATTACCTGAACTAATTTAACGGGCCTGTGAGCTACTCGATATTCAGTCACAGCCACACCCTCATCACCCATCATCAGTGTCGTTACAATTTATCCGCCCGACAACCCAACAATATGCAACATTTCATGCCAACCATAAACATAATAATTGCATAAACACATTATAAAAGCATATTGTTCATTTAGGCTTGAAAAAGAGTACTAGTCGACATAGAAAACTTATATTCTTGTTTTCTCTACCTAAACGATTTAATGTAATTAACATTTCTTTAGTCATTGAAAAGGATCAAATTTTGTGTTTCCACCTGTAAATTTGATGATGCATAATTAGTTGGCTATGCATCAAATACTCAACCCAAATCAGGAATTACAACACAAATGAGATATTTTCATAAAGATGCGTTTTGACGGCCAGAGTATAAAGCTAAAGTTAATCAAACATAATTTATGTTTTCCTACATTTATGATAATCAAGCTATGTTTAATCCTTTCAGAAATTACTCGGAAGTTGTGTTCCAGTAGAAATAGTTTGAATAGATGAAGAAGAGCCTCCTCTTGATGTGGTAATAAATTCTTGGGTAGAACAACTCACTAAAAAAACTACATCATTAAAAAATTCAAGTTAAAAAACTTTCCAAATTATTCGCCTTTAAAACGGCTCTAATTTTTTTTGATACTTCAAAAATAGTATTAACTATGAAAATATCTAAAATAACTAATTTTGAAATAATCTACAGCAAAATGTACTGGAGTTAGGAGCAGAGAAATTATACCTTTTTACGGTTGTGGCAACGTTCAATTTTGATAAAATCCAGTATGGTTATGCATTCGTAAATGAAACAAATCGCCTCCGGCAGCGAATACAGTTGTAATGACCGAGTAAATGTACAGTGAAATCTTTTCGAACAAGGAATCAAATTGTATTTGTTTTTTGCTCCATCAAATACCCATTAATACGAATTTTTAGTTTAAAAAAACTCTCCTAATATTTGCTTTTCGAATAAATTTCTCCTAATTTTTTGCAAATCTCGTTACTGGTGTTTACTTCAAAATGTGAAGGATCCGTTAGGAAATTGTACAGGGGGTTAGAACCTTATAAACTGCAGGTAATGGTTTTTAACCAAGTATCCTTAAAAATATTCTAACTAGAAATATATACAAAAAAGTTTAAAGTATTTTTGATTATTATATACTTATTTTGTTCATTTATCTAAATCTATCTAAATCTTTTTGACTTATGGTGAGAAAAGAATAATCCAGCTTTCACTAGCCGCCGTAACGTTGAATCTGGATAAAATCAAATATAATAAAACCGAAATAAATATTCAACTTTTTTTGACTCCCAAATGAATGGCTCCAAAATGAAACGTCTCCATTGAGATATATAAATTTAAACGATGTTTAGTACCCATTACTCATAATGACAAACATTTAGCCTATGTAAATAAAATGCAATATAAAATTAAAATTTGTGTCCGTTTCGTCTTTACATTTCTCACACATTCAACTTGACAATAAAAGCTCACAAAAAAATGACTTAGCAACGGTTGTATAATTAATTGTATAATTAATAATAAAGCTAATCATTTTGAATTCGTAAGATGATATATTTTTGTGTTATTTAAAAGAATATATTTTTCAGAAAAAGTGCATTACTTGCTACCAAGTTGCGGAAAATATAGGTTTGTTCATATTTAGTTTTTTAGTATTAAACATTCCAGTTGTTCTGATTTGGCCTTTTGTGTATTTTGACTTATTTGAATTAACAAATCGTCTTGATAAATGAAAAATAACTTTTGTTATTAATGACTGTTATATATTTCAAGTTGTTTCATTTCAGAGACTTTTTGTATCCCTCAATGAAATGTCTTTAAGTTTATTTACAAATAGAAAGAAAATAAATGTATTTTTTAGTGTTATTAAAGGGTAATTAATTACGAAATCCAAAAACGGTTCCTCTTTTTTTTCTTTTTTTGTGTGTGTGTAATTCAGATTTAATGGTGTTTAGGGCCGATTACTCACATATTTAATCTATGTAGATGAAATGCAGTATAAAATAAAACTTTGGGAATGTTTGTGCCCGTTTCGTCTATATTTTTCTCACTTAAACAATATGAAAATTATATCTTGTCTAAAGCTCATGTGCTATGGTTAAAATTCAGAGGAATTATGAATTTTTAAGCAAATAATTTTTAATTCGCTAGATAATATATTGCGTTATTTAAAATAATATACATTTCAGAAAAAGTGCATTAGTTACAACCAAGTTGCTAAAACTACAGGTTTGTTCATATTTAATTTTTAGTATGAAATATTCCACTTGCTTTGATTTTTTTGGCTTGGTTGGATTAACATATCCTCTTGATAAACCAAAAATAACTATAACAAAATTAAGGCAAGGCTTTTGCTATTTTGTGTGTTGAGTGTTTTATTTTTCAACTTTTTTTACTTCAGAGACTTTTCCTACCACTCACTGAGGTGTCTTTAAGTTTGTTTACAAATAGAAATTAACTAAATGTATTTTTTTAGGTTATTAAATGGTAATTAATTACGAAAACCAAAAACGGTTCATCTTTTTTTGCACTTCATGTTTAATGATTTCTGCAGCGATAATCAGTTGTTTTCAGGATTTTTTGCACATCAGGTTTAATTGTGCCTGCAGCAATAATCAGTTGTTTTCAGGATTTTTGTACTTTAGGTTTAATTGTGCCGGCAGCTATAATCACTTGTTTTCAGGAAACAGTGAGCTTGACGAACTTCTACAACCTGAAAAAACCTGAAAAGGAGAGTCGGAAAAAGGCCCGAAATGCATAGCTGTAAAACATATTAAATAAAGGAAAACAAAACAGGTTGTAGAAATTGAATTTTACAATTTGCAGAAAAGAAAACAGAAAAACAAACAAATAAAAAGGAAAGAAGAGACGTGATCTAATTAGGTGTTTCTATTTCATTTACAATTCCTGTTGTATTTTCTTTGCTGACGGTGTCTAATCATTTTGAGTAGACTATACAGCAACACTTCTTAATACTGCTTTCCAGTCCAGTATGCTTTGTGTACAGTAATTCTGTAGAGGTTTTGTTAAACACAATTTGACATTTGCCAGACAGGCTGTTTAATAATTGCATACTTTTTACAGAAGAAGATAAATCGCTTGCAATCAAGTTAGAAAAACTTGGTTTGTTAATATTTACCTTCTTGCATTAAACTTCCGAATTGTACGTTTTTCCCTTAGATTAGTCCAAATTGTGGTGAGACAATCTTTTGTAATTAAAGCATATTACGATTTTCAACTTCTGGATTTCAACATGTTTATATGTTTCTTCTCAGACCCTCACATCACCCATTTTTTACTTATCATTAAGGTTCAATGGTCTGTAACAATTTTCCGTCTGATTTACATTTCCTGCTCGGATTTGGCGGTTAAATTTGTTTATTTTCGTTGAGTAGCCTATACAGTAACATGCAAAATTTACAAATGTATATAGAATGCACAACTGCCGAAGACACGCAACTGGCTAACGAATACGAGGAAATAACATATCTGTCTTGGTTGGACATTGGGCTGCTTATTCTCGATGATTACTAGATCGGAAGTCTTTTGAGAATTTGAAAAATGGCAAAAAGGAGGGAAAATTCAAAAGGTGGAGTTGAGATGAGAGGTTGGTGTCCGAGTGGATCAAGGTCACGACAGAACAAGTGATAGAGCAGTGGCGGCGAATTTAGCTGAAGGTCGTGAGTTCGAATCCCGCTTGTGACACTCACTTTTTTATATCAATCAAACCTTAAATCAATTTAATTTAATTTTTACATCAAGTTCAGAATTGTACTTGTGTAAAAACAATTAGAACAAAATGTATAAATTTACGTTGCTTACTTTTTACGGAATCGTTTGCCATTATGTTAAAGCAATTATCAACGTTGTACCCTCGGAACACAGGAAACTGATGAACAGTTTGACAGTTGAATTTGTTTTGCTTGTCGAAACTTCCGATGTTCTCGCACACCTGAATTTTTCCACCTGTAGATTTCCCATCCGACCTGTCATAGGCACAGAGTTTCCAATCGCGTTGTGGACAATAGGAATTCACGAATAAATTCGTTTATTTTTTTTACACGCGGCTTAGAAGTTTATTTTTGTCACAACGAGAACGAATTGTCCGATAGAGATTTAAAAACCTTATTAAAAAATCTATGTGTGTTATCGAATTATGAATCAAATCATACTTCTTTGTTATGTACCTGATTTATGGTAGGACATATAAATGCACTTTCGAGGCAGAATTTTACAATATCTCTACTTTACTCTCCTGGATTTTCTGAATTATAACATAAAGATTTACATTGTAACTGTACAATTAGTTGATAACTTTTTTTAACGTGTAATATATTATAATAAAAGCGAATTGCAACAACGTTTCGATTAGGAGGAATAGCGAATTCCAGCTCCAGACAATGGGACAGCATTGTGTTCTATTCTACTTCCACTTCCTGATCCTAATTACGGTTAATCACATAGCGGTATTACGCTTCGCCATCAATAACAATAGATATTTCAGTTCCATCGACATAAATCACAATTAACCTCAGTAGTGATTAAATCCAACAATAATTATTCCTCACTAAGCGTATGTGTGTAAATTCATTAACTATTGCCAATTTATAAATAAAAACTTGTAATATAATTATTGTTAAATTCGTGCTATACAATTATTTCAAACTTCGTTATTTATTTCGTAATTGGCCAAGTTTGCTTTATTGACCCATAACGGATGATCAATGTCCACAAATTGGGACTTGTGTTGCTCAACCGTACATCCAAGGCTCAACGGACGTGGGAGCGGCAAATTAAATTTTTTTTTGTTATAGTAAGTCGAGAAATATTAGACAATTATCCAAAAGCGTTATGGTCGTAGGAGCCGATTAAAAAAAAGAAATAATTTATACATTGCTTTAATTCTTTTTTTGAACCTGTTCTTCAAGCTTTTATACATCAATTGATTTTGTAATGTAACGTAGAATAAATATTACATGGAAACTGTAAAAAAATCATTTAATGACAGATTAAAATTTAATTAACTATTTTTGCTGGTTTTGCTCTTAATGCGTTATTAGCTTTCATTCTATCATTTACAAGCGAATCTAAACAAATGTTTAATTAACAAACTAGAACTAAACCTGAGATCAATACGAATTAAATTTTAAAACTGAATTTAAATCAAAATCTCTTATAAAATACTACAACTGTTTTTGTCACTTTAATTTAAGAGTTAAGCACAAATATTTTACTTATAAATTATTCAGATATCGTGAGATGCGGTCTGGTGTGATGTAGGTTTCAGAAAAACATTTTCTTTATCGTGTCAACGTTTCGATCTTTATTGAGATCATCTTCAGGGCTCAAAGTGTTTGTCTTCTGCGTAATAGTGTCATTCTTGCGTGTCGTATTGAGAGGCACTCTAGAGAGTGCTGCTCCTCTTGAGTTTCACACATCATCTTAATCTCATCGTTAATTGGTTCATATTTGGTATGGTAACTCGGGTTTTCTCATTATTTCGTTGTATAGTTGTAAATAGTAGTAAATGAAAGTTTAAAAAGTCTGTAGAAATAATTTTGTAACGAACAATTCTGTAAATTTACCGATTAAATCTTTCCCCTTTGCAAAATATGTTGACTTCACCATGATGCATAGTTTTGAGAGTGTTATATCTTCCATATAAAACAAAAAAAATTTACAGATTCTATTAAGAATACGATTAGAAACCTATTGAATGACGCAGTATTTTCACAATTCGTTTATATTTAGGAGGTTTTGCTACAGCGTAGTGAATTTTTGAAATTTTTCGAAGATCGACTTACTGGTGCGTTGGAGTTAAATGGTTGAATGTATGACTCATTGTTATCCAATTTGTACTGCCATCCTATTAATTTATTTATACACAGTGGTAGAGTTGTGGCGTATTTAGCCGAAGATCGGGGGTTCGAATGCCGCTCGTGACACTGACTTTTTTTAACACAAACAAAACCTTAATT
This sequence comes from Cimex hemipterus, assembly GCA_039619505.1. NCBI lineage: Eukaryota > Metazoa > Arthropoda > Insecta > Hemiptera > Cimicidae > Cimex > Cimex hemipterus. The sequence continues at coordinate 11,578,620 of CM077102.1, forward strand.
AATATAAAAAAAGGTTAACTATTTGGATTGCCTGTAGTTTGGTTATAAGATTCAATTTATTTAGGAATGAATGTAGGTTACGATTCTTATGTATTCAATAATTATGAGCAATTAAAAAAATACTAAAATATGATTCTGTTTTTACTTAGATAGTTTTTTTACAACTCAAATTAATTGATAAATATCTATAAATAATTGGATTGGTTCATTGTTTCGGTTAGCAGTTTCAGAAACAAGAAGTCCAAGCTAAATAATAGGTTTCGAATGATGTCCTGGCAAAAGGATAAACCATTTGATTTAAAGCTCTAGTTTCTGCGGTCGCCCTGAAAGGGAAAACATTGGCTGAGAGACAAAGATGTCCTCTCGGGGCTTTGCCCTCTGACTTTTTGCCTGGCATGAAGAAACGAAACTTTTCCGTGGTTTCAAATCTAAAACGTACAAATCGAGACGCACTGTGCAGAGTAACATTAGAACAGTAAAAATCCTTAGAATTAAACTATATGCTCGTCTTAGTTTTCGAAGGTATTGCGGTTATGGTTCGAAATAAATAGAAATTGAATTTGAAATTTTCGAAGAACGAAAACAGCGGGGGTAGGAAGGACAAAATGATAAGAAAATGGACAAGGTACAGGTTCATAGTCATCCACATCTCCAAAAGAAATCTCACGTAAAAGAGGTTTTGGACAATTATCAACAACAAAAATTTTGATATATTTTTTTAAACAGTTATTCTTATTTTAAGAATGTTTACCTTACATGTTGGAAGTAAAGTCATGTAAATTGGATCGAATTTCGCTTTATTTGTAGGTTGTCTTTATAAGTATAAATATAATACAAAATACAAATAATAAAATAATTTAGAATAGTTCGATTTATATTTAATTGGATGAGATATTTTTGCAAAAGGTATTTATATTTTTAGATTAAAATGTTTTGATTACCATCTAGTAAATTTTAGCAGTTTTAATCTTATGGAGTCTGGAATTGTTGCAAATCTATATTGGTGCAAGGTCGGGCCACTGAGGGAATCTATTCTAGCCATAACTTATTCATACTTACTAATGTTCAGTTCGGCTTTATGATTAAGTAAATAAGACAATGTGAACATTAGAAACGTCTCTGCCCATTCGACCCCTTATACAGCGTGATAAAATACCTGTTCATATACACCAGCCTGGAGTTAAATAATAAACACAGAAGACAAACACTTTAAGCGCTGAAGATGATCTCAATAAAGATCGAAACGTTGGCACGATAAAGAAAATGTTCTCCTAAGACCTACGTCACACCAAACCCCATCTCACGATCTCCAAATAATCATAAATAATACAATACATTCGAACGGTTTTCGTAAAAATAAGAGAATGTTGGATATTTAATTGATTAATTTTATTTAAAATTTAAATAGCGTGTAACGTTTTTACAAGATAATCTGGAATAGTTAGTGTAAGGGCTATTTTTTTCTAAGGTTTTCAAAAATTCTTATTTGTTTATGTTATTTTTTACATAATGCAGTTGGGGGGGTACCGAAATATTTTCAATAGTTTTTTATTTTCTTCACATTTTAGGCAGAGATATGGTCATTATCTCCTCAATGTACTGTGAATTGAAGGAATGAATACCATTTATTGAAAAAAAATTTTTTTTTCAATATATGTATATATATATATATATATATATATATATATATGTATTTTCTGTTCACGGTAGATTGTGAATATGTTTGTATATATACACAATCTACCGTGAACAGACCATAGCACAAGAGATGATCGTACCTGTCAAATTGGACTAAACAGAAAACATTAAAACGCATAAAATTATACAGTTAAACAAACTTTGAATTTATAAGTTTCAAAATTGTGAATAAATTTGTTCTTATTGGAATAATTTTGTTAAAATTGTCATTAGTAGTTATTTAGAAATCGCGAGATGCGATCTGGTGTGATGTAGGTTTCAGAAAAACATTTTCTTTATCGTGCCAACGTTTCGATCTTTATTGAGATCATCTTCAGGGCTCAACAAAGAGTGAACCGTTGGCACGTTAAAGAAAATGCTTTTCTGAAACCTACATCACATCTAACCGCATCTCACGATTTCTAAATAATTATCTATTTAACGGCCACTATTATGTATTAACCACACATTATGTTTTATATTGATTATAAAAGCTTGACAAAATTACTGAATTATTCTTTTTCATTGATATTTTAATTATAATAAAAACAAAGGTTACAAACAATTTCGAAAGATCTGACAACTGTAGTTTAGCAGGATAGAAAAATAGTGGGCAGATTGGAGGGGCAAAGCTAGTTGCAAAATATTGTAGATTGATCGTTAGAAAAGTCTAGAAAATGCTTTTGTCGCTGTTTTATTATATTAAAATGGCGGATCTCTGTTGATCAATTAGGCCTAAGTGTACGTAGGGTACAAATAAACCTTAACTTTATTACATGTCTCGTTATGATATTTATAGAGTTGGTTGTTTAAAGCCTACATGGTAATAAATACTCAAGCTTTCCCTACAAATTGAATTACCTCTTCAAAAGATTAAACTTGATCTATTACCACCGGCCGGAGGGGGAAGCGGGCGTATGTTGATAAGAGAGAGTCCAAAGGATGTATAATGCCTCCCGGCCCAACAGATAGGCTTAGTATTTAGTAAAGAACCTCATCTAAATTTGCCAAGGTTGGTCGGTATGTGTCTATTAAGTGTGTGGTGGCGGTAAACTGCATGAAATATTCGCATTAACGGCTTCGAACCCACCCCATCCCATGCTTGAACGTTGTGAAAATTATGCCCTTGTTTATAAGCAAACCATATCACCGACTCTCTCTAATCTCTTACTCAAAAGCTTGCACGGACGACAAATCATCAAAATCCTGAAACGAGCTTTTCTAATTTCTTTTTTTAACCCATAAAATAAATTTGAAGTTGGGAATAATTGTTTTTTTGTTCAAACTGCAAACAGTAATTGTTAATTGTTTCTATCCTGGGAAAAACAACGCATCATTATTTTCCCTGCACAGAAATATGATGTGGAAATAATGAAAACTTCAACATATGTATTAAAATATTGCAAACAAAAGATACTTAGCTATTATTTTATAATACTAAATTAGCATGGCGAGTTGGGTTATTCCCATTAATAATCTAATCTAACAAATGGTTTTCTGTGTTCAAACTACAAAGAGGGATTGTTGTTTTGTTTCGGGCTTGCTTATTTTGGGTAGAGAAAAGAGACATTTTGGCTATGTATTAACGCATTAAAAAATAATCCTTAATTGTTGATATTATAAAATTAAACTTTGAGAGAAAAATGTGTTACTGGAATGTCTGCTTGCAAGCAGCGTTCTGGACGTACTGAATATATGAAAATATCAACATTTCAAAAAAATGATTCTAACCTGAATTTAGCGATCATCTAAAATTAACAAGATGAGTTCTGCAATTTCTTTCCCTCTATTAAATTTATGGTATTGATTATTATGTTTGTTCAATCTCCAAACAGTCGTGTAATTGTTTTACGTGAATAAAACAAGAGTTGATATGCGTCCAGAGTTGTGGAAAACCGGAAAATGTTAAAATATGTATTAACATGTTTAAAATATGTTCCTCAATTGATCTTACATGAGCGAACAAATGAAATTAGAACAGTGAGTTGAGAAATTTCCGTAATGTTAACGTAAAATAAATTTAATGTTTACAAATCATTTTCTTTCTTCTAACTGCTAAAAGTGATGGCTTTTTATATTGCAATTTTCTGAATACATATTCTATTTCGTACCTATATGTATGATGACTGGAAACATGAAGAGAACATACGGGAAAACTGGATGCGGACTGAGTTTGGAGTTTCACAATTTTTTTGTAGTAACTGTCTCTAAAAAATGAAAAAATGAATTAATGAACGAAATTATCCGTACTCTCTAAGGCTTATGGTTTTATTATATCTCAATCAACTGTGTTTAGTAAATAAGAATCAAAATAGATTTTTTCAAGGTATGTCAATTTGTTATTTTTAGTGATTTAATAATAGAAATACTACACATTTAAAAATCTTTATATGATTTTCAATTATAGAACAATTGAGTTAGCCTGGTGAGATTCGTAATTTCTCTCTCATGTAAATTTAACGTTAGAAAACACTATGATCGTTTAAACTAAAAACAGTGATTGTTTTTGCTTTCAAGTGTTTCAAGCATACTTGAACAAATTCGGTCTTCTTAAGTAAATATGTCAGCCAATTTTTCGAATTCGTATTGGCTCTGTTCAAAGAGAAAAGCTCAAAGTAAAAATTTCGACAATATGAAATTGGGTAGTCATGCTGTACATTAATATCGCTGCATTGCCGATTTCCACGTTTATTTAAAAAATAAATAATCTGTAGTTCTAAAACATAGTATTTTATTTTGATAAATACACGTAAATTTCTAATGTTATTAATGTTGTCCATTTTAAATTCTTTTATTTTGCCCAAAAATGCCACATATCAGTGTGCACTTAAAGGATATGAAGACATTAAAAAGCATTTAAAAATAACTTTTAAATAATTAAGGTTGAGATAAATGAGATAAACCTTCGGCTCAACAAGCCGCTGCTCTAACCACTTGAGCTATTAGAATCGTGGGTTCGGATACCGCTCGTGACAGAAACTTTTTTATCTCAACTAAAAACCTTAATTAATTGAAAGATATTAATTGGTCAAGCGGACCACGTAAATTTGTGAATTTAAAACTATGTTGGTACGTCGAAAGCACGACGTGGCAAGTATTGTGAACAAATATTTTAAACAGGCCGAACTAGGAAATGAAAGTAGGCCTTGTCTGAAAGACAAAACGATTATTTTGCAACGAATATTGGGTTTTATTTATTTGACCGGATAAAATATTGCATAATTTACTGCGTAATAAAATACCAGAAATGGCTGTTGTAGGCTTTTGCTTTGGAAGGGAATGTTCAGTAAGGTTTTTCGAAGATATGGAAACCTCTCTGTTTAAATATATTCTGATAGTACGGGTATGTCGGTGAATTGTACAAATTAATAATTACTTTACAAAACAGAAGAGTAAATATTCGAGTGTAAGGCGCAGGTTTTAATTTATTCGGAGGAGTAAATAATTTTCTGAACTTCTCTTTAAAAAAAAAAGAATTATTTTTATATTTATAAATTAAAATTTTATTAAAAAATTAATTGTATAAATATTTTCTTACAAGGCGCTTGAATAGATAATGAATAGAAGAGAATAGATACCCACTTGGTAGATCGGTCGTGCAGGTTTAACATAGCGGAGCGTCGTTTGAAAGTACTAAGCAAGATAGAAATTTGTTAATATTTAAACATCACTTATGTTTCCGAACTTAAATTAAAAAATAGCAGTGTGTGAGGGCCGATGTTCCGGCAAGCCAAATTTTCTTATCCTGTAAAGAATTGGGGGAATGATCGAGCCATTGTATTTTTTTGCTTATATGGTAAATGATCAAAAATCAGGTGAACCTGGGGCGAAAGGTAGATGGACTTAACCTAAAGTACATGCGATCAAAATCACACGCTGGTTTTGCGTGCAGAACCGACCTCGCTCTTTGACCCACTGACGAGGCCGTGCCTACCCCCTGGAAATAGTAATAAAACAATAAAGGAAAATAATTGATATTGTGTTACCAAATCAACGCGGCTTAAGTTTACTGACTACACGTCACCCATGGGAAGTGGCATAGGTTTGCAACTTTGTTCAACTCAATAATAATTAGGAACTTTACAAATTCAGTCATACAAGTGAGCAATGTTTACACATCCTGTGAACTTTCCCTTGTTTGGTAATTTAATTCGTGTACGTTCACGGCACAGATTACAGTCAAATATTTTATCAACCAAGTTTGTTTAAGTGCGAACGGTTTCAAGTGACAATACAAATTCAAAATATGGAAATTGATTTTTAAAATTATATTTTCCAATTACAACGGTACTTATGATGAGATTAAATTTTTATACAAATTAGGCATGTTTTAATAAAATCAGATCCACCATTAAAATCGTGTCCTATAAGAAACTAAATGTTTTCTGTTTTAATGAAACGAGAAATCTTATGAAATAAAGTTAAATTGGGGCCGTAGAAAGAAAGGCTCTACTGAAATCTTACACCTTACGATACTCTAAAAACCTTGGAGGCCATCTCTGAAACAGAAAAGATTACAATCCTACGGGAATTGTAATCCTTAAATTAAATCTTTGAATTAATTCCTTATTTTGCCAATTGACATTAATAAATTTTATTTTGTAGGTAGTAAAAAGTGTAGTGAAGAAAAACTAATCTAAACAATTTTTAGCTTACACATAAGACAATGATGCTCAGTTGCCTTTAAGAAACGTAATTGTAGAATACAATTTATGAATTATTATTATTTTTTTTTTTACGAGGGTTCGCAACAGCAGAGGTTATATCACCTCGGGGTGCCGGTGTTTTTGAAAAAAAGCCCATTTGAAAGTATCTCGAGTTCGAATGCAGGGTCGCTGGATTCGAACCCTGGACCTTTACCTTACAGTGATGAGCGCCGACTCAATACCTAAACCGTCGCGGCTCCCGACGCCTCTAATTATTCAACTAATAGTTTGTTTTTCTTACCTAGATAATTAAAAATATCGTAAAACCTCCAAATGATAAAAAATTATTAAAAGAGAAACTTATGCTGATCTCAAAAGAAAAGTGTCGGTTTCCTTACAATCGCATGGCCGGTAATTATTCTTGTAGAATGACAATTTAGACTGCTGAAAAATGTGAGAATAGCAGAAGAAAGTTAAACCGGGGTAGGGAACATTAACCCATACCCGAAGAAGTCCCATTCTGATGTAAATTCGATCCTCATCCTCCTATTTCCCGTTTATAAGCCCGAAGGCTTGGGGAAGCTGAGCCAACATCGTTGTCAGAATGGCTATCATAATTGGCTAATTGATTGCATTTTGATTGGATTTTACTTTTTTTTGCTTAGAATTCATTTTCTGCGAGTAAACATTATGCACATAAAAACATGGAAATTAATTTCTAATAAATATTTACAAAACTGATGTAACATTAGCATTTCAACTCCACGTAACAGTCTTCCTCAGGTTAAAAAATTGTAATTTAAATTTTATCTTTTTGTATGATTCATTATCATATGGTCACTATGATCCAAGTGAAATTTGTATTTAGGAAGAATATTGTTTTGAATGAAATGAACATAAACGAACGAAATTCTTTTTTAAAATTAAATGAACTAAAATAAAAAATTGAGAAGTGATAGAAAAGTCTCGTGTGCAGATTAATCTTAAGATAAAAATAGGTTTTAATTAAATTATTACTGCTTTCATTATCATTTCATTCCACATGGCTAAACTTCCAACCTTTCTAAAGAATTAAAAAACAAAACAAAAAAAACATTGGATTCTTCATAGGATTTAAAAATGAGTGGTAAACGCCGGAAAATTTAGCAGTTTCATATAACCGCGCAATATCAGGTGGATCGCGACGACATGGAAAAAAGTTTGATAGCGGAAGAACAGAAAACTATTTTTCCAACTCACTCCATCGAACAGATACGGTTTTTAAACCTTCTTTTTCGGGATAAAACTGGCTTTTCATAGAAATAAGAGATTTTCCCCAGTTACCTATGCATTTTTAATCACAATAGAAATCGACTTGTATAATCTGACATATATAAATTTAGACTGAACTCATCCAAAGAACGAATGCAGAATTGAAGCCTGTCAGTCAGCCTGATAGCCGATTCACAGGCGTAATTTAAATGATGGAAACTCATTGCGTTATTTATAAATTCAAAAGCTCATAGAGATTGTCGGTTTAAAAAAAATTGCTTTGTCTAAGATGCTTTCGAATGGTATGCTTAGTATGAACTGCAAATTATTTTTTCGGGGAGTAAGATCGATTTCAATCAAAGAAACGTGAATCATTAGAAGAAGTGAATTAATTAATTGAAGTTGATGACAGATATTTTCCTATATAAAAATCTGATTTTTACAGATTAAAATAAAAATAAAACTTGGGTTTTGGTAAAGAAATTAAAAAATATATTACTATAGCATACGATTTCGTACCTTAAGAATCTCGCCACCACTGTAGTAAATTCTTCAAGGGCTTTACAACATTAGCACATTTTTGAGAACATCTTTTTCTCTGTCACATTGAATGTTTAACCATTCTCCCATAGTTTCCGCTGCATTCATGTTGTACACATTTTTTGTAGTAAGAGTGGCGGCCTAAAATTCAGCTATTTTCCTGATAAATCGATACAATCCGCCTCGTTCAAAACATGGTACACATTATTGAAAGAATTTGTTTAAATTAACATTAAATTCACTTCACGCTTGACTAATCAATAACATTCAATTAATTAAGGTTTTGAAGTTGCGGTAAAAAAACCAGTGTCACGAGCGAGATTTGAACCCACGAATCACGAAAAATAGTGAATTTAATTAATAAAAATGTAGTACACTTCACTAAAGCTCTCCGAGGCCATTTCATTTGTTATCTGATTACACGACATTTTAAAAGTGGCAAACAGGAGGGAAAACTCAAAAGGTTCGGAAGTTAGCGTCCGAATGATTCGAGATAGCTTAAGTAGTAGGGCATCAAGCCGGAGATACTGGGTTCGAATCCCGCTCGTGACATTAACTTTTTCCTTTCAACCAAAACCTTACATAAAAAGATTAATTAGTTGTCTATAATAAGTATATAGTTGTAGATCAATAAATAAAGTTAAGAAAATCTGATGATCTGTGATGTCTTTAAAATAAAACCAAATTTTGAAATGTGTACATTTTTTTTAAATTTCTGGATCCGATGCAATTATTAAACGTTTTATGCAGAGGAAAAGGTAAATTTAACAAAGAATTTTACGAAAGAAATTTCAAAGAATTTGAAAAATGGCAAAAAGGAGAAAAAATTCAAAAGATGGGGTTGAGATGGGAAGTCAGTGTCCGAGTGGATCGAGACCTCGATACATCAAGTGGTAGAGCAGTGGCGTATCTAGCCGAAGATCGAGGGATCGAATCCCGTTCGTGAAAAAAACTTAATTAATTGTAATTATTAATTGTTAAAGCGTACTACGAAATTAGTGAATTAATAATTTTTAAGATGATAGAATACAATTTATGGTACAATAATTAGAGCGTTAGGCATAGGTACAAACACGTTTCTTGTGAAGATCCGTATTCATCAAACTTTTCTACTTATCCCAATTTACAATTTTTATAAATGATCTCCTCTCTATATAAATATAGCAAAATGAAGTTGTTTGCTGACGATGTCAAGTTATATAAATCCGTGTCCTCGGTTTTGGACTGTAACTTGCTCAAGAGTGACCCAGAGGCTCTAAGGTCCGCCACAATAAAATGTACCTGAATGTCCAGAAATGTAAAGTTTTGACATACAGTAGAAATACAAATAATATTCACTACACCTATCAGATTGAAGTTGTTTTGTTAGAAATAGTGAAAGAAATAAGAGATTTAGGTATTACATTTGATAGAAAGTTTTTTGATGTACATATTGGTAAGTTGAGATAATATCAAACTCTTGGGTTTAATGAGGTTATCAGCTGACTTCAATCATAAAAATATATTTGACCTTTTATATTGCACTTTTATTCGCATAAAATTAGATTATTGAAGTGTGGCTTGGAATCCGAACTATATTGTGAAGGAGACCAAACTAGAACAAGTGAGGAAGAAATTTGTCAGATTTACTGGTTTCAAACTCGGAATAAGAAGAGACCTTATGGTCATGTAATGTCCCAAATAGGTCTAATCAGTCTAAGTAACAGACGAGAACTACTTGACAGGGGATTCCTTTACAGGCTTCTAAAAGGGTCAATAAATTGTGATGAACTGTTGGCCATGATAAAATTAAATGTGCATAGTTTCAATTCGAGAAATTATAATGTGCATTCTACAAACTACCTGTTAATGAGTCCTATAATCGGCTCATGATAAAGCACAATGTGTTTTATCAAGTCAAAAAAATCTGTATTGTATAAATTATCATTGTAAATCCTTGTAAATGTTATATGGGCATTGATGCGTGTTTAAATAAATAAATAAGATGGTAGTACAAACTGAATTTAACTCCAACTGCAGCACAATAAGCACAGGCAAGTAGATCTTCGAAAACTTTTAAAAATTCATTACGCTATAGCAAAACTTCCTAAATATGAACGAATTGTGAAAATACTGCGTCGTTTTATAGATTTCTAATGTTGATTCTTAATAGAATCTGTACATTTTTTTGGTGGTATATGGTAGATAAAACCCTCGCAAAACTATGTATCGTGGTGAAGTCAACATATTTTGCGAAGGGGAAGATTTAATCGGTATATTTACAGAACTGTTCGTTACAAAATTATTTCTAAAGACTTTTTAAACTTTTATTTACTACTATTTACAACTATACAACGAAATAAAGAGAAAACCCGAGTTACCATACCAAATATGAACCAATTAACGATGAGATTAAGATGATGTGCGAAATTCAGGAGGGGCAGCACTCTCCAGTGTCTCTCAACACGACACGCACGAATGACACTATTACGCAGAAGACAAACACTTTGAGCCCTGAAGATGATCTCAATAAAGATCGAAACGTTGACACGATAAAGAAAATGTTTTTCTGAAACCTACATCACACCAGACCGCATCTCACGATTTCTAATAATTATCGATTAACGGTCACTAACCACCACACATTTTTTAAAACCTTATTAAACACTGCCACACTTCGGAGACGTTTTTACACCCAAACCACTTAATTCTGACAACCATTTTTTGTATGGAGCTATCGCGTCAGAAACCCTCACAGCAAACTGTATATTATGCATGATAAGTACCTACGTTTTTCTTTTTATTGTAACTGCCAAAATACAAAAATCACTAAGGAGGCTTAAATATTGAAAAAAAAGATACATATATTCAAAAGGTATTTTTCCTTCTCGGTTCAAAAGAGTTTTTATTTTTTTTCTTTCAGCTTGATCGCTCTATGTGTTGTTTCTAAATACTTATTACAAACACGTCCTTATTTGATTAATTTTGGTCGGAAAGTTTAAAAAATATTCTAACGAGGGTGAAAATAGCTTATATTTGTTGGAAAAAATGAATCAAAGGTTCTAAATTAAATTTTTCTGATTATAATTATATTTTATGTATGTTACCATGCTTAGAAAATAGTATAAACCGAGAATATATTATTCATAAAGAATGGAAAAGGGGTAAAAAAAAGTAAAATTAATATTGAAAAGTCACATTTTGCAACTTTCATGACGAGCCTAAAACCTAAAAACCTAAAAGGCGTAAAGTCTGGCCACAAACATTTCGAATATCAAATGTAAGAAAGTTGAACAAAACGTTTGGTATGAATGTAAATCGTAATTTACTCTTGACGATCATTCAATAAGTTCGCAATTTTATTGACAGATCACGTGCTTGCAAGAAATTTTAGTAAATGATTCTCTTTTTAGAATAATTCCAAGCATTTTACGTCATAACATCCTCCACCCCTTTCTCTTCCAGCTCTTTCTTATTAATTTTTTATATCGACAAGTACAGACAATTTAACTTCGATCGTACAATTTCTGGACGAGGATTACACGTGCGAGGTAGTTTATGCTGAACAGGCTGATTAATGAGAAGTCACATAAATATTTATGCATTTGTAAGTAGTGATGCGTGAGAAGGCTCATTACGCAATCCGACCTCTCTCCTTGTGATTACCGCTTATTTTGGTTAACATACGAGGATTAGTCTAAGTACCTGACAGGTATTAAAACATTTCCCGGGATTTACTTCAAGCAATGTTATTTTACCATTTAGTTAAATAAATATTTACAAAACACAACGGCTTTGTGAGTCTGCAGCAATTAAAATTATAGCTTAGCTTTAAAACTTGAGAGCGTATTCATTTTAATAAAACATATCAATAAAGGAAAAATATATTTTGATATTAAATTTTTTTTTTATTTTAATTTGTAACTACTTATTTCTGATGCTTTTATGTCAGAGAATTTTAATCCTACGGAAATTTTCTCTGCTGTGGTGGCATTATTGCAGAAAATTGCGGATGTCCGTCAGACAATTTCAACTCCAGCACCGTGATGCCATTCTAGACAATCTAAGCTCACGTACAGGCTAATCAAAAACCCGACAAAGTTTAATTGTTCATTATGTTCAATGTTTCTTTTTTTCTGAAGTATGTTTTATATTTTTTATATGATGAGACAATAATAAATACACTGACAGGCAAAATATTCCAACCAATCGATTTCCTAGTTCCTACTCACAGTAAGTTGTTTTCAAATGATTCGGATTTCGAGCGTTTAGCGCATCATCAGAGGAATTCTACAACCTGATGATGAGCTAAAAGCTCGAAATCTGGATTGTAGGAAAATAACTTGTCTCATTTTTTAAACTCTTCGACATCCCGATAGACGTTTTGGAAAAACTGTATCCTACCAGTTCGGTTCTGGACGCACTAGGATAACAGAACCACATGATGACGTTTTTTGACTTTGAGAATTTTTTGAAACCGGCACTTTACTACCGTTCAAGCATTTCTTTAGGATGCAGAAAGTTCGGGGTGTCCAAATTTCTAATTGCAATGCTCGAAAAAGGTAACATCATTACGGACTGATGGGATTTCGCCCCGAACGACCAGAATTGAGAAGAATTTCGTATTTCCTTGAAAATACATCCATTGGTCATTGGACGATTTGTGTGCTGTACGTTTTACAGACGAGTGTAGATTTGTTCTTCAACGTGAAAGAGTGTGGAGAAGACGAAATAAAGGTACGAAGTTTCTAATTTTTACAATTAATCAAGTTTTTAGTTGAGATAAAAAAGTCAATGGCCCGAGCGAGATACAAACCCACGATCTCCGGCTAAGTACGCCACTGCTCTACCACTTGAGCTACCGTGACCTCGATTCACTCGGACACTAACTTCCCATCTCTACCAAACCTTTTGAATTTTCCTCCTTTTTGCCATTTTTAACTCAACTAAAAGCCTAAATTACTTGTAAGATATTAATTGATCAAGCGGATCACGAAACTAGTGAATTTCTAATTTTTTCCAGAGTCGACATTTTCAACGTAGGTTAGTGATGGTGCGCGCGTGAATATGAATGGAGAGTCCCAGAGTTGGTTTTTCTTGGAGGCTCACTGATGCCCATTCGGGTTGTGGATAAAATTTTGGAACATCATGCATTGCCTATCCAATTCTAATGTCTGTCTACATGTCGCTCGCGTAGTACAAACCTACCTTCAACTGCGTAAAATGATGTTCTTAGTTTGGCCAGCCCGCTCTCAAAGATTGAATCCTATCGGACAACAACTCGAAAGATGAATTAAGAGCACGCCTAACACTTCCTGATTCATTCCACGATTTTGAAAAGTCTATTCGTGAAGAATGAGCTCAAAACAACTTGAGTCTAGTAAAGAGACATTTTCAGACGTAGAAACAATACGCCGAGGTGTCTTCGAGGGGTAATTAAGGCAAAGGAAGTAAATATGCAATATTGAAATGTTAATGCAATACATTTTTTAAAACTTTTTAGATAAAGACTCAATTATTAAAAGATAACAAGTGAAGCTTTCATTAACATATAAAGATTAAGTGGGACGGTTTTGGTTGAAATGAAAAAGTTAGTGTCATGAGCGGGATTCGAACTCACTACTTTCGGCTCAATACGCCGCTTTTCTACCACTTGAGCTATCGTGACTTCTGAAGCTGACTGAGTTTGTCAAGGTTGTGTGTTCGAACCCCGTTCGTGCCACTCACTAACTTTTTCATTTCAACCGAAACCATAACTAAAACGTATTTAATATATATTAATTTTATTTAAACTTCAAAATATTAATTACACCGTCCAGAAATTAACATTTCAATTAATGCGTTCGAAAATTTAAATCCTAATCTTAGAAACGGAAATTATTCGAGTTTTAGGAGGGAGATGATATTGTACCGTATACGTAGCGGAGCAAAGCTTTGTCGTCAGTAATTAGTCTCTTGATAAGGAAGTAGCTCAATGGGCTGTATTTGACTGGTAGCTGGAAAATGCGGGCCTCGAGAATTCCAGTTCTACTTTGGTCTATATAATAAGTATAAACGGATTAATCATTTTCAATTTCCTTGGCCCCTTCTTCTCATCCTTCTCGATGGTGTGATTATTTTAATAAACATATTTTTCCATTTTTACTATACTCGGGATATTACGTTGCTCTATTGAAGAGATTATTTCTTCTTTTTTAGAGATAAACTTGAGTTAAGGGTAAATCAAATTACTTTAACTCCCACCTTAAAATTTAAAAAAAATAAATAAATAAGTGAAAACAAGAATTTTTAAGTTCATGTTTATTAAGAATAAGTATAAAAGTGTACTTCAACACTGTTTTATTTTTAAGTGTAATTCACCGTTTTTTTTTTAGCTTGTAATTATTAAAAATTCACAAACAGTACAGATTAAAAAAATCACCATATGAACCTACGTAAAATAAATTGTTTGAAAAATGAAACTATCGATTTTTCAACTTACACTTAAACTATTTACATATGATTTAATTGATTTAATAAATTGTGTAGATCACTCAGTGCCATTGTTCAAAACATTTTTTGTTTAAGATGTATTGGACTTTTGACTTTCAAGATAAATTTTGTTACATATTCTACCCGAAATGTTAATTGACAGAATAGAAATGAACAATTATACAATTTCAGTTAATTGAAGAAGTTGGGTTTAATTTAGCTGTGAGTGAGTGGCACATTCGAAAAGACGACAACGACATAATTAAAGTAATTACGTTGTAAAACATTTAAAAACTGTACTTTTTTGTTTTTACGTATGTGTTTTATCCGGGAACTTCCTTCAATAAATGGGCGAACCTTAATATTATTTGCGATTGAAAACTCGCAGAAGGTTTGATCAGTGAAGAGGTGCGGGATTATTCTGGAAGAGGGAACACTTGTTAGGCCGAAGCAATTTAATAAGTCCGAAATCATTTACAACTTCCTTTCCGAAGGACTTGCTCGACAGTTAAATCAAGATTTAAAGGGGTGTTTCGTTATTTTATACTTCACAGACAAACTTGAACAATTTGTTTGATTTAATTCAATTCAATAAAGATCTAAGGAAATTTTTCTTTTCATCTGTTAGTACGATTCCAAAACCAATTTCCATTTTACGTTAATAATTGAGCTTTGATAAGAAATTAATTGAGCACTACATACAGTGATGATGGAAATAAAATATTTTCGAAGGGTTCTACAATATAAAAATAATCAAACGAATGCTTGGTGGACTTATACTAAATACTAATGTAAAAGGGTTAGATTGTTTATTATGAATAATTGCAAAAAAGTTGCAATTATTGCAATTTGTATATAAAAAAATTTGACAAATCAAAAAATATTTTTGTCCAGATCGCTCAAGTATTTAGAGCATTGGCGTGTTGAGCCGCAGGTCGTGGGTTCGAATCCCGCTCGTGATTAGTATACACAACTAATTCAACTATATATATACATACATATATATATATA
>CM077102.1:11594594-11648043 GCA_039619505.1 Cimex hemipterus
ATATATATATATATATATATATAGTTGAATTAGTTGTGTATACTAATTATATAGTTGTAGGTAAATATATAAAATTAAGAAAATCAGAAGAGAAAAAAGAACCAAATTTTGAGATGTACAGATTTTTTTTATGAATTTCTGGATAGGATGCAATTATTACACGTTTTATGAAGAGGAAAAGGTAAATTTAACAAAGAATTTTACGAAAGAAATTTCAAAGAATTTGAAAAATGGCAAAAAGGAGGGATTATTCAAAAGGTGTGGTTGAGATGGGAAGTTAGTGTCCGAGTGAATCGCGGGCAAGATAGCTTAAGTGGTAGAACAGCGGCGTATCTAGCCGAAGGTCGTGGGATCGAATCCCGCTCTTGACACTGACATTTTGTACTTTTCTGCATATTAAAAAAAATATCACCAATATCACCAAAACGTGTTTTAATGAAATTCTGTTCCCACGTAATTTACGGTGAAAAAGACCTGGGGTAGGTTAAAAACCTGCGTTAGTTGTGCTGGAATGAATACAACGTCGCTTGATTGTTCATTTTAAGGTGAAATATATCAAATTTTAAATCCACTGGTTCTTTAAAATATGTTAACACGTTGATGCCAATATTTAATGCAACCTAAATTAATATTAGACATAAATCGGTCTAGAATTTTACGGAGAGGAGGAAGATATTGTGAAGAAGACTAATTTTATTTCAGGATTTCTCAGCTCTTCATTTACTTCCACAAAAGTATTAATTTTCCGACATGTAATTCAGAACCCCTCATTTTTTCGGGTATTAAAGCAATGTAACTTTGTTTTCCTTTATTATTTCCCAGAATATCGGCTGCCTGGCTATATTAACGAAAGAGGTAACAATGTTAGATTACAGGCAAATCGGATCAGAAAACAATTTGACGGTTAGAAGAATAACTTGTTAAGCCTAACAGAGTTGTCAGAAAGTTTACAGATTCCGCAACCTCTATTGCTTACAGGTTTAACTTCGGCTGAGACGGAAGCCAAAAAAGTCCTTTAACCCTTTCATAACAGCCAACTTTACGAAGAGAAGATAAAAATTGACCTTTAATGTACTTCCACCGTAACAACAAAGACGCGAAGTCCAATTATGGCGGTTTCATCTCGAATTTTTATAATAATAAATTGAAAAGAACATTTAATTCTAAACTCAAATAAAAAGTATTGATGTTACATTTTAATTTGTAAACTATTTAAAAGATAAAAAATGTTTTCTTTTTAATCAGTAATATAGAAATATTTCACATTCAAACAAATATCTAACAACTGAGAATTGAGTTAGTAAGAACGAGCTATGGTAAAGTGATTCATTTTGTCAAATGAACAAATCGCCGACAGTTTTGTTTTATTTATTATTATTAAGATTATTAATTTATTCCGCCCATAAATGGCAATGGATCAAAAATAAATTCAATTACAACAACACAATATAAAGCAATTATTAGTACATGCTCTATTGAATTCAATTTTGACATTGAAGTTACAACCCAAAATTTTCTCGGAACGAACCATTGCGAACAATTAATTGGTTTCTGGAACCGATGCAATTATTAAACGTTTTATGAAGAGAAAAAGGTAAATTCAACAAAGAATTTTACAAAAGAAATTTCAAAGAATTTGAAAAATGGAGGGAAAATTCAAAAGATGTGGTTGAGACGGGAAGTGGTGTCCGAGTGGATCGAGGTCACGATAGCTCAAGTGGTAGAGTCGCGGCGTATCTAGCCGAAGGTCGTGGGATCTAATCTCGTTCGTGCCATTGACTTTTTTTATCTCAAATAAAAAAAAAAACTTAATTAATTGTAATATATTAATTGCTCAAGTGGACTACGAAATCAGTGATTTTAAAGAATTTTACTTGATTTGCAGTTCGAAATGTCCCAAATAAAAAAAGGACTGATTTTCAATATAATAAAACAGTTTGCAATCAAAATGCACACAAATTGGTGGTGCTTTTTTGCTAAATAAGAAAACACGAAAGAAATGGTTTCGTTTAAGAATTCCCCAGAGGTTTTACTGTAAAAGGAGGGTATTTGCCGATTGCAAGGTAGATTGTGAGAACCATGTAACCAGATAATATCTCGAGTAATACCATTTCTAATTTTTACAGATGACACTTTCATCAGAATGAGGAAAATTGCTTTTTCCTATCTAATTTCGGATTTAACAATAAAATATTGCTTCTATTCCTGGACATTAGCTGGCTTTCTATTTCTATTTGTTACAAAAATGCAAGGGATTCGTAGCTTCTTCAGCGGGAGTAGAAATATAAGCTAACCTTATTTTATAAAACTAGCTATAAAAAGTATTATATTATAAACCTACGAGCCGATAAAGAAAAAATTTTAGGTAGTTTAAATAATATTCACAAATATGAGTTTCCGAGGGAAATAAAAATAACTAAACCATGTTTCCAGTACAGTAGGCCAAAACAACAACAATATTTTTTAAGCACCCTTGAATACGATTTTTTTAACAAACAAAAATAAACCATCTAAATTGGTAACTCCCGCGGAATTAATCCAAATTCAACGTTATTTCTACCGGTGGAAAACTGAATATTTATTGTTTTAGCATAAACCCAATGGCGTATAAATTTTATGCCATTACAAGTACGCTAGGTTAAATAAGCTGTAAGCACATATACGTAAATAATATAATACATCTCTAAATAATATACAATATCTCGATGTACTGAGGTAATATTAAAGTTTAATTGCTAAATTAGTTCTTAAGATTTTGAAACGTCTATTATAAACCAATTCAATTAATAAAAAGCATTAAAAAAATACTTCGGTAAATTGTCGAATAAAAGGAACAGAAAAGAGAGCGTCAAAAGATAAAATTACGTATTTTTATGTAAGGTTTTGGTTGAAATGAAAAAGCTAGTGCTACAAACGGTATTCGAACCCACGACCTTTGGCGCGATACGCCGTTGCTCTAACTACATGAGCTATCCTGACTTCTACCTAAGCTGTCGTCACGTTAGCTATGGGGGTTAGATCAGCGTGGGTCGTGGGTTCGAATCCCGTTCGTGGCACTAGCTTTTTCATTTCAACCAAAACCTTACATAAAAATATTAATTAATTGAACGAAATATATACCACTAAATATTATATTAAATTTTGAACATATATTATTTATTTTCTTCGGTAATGCAAGCTAAACAGGTGTATATTTCGAACACTTAATTTAATTTTTCAAGCTTTTTGTTTATTTTTATGTTCAATTTGGTACCAAAGAGTCTTTTTAGTTTATATTTCATTTCTTGTTATTTTATTAGAAGTTTCAAACTAATTGTTTTAATCGTCTGTGACCCAAAACTCGATTTTGTAGCAATTAAACTTTAATTTTATACTGGCGATAACTTACCGTTGAGATATTAGTTAGTATTTACATCAACAGGAATATTATTTTAATAGGCGAAGAATAAATTAGTCGCTGAGCAGGCTTAAGGTTTAAAAGATTTATAATAAAACATGGTTTATGCTTTACATTTCCGTGTTTAGCATTGTACATTGGTTCTAATTACACTATTTACCAAATGAAATAGCCCACGTTAACCTTCCGACCTTTGTAAATATTTCTTCCGTCCCGCAATCGCGTCACGCGTGTCAAGCAGCAAACCGCCTTTTACAAACAATGAATGTTCGTACACGGCGAACCACTTCAACGATAAGTTGCAAAAGGGGGGGGGGTCGGAATTGTCGGCGAACAATGGCTGGCAAGTTGTGAAGGCATTAGGCACCGGCGGTCATTAATATTGCAAGAGATACCTGCTACCTACCTCCCTACCCCCAACATAGTTGTGCTCCGAGTAACATTTGTCTTGTACAACTGCCAACTATTCCGGCCTCACTCCCCGTGCCATAGAACCGGAACCCAAAACCCAACTTTATCCGCCCATTACTGTTGGCAGTTGGGCAACAAGGTGCCTTGGATCTCAAATGTACCGTCTGATGTGGAGAGGTCGATTCGTTGTAAAGTTAACTGTAAATTATTACAATCAACCTAACTTACCATCAAATAAATTAAATGAAATTTTCTTCCATTATTATTTAATAACATTTATTTTGTATTTATTATATTGAAAATGATCATTAATTTTACGTTTTATATAAGTATATTGATAAATACAGGAATGATTTTTGATCTCTTCTTGGTATCGTAACCGATTATCCTAGTCTAATATTACTTGTGGAACGGGTATTATTTTTTCCCTTAAGCTGTAATATGACAAACGAGGAACTTGCAACCCTACCGTGCGTCTTGTCTCGTTTTTTAGGGTGTGCACAACTATGCGACGTCAAGCGCACGCCACGGAGACACACAGCGTGTATCACAATAACCAGTATCATCATCGCAACGTTACTTTTGTTCATAATCAATTATTTTGAGTAAAACCTTGTAATAAATTATTTAAATTTGAAGACCACAACCATGTAATACATAGTTAAATTTAATTGTTTTAAATTAAGTATTCCGGCGTTTCGATAAATTTTCTGCATAACCATGATAAATGAATAAATAAATCTTATAAATACTGACGAATTTTTGGTCTCTGTCACTTTTAAAATTCGTATTACCGACTTCGGCAATCTTTTTGTTTCCGGGTTTTAAATTGAAACAGTTATTTTTATTTCTTTTCCTCGCAGGCCTGGAGGAAAAGCGTGAAATAATTTGTTTTTTCCTCGCATGCCTGGGGTATACTACAGAATACTTTGTCATACCCTAGACAGCGCGTTTCATTAAGATTCAATCAGTTGTTCTCAAGGGAAAATGAAGGGAAATAAGTTTTAGGCCTTCATGTTTGAATATCTTCATAATACAACCTTTGATCTTGGGCTGACAAACCCGGCAAGAATAGAACGCCGCTCACGTACCCCATGCTTTCCATTCAGATAAGCTAAGCATAAAAAAAAAATTGAAAATCATAGCAAGTTTTCTCTACTATTCTCTTAATTATAAAACAAAATACACTTGGTTGAGCTTAAAATCTTTTTAAGCAATCTTTTACAGTTCTAAAAAACGTAATTTAATATTTTTATCAGTAATTATAGTGTATTATGCGTACTTAATACTATAAATATTTAACACATTCTTACCAATTAGAACGCCTTTTAGTAAATATTTAAAATAAATTAAAACTGCTCTACTTAAACCAACTAACCATTCTAAAATGATATAAATAGTGTTTACTGGTGGTCAACTTGTCGTGTTGAAAATAAATTTTGTGAGTATCTAAATTGGGGTAGAATGCCGTAAAACCCATGGTTTTTATCTCTATCCATATAAAAGTTACGTTGTTTGTATTGTATAAAATTGTTTCTTTAGTGTTCATTTAAGAAAAACACTTTTCTTTACCTGAATTTTGTCCACTCACCGCAGAAACTAACGATACACCCAGGGCTTATTAGGGCTAGAATTTTAGTAAGACTGCAGACTGGCATATAGAATCGAATCAGCAGGCACAAGCCTGGGCAGTGATCACCAAGAACAGTGGAACACATCCTCTGTTGGTATGAAAGTCTGCACGCTGAGATTCATACATCTGGGTAAAAAGCCAAATCCTTAAAGACACAAACGGGAGTCCTTAAAAACCTTTGGTAAACAGTCTTAAGCTTTAAGAAAATACAAATTTTTTAAAATATTTTTAATTGTAAATCTTCCAAAGGTCAAATCGAAAAACTGACTCCTCAGAAACGTTGAAAATACGGTATTAAAGGCCTGGGATACCGACTCGACAATAAAAATACCTCAACAACCTGTAACAAGCGTCTTAAGCGGGGGTTTCGTAGAAGAGGTGCGTCGTTCTGGAACGATTGCTATAAAGAATGTGGTAAGTAATCGATAATGATAATAGATTGAACAATAGCCTAATCAATGTTGGTGGGCAAGACCGTAAAGACTTATATTAATTTATAATAGTCGTATCTTGTTCATTATCAAACCTTATCTTTTGATCACAATCAAATTAATGGTCAAAATTAATTTTTTTTAAATTGTCTAAAGCATAGAATTTCTCGGTTGTAAAACAACCGTCTTTATAAAGATAGAATCGTTTGGCAGTTTGATTTTGGTATCATGATAACCTCTACTAATTTTCAGATTCTGGAAACGTTTAACTAACGTTTCAACTAACCATATTTTGCCGTAATTTTTTATGTGTAGAGATTAGTGACCGTTAACGGATAATTAATTATTCAGATATCGTGAGATGCAGTCTGGTGTGATGTAGGTATCAGAAAAAAGAACCGTACAGAAACGTACATCACACCAAACCGCATCTCACGATTTCTAAGTAAGTTTCGATGTTTATTGAGATCATCACGTGGCTAACGGTCACTACAAACCATACATTTATATCTTTTAGTCTAAACTGCTCGTTATTTCAAGTACGCGGCCACTAATGTTTAAATTTAGTTAAAAAATTTCGGTAAAACTGATGGTGCAAACTTCGGTCTCTACTGTCTCGCTATGTCATGACTTATTTATTGAAATTATTCGACAAAGATTTTTTTTTCTATTGATTTACTTTTCAATTTATAGCAACAAAACTGCTGATAATTTCTAAAATGAAATTTTTTGGTGATAAGTAAAATTGGTATCAAAATGATTATACAAAACTGTAACAACAGCGAACCTAACAGGTAATTTTAACACTTCTAGACTTTATTTTAAAAAAGGTTTAAAACGACTAATTTTTGTGAGTTTAGACGCAATAAATAGTCAAAACAAAACCATGTTAAAGAAAAACCGTAACGGTTATATGTATTATTTAAATCGGGAGGTTAGCTTCTGTCGTTGCTCGGTCGGTCTGACCGCCATCTTCAGTGGTGGATGTGATCAAGCGAGAATAGGCAGAGAAAATACAAATATATCATATTTGTTTGAATTACTGAGACATTTAAAATATAATTTGGTCAAAATAACTTGCAATTAAATATCGTCGCCGAGAATCAAATAGATTACACGATTTGAAAATGGCAAAAAGGAGGGGAAATTCAAAAGGTGGGGGTTGAGAAGGGAAGTTAGTGTCCGAGTGGATAGAGGCCACGATAGCTCAAGTGGTACAGCAGCGGCGTATCAAGCCGAAGGTCGTGGGTTCGAATCCCACTCATGACACTGACTTTTTCATCTCTACCAAAAACTTAGTTAATTGAAATAATTAATTGGTCAGGCGGATCACGAAAACTAGTAAATTTATGACATAAGAAAAATCCAACTTTTTATCATTTCCCTCGGTGAAGAAAATGTCCCCCTCCCCACATTTATACATTTAACGTATTCCGCGTTCTTTAGTAATAATTTTTCAACTGTTTTAAAGAACAAAAACATTTTGCTTATTAACATAAATACTAATAAACTAAAGAAAAATTAAGTCATTGAATTGAATTTCATTTTTAAAACAGGTCTACACTGGAAACTGTGTTGGCCGGGCAGTTAGTGCACTGGAATGATCCTTGAATCCCGTGGCATATCCAGTTTAATTTTTAAATGCGAATGATATGAAGAAAGTATTGTAAACTAGAGTGTAAACTCTAGCGGCACCCAACCAATGTGGTAGGTGGAATCCTCTTCTGCAGGATAAGTATAGTTGACAAGGAATACACTTGGGTTCAGGCTTTAAAAGATACAGTCAGAGATACAAGTAAGGAAGGCATATATTTTTTTTACATTGTATTTTTTTTAATAGTAATTGTATATAAAAATACAAAATAGGGAAGGTTTTCCACTTTGACATAAATAACACGTTGACCAACATTGCAACTATAAAAGTTATTTTTTATACTTTAAATACTGCTAAATGCATTAGTATCGTCCTATACCACTACGATTGAATTTGAATCAAAGAACTTTGTCTTGAAAATATAAGGAAAATATACGATCTCAGGATAAGAGTAGAGGTACTTGATAGAATTCAAGTAGGAAAATATCAAAACATGAATGTTTTCAAGGCTTCATACTGGCAACGTTACTGAATTCACATTCGATTCACAGTGTACACCATGCTACATAACATTAACCGGTACTAAATTTTATAGTTGGGATGTTGGTAAAATATATTATTTGTGTTAAAATGGAAAACTTTCCTTATTTTATATATGGACATCCAAACAAATCAAGGTATTATTAAATATAAAAATACAGTCAACCAGAAAACACTGGCCTTCGTTGTTTCTTACCTCCTAATATGAAACATTTTGGTACATAATTTTGACGTAATTTAAAAATTAAAAAAACAACACAAAATTTGATTCCTTATTTTAATTGTTTCTGTTCGATTTATACAGTAAAATAATTCACAGTAGTAAAAACATATTCGTATAAAAATAAATGAAAGCGTATATGTAAACTTAGAGGTTTCTTGGTACGTCAAAAAAGTATATACAGAAAAGAAATGTATTTCCACCTGAGTCTTATTTTAGTTATTGTTCCAGTATTTGAAATAAAATTATAAATTTACAACAATACAAAGTATATAACGAATTTACGCACAAATAAACTACAACGGATATTTATCAAAATTCAACTGTGTTTATTACTTAAGTTAATTGTAAAGTAACATTAACATATAGGCTAAAAACTATAAAAATAATGTTCCCATTTTAAACAACTATTCTTATTTATAAAAATAATTAAATAAACAAAATAATATCATTTAAAAGATGTTTGGCGGTGGAAAGCTGAGATCCATTCTTATTTATGTTCATCTCGATCAGACTTAACTTATTTCATCGCCACGCCCTGATTTTCTTCTTAGATTGGGCTTTGTTCAGCAAGCGGCGAATTTTGATCTGGCAACTGAAAACATGGAAAAATTATATAATATATAAAATTAAATAATCCAAGCTGATGGCTTTTAAACGTACTAAAATTAAATGCAAACCAAAGAAAATAAATGCGGATGTTTAATCAATTCAGTATTCCGGGAAATACAACGATAAACGAAAAACAAAAACATTTTCACAGCAACACCAAGTAATAATGTTAGAAATTACAAACCATCCATTTAATTATTATTATGTACTTTAGTTATAATTTGAAGGCGCTGTTTCCAAGAATCGCGGTTTTCAAAAATCATATCCTTGGAAGTATTTGCAGGAAGTGCTCTAGAATTTCGTGTTTATCTTCTTGGAGGTTTTTATTCCAGAAGTATTACATTTGAATTTTCCTTTTCCATAGAAAACTGACTGGAATCTCCATTTTTCCAATTCCTCTGTGTTGCAATTCATAAAATTCATTCAAAATATTCTTCTCTTATGTCCAATTGCTAACCCAGTGATAACCTTCGTTTTATAAGTACGCAGTTAGAAAAATCCGGAAACATATTTCGAATGCCAAAAGAAAAAATCTGGGGTACAAACGTAAACCAACAGCCTTCTGAACGATATGTAGAAATATAATTAAATAATCAGAAAACTTGAACACTACGAAATTTATAAAAGATACAGACAAAAATTCCGATTCCAAAATATGGTGGTTATTTTTTTTAAACTGTACTGAATAGTTCAACTAGAAAATTATGCATCACAGTAACAGCGAACAAGAGTGAAGGACAGAAAAATTTAAATTTAGATCTCTGGGTGAGCACCTCTTTTGTTTTTTTTGGAGGGTTTGAGAGGATTCAGCAGGATGAGTGGTTAATGTTGTCTGGGAGTGATTTGTGGAACTTCCAAAATCGCGAGAAGATTATGTCATGTACGGAGGGTGTTTTTAGGTCATTAAGATCTCAGTAGATACCACCATAACCATTTGGGATTTTTACAGGAAATTTAGTTGACGTTCAGATTCGTTGTATGGTGGTACGCTTGACAGAACCCCCAATGTTTTCCAGTCGATAATTGTACATAGGTTTTACAATTCTAATATACATTAGCTGTTCATTAGTCAGGGACGTATGTGATCTTTTGGTGATTTGCTGCTTCTTCCATCTGATTTCTATACTTCACAAACCGTAGCAATTTACTCTGTTAAAATATGTTTTTATTTCTACTGAGAAGTTTTCATAAAACAAATACATGTACCCGTTTGATTTCGTTAATTAGTATTTTTTAAAATTCAAATTATCAAGAAACAATGCGGCAAATCAACGGCGCTACCGCGAACACTTTTGCATGACTTCAAAACATTCCTGGTTTAGTCTACCTTTCAAAAATTAACCTAGTAAGAGTAATATGTAGTTTATAAATTTTTCTTCTTGGTTGAAGCGATGATGAGAGAAAGTCGTCGACGGAAATGATAGGTGAAGTACTTCGTCGATTTGCAAAAAATTCACACCCTTACAAAGAAAATAATATCAAAATATAGAAATAGAAAACACTGCCAAGATTTTTAATATAAAAATGCGAAAGAAGGAGAAAGTATTCTTAGGAATGGTTTTCTTTAGAGAAAAGCAAACTAAAGAAAACTTTTTCATGTTTGATTCAACATAAAATATAATTAGAAAAAATCATAAATTTCAATATAATTATCGCAATAAAGAACATTTATGTAATTGGTAACTTTTTATTAAATCATTATTTTTAGAATTTTATATGTCGGAGTGAAACATAAAAAATAATATAAAGAATATACAGTTGATTAAATAATGTAAACTATAAAATAACGTATAAATTTCACCCCATTTACCCAAATGAGCTTAATATTTTAATAACGTTACTTCGAGTAAAAACTAACCTTAGCATAAAAAAGCTTATTACCAACATATCCTTTTATTATCCAAAGTATCATTCCAAAATCCATAAATAAAAGCCTGCATAGAAGGGCCTTTAAAAGTTTCGGAAGTGAAGTCCCATTTTCCAACTAGTTATGTTAGAATCTTAGAAAAATTACTATTTAAAGTTGTAATTTTTGTATCTAAAATAGTAATTTCTTTACCTGTCATTCGTCCCAAAGGCAGAGTTGTTTCTGTCGCACATAATAAGAATAGAGATGGCACTTTCGGCAGGTCCTGATACCACACCTGTAAGAAGAGCCGTCTTTGGAACGGCAGTACTTGAGACCGCACGGGTACCATCCAATGCAGGTTTCGAGCCTACAGGTGCACGGGGCCCACATCCCCTTCGCTTCTCTGCAAGTTGAACTCGCCAGGGGGGTCTCTCTCACAGAGCCGAGCAGCCTTATCATCTCAGTCCTCCCTGAAAAATCGTAAATCTATGTTTCAACACTTTATCGTCAAATGTGCTATAACAATTTAAGGAAAAGCCGGTTCATTAAGGACGTTTGCAAGTACGGAGCAACGGAAATGGGCTGGTGTAAATTTCATTAACAGGGATTAACTGGGTTTCAGTTATACAGGGCGTTAATCAAGTCTCGGTTTAACACGCTGTGTGAATCTGCTAAAGTAAACTGGCTTTACCATGCTTACCACATCAACCGAAATGCAGTTTTCGTATTGTAAAACGTTTAGAATATTTTATTCCAGCCAGAATTAACATGTTCTTTGTCTATCTTAAGAAAATTAGGACGGGTAAGC
Source organism: Cimex hemipterus (assembly GCA_039619505.1). Classification (NCBI taxonomy): domain Eukaryota; kingdom Metazoa; phylum Arthropoda; class Insecta; order Hemiptera; family Cimicidae; genus Cimex; species Cimex hemipterus. Next base: position 11,606,090 of record CM077102.1, read on the forward strand.
TGAAACTTTCAGAAAAGTAGGCCAGAAAAGATTTTTTCGGAACATAAAATTCGGCTTCATTTTAAGCATCCTAAATACGAATTTACATAGGAATAAAACTTATGTTCATGCTAAAAAATGTGTTATGCTATTTATAAGTTTATCTAAACTCACCTAAATTTGGCAGATCCAAGAGTTCTCGGTAAAATGCTGACCCCGTTTCTACCGCTAAAATTATGTACATCCTAATAAACCTACGGTTCGGAGCACGGCTGAGGGATTTCAACTTAACGCCATCATTCGCGCCAATAAATACATTCCCCTATGGTAAAAATCATGCATTTACTATCCTAAGTTAGCTTAATTTGTCCGACTCCAGGCAGACCGTTCCCATACAAATTTAACCACTCACGCAAATAAATACACACAATCAGGTAGTCACGAGAATTTTTGATATTGTCACTTTCTACACTTATCACGCTGGAAATATACATACAACTAAATATCTAGGCTATTCTGGTGTGTGTTCGGTCTCTATAAGGTATTCAGACCATGTCCATACAAATTTAAACATTTACGCAAATAAATACATTTACACAATCACGTAGTCACCAGTTTTGTTGATATTGCCATTGTCCACCCGTATCAAACTGTAAATATACATACAACTCAATATCTAGGCTATTTTGGTGTGTCTGTTTGGTCTCTATATGCTACTCAGACAATGCCAATACAAATTTAACCATTCACGCAAATAAATACATTCCCACAATCGCGCCACCACTGCTGTTGATATTGTCATTGTTTACCCTTATCAAAGAAGAAATATACATGAAACTAAATATCTAGGCTATTTTGGTGTGTCTGATTGACCTCGTCCATGCAATTCAACCACTCACGTAAATAAATACATTCACACAATCGGTCAGTCAGTAGGGTTTATTGACAAAAGGTTACTCACTACGAACTATCAAACTGCCTATATATATAATAAATACGGAACTTCTCTAGAATCTAATAATTGAATCTTACCGCGCCGGTGGTAAGCTGCATTTCTTTCAATGAATTAATATATTAACATCCATTTGTATGCTACTATAAGCGAGAAAAATATTGTTTAAGATATAAGACGAATAAATTGGAATAAATATACTATAAACGGAATAAATTTGGTCTCTGAATAAATTAAAAATGAAGGTACAAAACAAAAGGCTTTGGGAGTGTTTCTGATTATTTGTTTCTTATTTTTCTCATTTCTCTAAATTACGATTATCGATCAAACACTCGTTGATACTGAGTGAAATAAGAGAAATTCAGCTTTCGAACGGTTGTAATAACGTTGGATTTGGGTAGAATTCAGAAGGGGTAGAATTTTTAAGTGGAACACCGGACGCCGGAGAGAAAAAAAAAATGCCCCAGGCGAATTCAGTCCATAAATTTATATGCTTTTGTTGCGATGCAATTAATATTCAAGTGTGTTAAAGGGTGGGTAAAATGAATCCAGATTGTTAAAAAAAATTTCTTTTTTGACCTACAAATAATAAAACGTCTTTCGGTTTTTATATATGTAGATGTAGATGTTATTTCAGGGTATGGTATACTGCGCCCTTTAAGCACTGAGGAACATTTAAGAAAATTAAAATATATGAAATTGTTTTAAGGTATAAAAATTCTACCCTTGAGTTGTAAGTACACAAGTATGAACAGCAAATACGGAGGAGACTTAATTGTGCACATTTACCATGCGTTCTTGTTAAGTAGACAAACACCCTAGTAGCTAGGGGAAACATTGCTCCAAACAAACGTCCAGGGACAAAATTGTTATTTTTATAATTAAGTAAAAGCTCAGGAGGTTGTTGGCCGTGGGTAACCGGCGGTACTACAGGTTGAGAAAAAACGGCACGTCTTAACATGCTCGTCCCAGCTATATTTTCACTTTGGATTCCGTCCTTCGTTGTTTTCTCGGAGGACTATCAACACGAATATAATGGAACAGAAAATATAAACACTGAGACGGAACCAATTTCGAACAATATTTGACTTCAACTCAAATTAATTGGTTTCTTCAAAACAAAACCGGATTTAAAAGAGATTCGGCTTTGTAAACATTGGGGGAAAACAATTCCAGAGGAAGAGATTGAAGTTTAGTGAGTGCGATGTTGTTCCACAGCTGGGAAAACCTACCTGGTACCTCCAAGGCTGTAATTTAATTTTTAATAAATAATAATAACAAGAGGATTTAAAACAGGTTTATCTGGAAAAAAATAACATCCTAGATATAACAAACATGTTATAATCCAACGAACAATTTACATAGTTGGCGTAACCTGGCGCTGTAGACTTTTACGCGCTATTATGGATAAACAAAGTTGTTGATAAACCACTGTTTGGATGATTTCCAATAAAAATATTTATTTTGTTCAGTAGAAGAAGTTGATGTTTCAAAGTTTATGAAATAAGAACTGAACGGTATTTCATTTCAGCGTTCTTTCTTTTCCTTCAGACTTTCAACATAGACCATAACTATAATCGTTCGTATCTGTAAATAAACATTACAGAAACTCGCCCATTGTTTTAATGAATAACCCAACTTGGACCATTAACTGGCGGAGTCTGTCTGTCCCAAGTTTTTAACTCGGCAAGCCTGGGTTGCGGTCGGAGTAATGGTTCCGATACTTCCGCCCCTCGCGACAGTCCACAAGCCCACAGCAATTTACAACTTCTCCTCCAACTAAGTTTCACTATCGACGTCATGGGAAGGGGGATAAAGAGCAATAAAATAAATGGTTTCATTTGACAGGTTCAAATGATCTTTCTGTTAAAGTTTGTTGAACATTTTTGATAAAAACCTGGGGAAAACTCGCCAACTGGTCGTAACTCCTGAGACTCTCGATTTTACTTATTTCTGTTCGCTTCAAATATATTACACTAGTAAAATTATTAATGAAAGTAAATTGAGAAACTGAAATGGATTTGATTAAAATAAATAATTCATGTAAAATACATTAAATTAAATTAAATTTAATTTAATTGAAATGATTAATTATTCGGAAATCGTGAGATGCGGTTTGGTGTGACGTAGGTTTTAGAACAACATTTTTTTTTATCGTGCCAATGTTACAATCTTTATCGAGATCATCTTTAAGGCTCAAGTGTTTTCTGCGTAATTGTGCCATTCTTGTGGGTCGCGTTGAGACGGCACTGGTCAATAAAGATAAAGGTTCCCAGTTCGAATCCAACGGCCCTGCATTTGAAGCCGACATAAAAAACGTGAGCCTTTTTTCCAAAACGCCATCGATTGATCGGGTAAGATCGCTGCTGTTGAAAACCCTCGTAAACAACCTCAGAAAATGATTTCATATAGGTTTAATCTAATTTTCTACCACATATGACGTTGGATTTATTACGGAGGATAAACATTGACATGGTCATCCTGTTTTTTTAATCATCGTTCTCCAAATGATGAAATGTTCCTTTATTTTATATGGGGCCGTATGTTGAAGGAAACAATCGGTACATGGCTGCTGAGGGAAAAAGTAATCCAATTGTTGCTTAAATCCATTGGAAGGGTTATCGTTGAGATTAAATTGGCGAAGCCGGAGCCCAATCGGGAGATAGCGGATTACAAATTTACGAATTCCTGGGGCTAGCAATTAAAGGCAGTGGAATAACTAGGAGCCGGTTTTTATACAGCTCCCTTCCAGTTCACACCAATTTCCCTTCCTCCGTCGTCCTCTCACTCGGTCAGCCTATCAAATTTGACACCCAATGAAACCGTGGACCGATTCATTTACACGACAATTCGATATATTGGATTTATTCAGTCAAGTGTGTGACTCGCAAATATTCCTAGCTCTATTAATTTCTTTCTGACCCTCATTCATTTCGTTTTCCTACTCTGTCTGACGAGTTTTCCATTTGAAACTCGTGCAAACCTCGATTTAACAAGAGTGAAATTGAGTTAGTAGATTTGGTACGAATTCAATTGGTGAAACATTACTCACACGAACACTATTTCTGAAAAATACTATTTCCTTAAATTAAGTGGCTCAAACGTTTTGCTTATAAAAAGAAACTGGTATATATTTGGATTCCGTGGAGAAGCAAAAAATAATATAATGGATAAGATTAATATAATATAACGTATAATATAAATTCACTATTTTTCGTGGTCCGCTTGACCAATTAATAACATTCAATTAATTAAGGTTTTAAGTTGAGATAAAAAAGTCAGTGCCACGAGCGGGATTCGAACACACGACCTTCGGCTTGATACGCCGCTACTGTACCACTTGAGCTATCGTGACATCGATCCCGTCCATTCTAATGAATTTAATGAATTAAAATGAAGTATACTTCACTAAAGCTCTCCGCGACCATTTCATTTGTCACCGTTAATAAAAATTATTACACGAAATTTGAAAAATGGCAAAAAGGAGGGAAAATTCTAAAGGCGGGGTTGAGGTGGGAATTTAATGTCCGAGAGGATTGAAGACAAGATAGCTCAAATGTAGCGGTGTATTAAGCCGAAGGTCGTGGGGTCGAATCCCGCTCATGACACAGACTTTTTTATGCCAACATGAAACTAATTAATTCAAGAATAGCGGTCTGGTGTGATATTTTCAGAATTTTTTTAAAATTTTTTTGTGTTGTATAAATTCACTTTTTTCTACATCCTACATGGATATGTTAATTTAAACAAAGTTTGTAAATCCCAGGCCCTGAAGATGATCTCATTAAAGATCGAAACGTTGGCACGTCAAAGAAAATGTTTTTTTCTGAAACCTACATCACACCAGATCGCATCTCACGATTTCGGAACAATTATCGATTAACGGTCACTAATCACCACATATAAACAAGAACTATTTAAAAAGTAAGGAAAAAATTAATTAAATCTTTTAGTTGGGCTAGATTAGGAAAATGAACAAAACTAACCTTCGCAACAAGAACAAGAACTATTTCAAAGTAAGGAAAAAATTAATTAACGTTTTTGATTGAGATAAAAACGTCAGTGTCACGAGCGGGATTCGAACCCACGATCTTCGGCTAGATACGTCACTACTCTACGACTTGAGCTATCGTCACTTTGAATCCCGCTTGTGCCACTGACTTTTTATCTCAATTGAAAACCTCAATTTATTGAAAGATATTAATTGGTCAAGGGGACCACGAAAACTAGTGAATTTCGTACGGAAAAAACTTAATCCAAGTTGGATAAGGGTGTCAAAAATCAATATTTGTCGTTTTCCAGGCTTATACTCGACTGGACTTCCTATTGAAGGACAAATACTATTTGACAAAGCTAACAAAACATTTTGAAAAAACGTAAACAAAGACTATATGGTAGTAACAATTTAAATATTTTACATGTCTTCTAGTATTTTGTTTTGATCTCATAGAAAATATTTTCTTTTAAGTTGTAACCTTTAAACGGACTTAATTCAATTGAATTCGAAGTTTGACATGAATTGTTTCAGAAACGATTAACAATATGCAGCGTATTTGCGTTCGTGATTCAAAGCCGAGGTTCAACAGCCCCCGACCAAACAGAAGAACAAACAGGGAGATTTGGCAGGCACACAAATGATAAAATCTCTTTTATCATTATCCACATTTGATAAATGTGCTAGCGTTTATTCCCATCAACTGTTTCTATCAGACCATTACTCACTTCTTTCAGATGGGATCTGTTTTTCGAGACAGGTTTCAACAAAAACAAAGCACTCCCTCTTTTTTGTTCAATTTAATTATACTTAAATTACTCGGCGTTGTAACGATTTGCATTTGTCTAATGGGTGGTTTTATGAATCAAAAACTTGGGTAAATCATGATAAATTGTTATAACATTGATGGGGGAATCCTGGAAAGATATGGTTATTAATTTAAATGTAAAAAAAAAAAAAAAAAAAAAACGCGGACAAATTTTCCTCTTTAATCAATTGTTTCAATTTTACTCGTGTCTCGACTCCCTCCGAAAAGATTTTAACTTCGGAGCAAACTCTAGGTAGGACGTTATCGAACTTGCCACTTTTGTCTTCCCATCTTGTTCGAAACTTCATGTTTCGCATCCAAGATAACTTTCAAACCAGTTTCCAGTTCCCCATTCTGACTTCATTCAAATGTTCCGATGTTTTGCGGTGTGTAATATCTTCGCTGTTTGTACAAGTGCGAATTATCGAATAATTTACCGGTTATATTGTCACTTTTCATTTATCGTATGTTTTGTATTAAACATGACTTTTGAAGATGGCGAAATTGATATTTAAACAACTATAATCGGTTTTATTATAATTTATAGATCTCACTATCAAGAATTAGTGGTTTGTCATTGAATATTATATATTTGTTATATTAATTAGTGTGTTCTCTACCATGAAATAATAAAGCAAATGCTCAGGGTCATCAATATCTTCAGCCGTTGTGTATTCAGACCTATAAATCATGAATATGCATATAATTTCTGTTATGACCCAACATAATGAGGCTTCTTCTAAACCTTTTCGAAGAAATACACTTTAATAAAAAACAAAAGAATAATAATTTTTTATTGAAAGCTCAATTTTAACGCAATTGATTGAAAACGATTAACCCAGGTCACGCTGAACATGTTTAAATTTAATGATGACAATTCGGAAGGAAGCCGGGATGGAAGTTATAACCCAGACAGAGTGACATCCCTGGACCTGTACCTCAGTTGAATTACTCCTTTAGGAAACAGAGGAGATGAGCGGGAAATGACCTGGTCGCCACAAGGTAACATTTATTGGCTGGGCGTCGCACCCATTATCGAATGTAAAACGGCCATATATCATGTTTCCTTCTCGTCCAATTCCTATTCGGGGAATGGTCGTTTCCTCTGCGACCGTTTCTACGTCGAAATACGGCTAATATACTGCAAATGCTGCGTTGAAAATCAGATAAAGAGAAAAATCACAATTTAAACAAAAGAATAAGAATAAAAAGCTGTAAATTATAATTTTTAAAACGTGTGAAAACAAATGACTCACAAAATTAGAATCAAAGTAGTTCTGTTAAAGAATAAATTTTTCCAGAAAGCATGAAAAACAGAGAAAAAAATGAGTACAGGAGAGAATGAGAGGGGAGGAAGAGAAAGAGCGATTGAGAGAAGAAGTGGAAAAAGAGCGAGGGAAGAGATAAGGAGAGGAGAAGAGGAGAGAGAGGAGAGAGAGAGAGAGAGAGAATGATGATCGCCAGGATGGCGTCCTTGTCATGCATAAGGATTTCTTCCTTAGGACTCGCGCATTTTGTCTGTTTCACGATAAAACGTTTAATATTTAAAGAAAAATTTGGATTGTGAATTGTGAAGCCGTCAAGCTAAATTAATAAAAGTTTAAACGATGACGAAATCGAATTGACTGCAACGAACTGTGACTTTAAAATCGCACTCTGGGCGCGTCCATTTATAGATTAATTTTATCCACGGGGAGGACGCGATGATCTTAGCAGAAGGAAACCGTTTATTGACTACATAACTTCATTCTTTCACCACCCAACATATACAAAGTATGTGCAGTTAGGAAAGTATGTTAATATTTGATTTGAAACATGTTAGGAACACACATGATGCGAAAACTTTTGATTGAAAGAATTTCTTACATAAATACTTGAAAACGGAGTTCTGATATTATAGCGGAATCTTGCTTTATACAGAAATTCGGCCAAGTAAGATAAACCAACTTTTGAAATTAAAACAACAAACGAAGTTAAATGCCAGTTTGATGATATAATTATCAAATATATGATACATTTAGTGGGCATTCCCAGCGAAAATGATTTACCGTTGCTCTCCATACTATTTATAACAGTCAATCTAAAAGCAAAGAAGCTTAAAGGTACATATACTTTGTAAGCTTCAGGAATAACTATTACAATTGGCACAAAGGAGAAAGGTACAATTACCGGAATAACTCGAAACCTCTCACGAAGGCAGGTTTAGTTTCACTTGCAGACACATGATCATGTTAGCGATACTGGAGTGTCATTGTGATAGACATTTGACACGACGCATTTCTGTTTGTGCTTTGCCGTTACAGCGGTGACAAAATGATCCCTTATTCAGAATAAATACTGCAGATATAAGTCGTTTCTGTACAAAGAAAATAAATGGGACTGTTTGAAACGTTCACCCACCGATAGAATAATTGAAGATAGAGTGAGCAGTATCGTTTACAAAAAGTTCACCTATATTATTAACCTTAGGTAAAACCTCAACTTACATGTAACTTGATATGTCGAACCAGCGGAAAGCAAAAGCACCAACAAGACACGATGTAAGAAATAAGACGAAACTCATCATAAATCATGTACTACACGAGTTTAACCGAACTTAGCAACCCTGCAAGAAGCTATTGTGTCGGCCTCAATCAGCCGTAAAGCGCAACGACCGGCTGACAAATTTCTAGGAATATTCACCGTGATGAAGTGAATAATTGATTAATGTTTTTTAATCTACTTTATCGATTTAAGGCTTGGTGGCCTATGGGATGGGTGATTTTTGGACGAATTGAACTTGGTTGCCTTTAGTGATTCTGCGTTAATGGTCATTGAAACATAACGAATGATAAGGTTATGTAACGCAATGATTTTCCCTTTTCATGGATGATTCTGACTGATTCATCCCGTTTATAAGGCTCATTATGACAAATAAAATTATCAAGTGCAGAAAATAGAATGAAATTGCCATCTGGGCCTAACTAAAAGCAAAAACTGACTGTAAGGGCCATTGAAATGGACCAATTTATCCTTGTTTGTCAGCAAACTTTGATTAAAAAACCATATGATTAATCCGTAACGCTCTCATAGACAAAATAATATTACTGCAAATATAAATCAACGAGATTTTTAGGTATTGGAATTTTTCTTCCGTGATGGGGATGTGTATAAATAAGTTTTTACTTCTCTGAATAGACAATTTGATCGAAATATTAATGGGCATTTATAAGTTTTAAAAAAATCGAATTTTAGTTTTGCCTTAAATTGAACATTCCAGAAATAATTATTATATTCTGCTTTGTACATTTCTGTTACAGGTTAATTTAAACTAGAAATGCATTTTTGTTTGTTGATAAAGAAAAAGTTTTTCCCAAACCTACATCACACATCATCAGCGCCTCGGCAGCATCTCACGATATCTGAATAATTTTTGTTTACTGCTTTACGGAAACTGGCTGGCGAAAAGTTTAAAGCAGAATCGGAAAACAAATCGTGTTTCATTTTTCCTCTAATACTGAACACTAATTGCAATATAATTGAAAAGAGGAGTCTTATTTCATCTCAGCAATTCAGGCAGTCATTAAATACTGGGCCCTTTTTTTCTAATTTGTGGAGGATTTTCTGGGATCGTTTTTAATTTAGCCGCGCAGAGGAAATATCTTCGTGAAGTGCTGAGTAATTGTTCAATAATAAGAAAAGTGGCCTGTGGAGTTTGAATTAGCAATTAAGGGCAAACCCTCTCTTAATTGTGCTTTTATTAAATTTATTATTTTTTCTCCCTTCGAACAGTTCAGAATCATTGATTTTTAATGGCTTTAGATGCGTTCAAGAAGCTTCCTATTCACAAATATGAAGAATATTCGTAGCACTAATGGGAAATAATTCTGTAATTCGAAAAATTCTAAAGGGAAGAGGTTCACCGCATCAGTCATGCTATAACTCCTGCTGAATAAACTTAATATTGCTTAAAAAATTGTACCATAGGCTCCTCAACTAACCATCCCGGAAATACCTAGACGATAATCATGATAGCATACATAAATTATTTGGTTTTCTCTTATCGGCAAATTTGCTCTACAAAATATGAGGTGAACCATTGATTTCCTTTTCCTCATTGTTAAGACAAAGTAAAATAAAATGTAATAATGGGTATGACCGGAACTGCGGAGGGAATGTCTCACTCTCGGATAAGAGGCTGGGTCCCTGGCTAAGCCGTGGCATTCTCTGGCTGGCACGATCCTTCAATCTCGTACAGAGAAATCTCCGACGTGCTTAGAGCGCGGACGCGAGGATTCGCTTCGGTGAAACTCTAGGGAAGGCTGGATTGGCCCTGGGGACGGTGCTCCGTCTGGCCGACAGACCAACACCATCCTGGACCCTTGCGACCGTACTCGTCTGTGACCGTCAAATCACCGCTATACTTCTACAAGCCTATGTTTTATGAACTTAAAAACAGATACGCCGGCGTTCGTCTCGTTTACACCGGCGATGGTATGGTGTGTGATGTGTATAGCCTGTAGAGCAAACTTGACCGCGGTCTCCTCATTGCAGCGTATATACGGACCGAGGAAGGTTCATCCTTCCTTTTATGTACCGACTCTCCTAGCGCTCTTTGGGCTCTGCGTGACGGATTCTCTGTGGACCCTCCCGACTTGCTCTTGTTACAAAGAGCGCCTCGAGACAACGGTGGTTGTTGTCTAGCCCCTGAACACATCGGCCTGGAGGGTAACGAACGCGCAGACGCGGCGGCGACAGCCGGAACGCTCATCCTCCCGACCGGGCCATCGTGATCATGCCCTCTGACGAGCTGTAAAAAAAGATGATAATGGATAAATGGCAGCGTTAGTGGGCAGGGTTATCCGAAAGCGTCCTTCGTGTTAAGTGCACGACCTGCAGATGGGCCCCCCTAGGATCTGAGCTAGAAGCTAGGTAAAGAAGGAATAGTTCTCCCAGATTTAGAATAGTTCGTACGCGTTTGACACATTGGCAATTACTTGTGGGCCAATTCCCTGCAGACGTTTATGAAGAGGAAGGTTACTCGATATGTCGCACTTAATCGGAGCGTATGTGCTTCCACAAGGCGCGAGTAGGCATGCCAGATTTAAACGGGACACACCAGCGAGTTTCAGGTCCCGTTTCTGCTTTTTAAGGTAATTGCTAATTTTTTTTATTGTGCATAGAAGTAAATTATGTATTTTGAATTTCTGGGTATTGCATGAGTGAAGGTATTTATTGGGTGTGAATGGGGAGGACTTGATGGCGGACATATCATACAAGTAACCCATCTTCACCAATTTAGATTAGTTTATTATAGTGAACAGGTAGATAGAGGAATATAGAGTACTCCATCTACCAAACAGAATGTGTGCGATCAATGCTCACAGGTGTGAATATGTACTGTGCGTTGCAGTATTTTATTTACTCTCGAGGCAGAAATGATGTAGTTGTCGGATGCCCCTGCAAAAAAAAAAAAAAAAAAAAAAAAAAAAAGAGAAAAAAATAGTAGAAGCTTCGCAAAGCCAGTTGGTTTATGCGATGTCAATCCCAATAATCCGTCTTGGTGGTTACATCCCAAATTTATATATTTACAAAAAAATCTAGAAACGAGTAACATAAGTGTCTTTCCTGAGTACTAAGACACTACAAATTTCTGGGAATAACTTCTGAAACATCTCAACCAAGATTAAATATTTCTTTTACTACATTTCTCTCATGCCATACGAATAAGCAGCTCCTCGTATTATGAAAATTCTTACAAAAAAAGTCATATGTTAATTGAATATATAATTTGATTGATTGATTTTCTTTCACCCGGTATCATTGAAAGTAAATAATCTCCGTTTAAAAAATGTAATTATCACTAGCCAAATGAAAGATCGAAGGGAAGGTAACGGCGGAGAAGTGAGATATTGCAAATTTTGCTGATTCAGCTTCGGTAATGTGATTACATGTTGGAAATTGGAAAGCCAGTACCCAACAGGCTATCCCTTCCCTCAGTCGATAATAAAATTACTGTTGGAGTAGGTTTTTTATTTACATTATTAACCCACTGCAAATATGATTTGAGGAAATAATATAAATTTATATGTTAAAGAAAAACGTAGCAACTATTCGCAAATACAATTTTGTCGTTGCATTTGAACGATATATAAGGTGGAACGAAATTGCTTCTTTTAAAAAATTTTACGCGATTTGTTTAATTTCTCGATAATTAATTGTCTTGAAAATATGTATATTTCGTGAGGTAACACACCACCGTGTATAATATTGAAAACAAGTCGTATAAATACTAAATTTGTTTAACTAATAAACAATAAATTTAACATAATGGTTCAATATAAATTGTCGATACTAATTAACACTGGGTTTGCTTGGTACCGTCGAGCAATCACACCTGTAAAGGGTGGTTCGGGTATACAATTAATCCAACAATCCCCTGACCTGGCTTCCTCCTCCTTATAAATCACCAAAATGCATCTCCGCCCCTCGCAAGCCCTAACAACTGCCTCATTAACTAAAACCTGTCCTGTCAAAGGCGATTCCCCTTTGTGACTGTGAAGCTAAGACAATTAATTATGTTAAACAGAATCGTATTAAAAGAAATAAAAAAAACATGAAAACCAATTTAGCTTTCAATTGTTTCAATTAATTAAGGTTTTTGGTTGAGATAAAAAGTCAGTGTCACGACCGGGATTCGAACCAACGATCTTGCTAGATATGCCGCTGTGCTACCACTTGAGCTATCGTGACATCGATTTAAGTAGAAAAATTAGATTTTTTCAGACCAGCCTTCTCTTCGGAAAAAAGTTTCCTTATCGAAACAACAGGGAAAATGCCAGAAAAATAATCCTTTTTATTGGTACAAAAAATCCAGAGTGATTTTATCCATTTCAAGTTCCAACTAGAATCGTTGATGTCAACACAAAATATATCAACCCAGTTATCAAGGGTTAAAAAATATGTTAATACTCAGATAATCAGCTTTTCGGACTTTTTTTACGTACCAGGCGAAGTGACATTTACAATAAGAGGATGAATTGAATCTGGAAGTACTAGAGGGAGATTATAATATAGATACAAACAAATCGTTTGAATGTTAGAACATACATATTTTTACCGAAGTTATTACTGTTATAAAAGGATACATATCTGTCACTACTTACAAAACCAAAAATATTAAATTCTCTGAAATAAACATTTTTAAAACATTAGACAGGAAGTAAGAACTGATAATTGATAAATTAAGTGCTTTCTTTATATCATGCCATATCCGTCAGTATTTACAGAAACGAAAATATTAAATTCACAGAAATAAGTATTATTTAAACATTAGACAGGAAATTTGGAAACTCTAAAAGTTTATATATAAGTGATTTTATATTTTGTTTGCTACGGCTTACAACCAAAGGAATCTCATGGCATTTTCAATCATCTTGCCATTTATGTAATCAAATTTACAGTTATTCTATGAGATAGGTGGGGTTGATGGGAAAAAAGTTGTGAAAGGTTTAATTGACCTGAAAAGTGAAATATCTTGAATACCAATGAGAAACTAAGGACAATACGGACCTTTTTAGACCCAATTGACATGTAGAATGATTCCAGAAATATTGACGTCTGTTCATACGACCTCCAGAATAAATCAATAACTAAAATTATAAAAACTATCATAGTCAGTGCTAAAGGTGCTATATGAAATGTATTCTTTAAACGTTAGCTTATTTAATTGCTTAAATGCAACAATTCGTGCTTTAAAATACTGCCATCGTAAAAAGAAAATCACTTTAACATGAATATCGTTTTAGAATGAATTTATTTATTATCTTAATTATAAATTAGTAAGTAATCATTTTTATTTATTGTTAACCAATAAAAATGAGTGATACTTAATATATAAAAAATAAATCTTTGTGGTTAACCATTCTAGGAAAATGTAAATGTGGCTTTAGCTTTTTAATCGTTACAAAATTATTTAGATGATTTCACTTGGAGTATATTGCGCGTCAGCACCAGTAATCGTAAGAAAAAATACATATCTTTTAGAAGAAATAGCAAAAACGACCAAGTCATAAAGGAATGGTTGAAGGCTGAGCGATGGAGCAAGCATAAAGCAATAAGAAAGTCTTCGACAGGTAGTAAATACTACCTTATAAACCGATGGTGACATATATTTATACACTAGCCGTGTGCGTGTATGGGTGAGGTCCTTCCTTTACGAAGGGTGTTTTTTTCCTAGCTCACACTCCTCTTTTCACAATATCTTCGTTTTCTGACCCATAAAGCAGAGTCTCCTGGGAAAGCGACAAATATGTCCGACAGGAAAACCCTTTTACAGGAAAAGCCCGTATATTATCGTACAACGGACCCAGTACAGATGTGAAACCCAAACCATTCCGGGACAATCCGCACCACCATTTTTTATAGGATCACCATTTTCAATTATGAAACTTCTCCGCGTGATCCTCCGGACCCTACTCTAACTACTAAAAAAAGCCTCAGTAAAGAAAGTTAAGACAATATTTTTACCGTACTCGGATAAAATTTAATAAAAAAACCTACCATTAGAAAACACTTCCCCAAGCTCGTAAATTCACTCGCCTAGAGGTTTACTGCTAAGATTGAAAAGATCTTTCATTAAAGAACAAGCAATTACATTCAAATCGAGCAATGTTACATTCCCGAAATAAAACGGCGGAAATACTTCAATTAGCTCTATATTAAAACCCATTAATCAACACGACACCACCTGGGAACGAAGTTTCACAAATTCAACCCCTCATACCTTGTCAGCCGCCGCCTACACATTCCATCCCTGGTTTTATACGTATAAGTAAACATGTTATCAGTTTTTATTAACAAGTTTTATTTCAAAGGTTTTTCTAATAGTCGTTTAATCTTTGTAAAGGGGAGAATAAGGGTGGGAAATACATTTTCCTCTCATGAAATAAAATCATCGAATGAAATCATACAATATGAAGCATCAACCCCCTTTGCAAACAAAGATTCAAATATTTCAGACATATTTCATTTTTTAATCCGTTTATTAATGTTTTAATGCAGAATTTTTTAACTTTTGGATGAATATATAAGATACTGTTCTGAAAGATGGACAGTGATCGATAATTTTTGGTTGTCTGTGTTGTTTATACCAATATAGATGACACCTTTTCGATTAAATAATCTTTAAATAAGGTTTATAGTTGAGATAAAAAATTGAGTGTCACGAGCGGGATTCGAACCCACGACCTTCGGCTAGATAAGCCGCTACTTTATCAATTGAGCTTTCGTGACTTCGATCTACTCGGACTCTAACGACCCATCTCAACCCCACCATTCGAGTTTTCCCTCCTTTTATTCACTCCTCGAAGTCTCGATAGCTCAAGTGGTAGAGCAGCGGTGTATTTAGTCGAATGTCGTGGGTTCGAATCCCGCTCGTGACAATCACTTTTTTATCTAAACCAATACCTTACTTAAATATTCATTAATAAATAACAACATTGTTTACTCTCAATAAATTTTTATTTCATAGAATTCCTAACAGTTTTTAAATTACATTTGTATTAATGCTATGATTATGTTTAAAAAAAGCAGAGAGCTCAGCGAGCTGAATTAACATTGACTGTGTTTGTGTAAACTGCTGTTGCGTTTTGGTCATCAGCCAATATCAGCAACACTAGCCTCGACATGGGTGAGGCTCTTCGGTCGTCGATCATGGTAAATTAAACAAGAGAGTAAGCCAGGATTTATATACAACTAGCCACGGATTATCAGGCATATTTGGGCGTCATGCTGTACGCTGCCATCCAAGGTAATTGGATACCCGGCATTATCCTAAGCCAAACAGTGAGTCAAAATTCGCCGAAATTTAGATTGAAATCGAACACGGCTTTCGATCGAACCCCATGAAACAAAACGTACCTTGGATGTTGGTTTTGCTTGTTAACGTTGAAACATCAGTTCAATATAAATATGTGACGTTTATGAGCACGCACTACAATCCAAGTAATAAGAAGCTTTATTAAACTGAATTGTCTAAAAGAATACATGGACTTCTCATTTAAACGGAAAACTTTGCTTTTGGACAATCTCTTCTGTAACGAGACACTTTTTTACGCGTACACACATCCATTTAAGAGATGACAAAATGATAATAAAGACAAGAATTAATTTATTTAAATAAGCACAATTTAGGAAGGTAATTAAATATTTTGCCATTGCAAAATAAAAAAAGAAGATAGAGATAGTGATAATTTATTGGAGAATGCCCTATATTATTTTTGGAAAAAGGCTTATCTTTTGATGAAGTATTAGGTGTTTTAAAATAAAATGGATTGAGTTGGCCGAAGTTAGGTCGTTTCTTAAAGGCGGCATGGAAGTACACTTATTAGCTAACTGTGGAATTCAATTGCCAACAAAATATTGCGAAGATTATTATTTTTTGTGTTAGCTATTAAATAGTTAAAATTTCATACACAGAAAACACAGTAAAACAGTGTATAAATTATTTCAGTTCAACCTGCGCTATCATGCGAGTGAGGGGACAGGTTTGTTAGATTACTTTGCAATAATAATATCGTGTACTAATATCGTGAGATAGAAAATCTAGTGGCACGAGCGAGATTCGAACCCACGACCTTCTACCCAGTAGGCCGCTGCTCTAACCACTTGAGCTATCGTGACTTCGATCCACTCTGACGCGAGGTCACGATACCTCAAGTGGTAGGAAGATCGTGGGTTCGAATCTCAATCATGCCATTGACTTTTTTATCTCAACTAAAAACATTAATTATTTATAATATATTAATTGGTCAAGAGGATCACGAAATTAGTGAATTTTATGAATTTGAATTAAATCTGTCTTTCTACCTCAAGGTGTAACGAGGAACCTATTATTTATTATTTCTATCCAAATCTTCCCGTTTTAGTTTTACAATTTTCTCTACTGATTAAATCATACTACAATAGAATAAAATTATGTTAATGTTAATTTTAATAATGCTCTTTACATTTTAGGAACAAAAAGAATGAAAGGATTCTTCGGGCCATCATTAAATTACTATATAAAAAAAATTGCTACAGGCATTAATTAAAAATTAAACAATCTCCAACAAGGGAAAATAGATATTTATGATGCTAAAGAGCTTCCTGTTGTACGATTTTTTCATATGAGCCATAGGGTTGTTTTCCCTTTGAAGCATGGGGAATAACCCCCCCCCTGTCCGTTTGAATGATCGAACATCTAAAGCTATATATGGCGTGTTTAATTAAATCCAGCTGAAGGGTGGATCGCAGAACTGTTTGCCATTTCGTACGAAATCGCGATTCAGCATTTCGACTTGTTTATAAATAAATGTTTATTTTGATTGCGTTACTCAGGTTTTAAAAAAAAGAGCTCATTAATAAATTGAAAATTCAGAGCATAAGTGTGTTTTAATTTTGCAGAATAACATAGAATATTGAATATGTTTTCAAAGAGAATCGTGCTGTAAAGTTCCGTTATGACGATAAAATTTGAAAATAACCGCTTGGAGGCGTAACAAAAGAGAGAAGGAAGATGAAAAAGAGGAGAATCGGCTGATCGGATCAATCTTTGGAAGAGAGAAAAGCAAGCCGAAGATAAAAAAAAGAAAAAAAAAGCAGAATTGGAAGAAGCATAAAGAAGAGCCTTCAAAATTTGCCTTCCCCCCAAAAAATTTTTATGCGTTTTATGGACTTATTTTATTTTATTATTTTTAGAAAAAATTTATTAAATTAGAAAACAAAATGAAAACCTTCCAAAAAACATAAATTAACAAAAAAGATTAACAAAATAAAATGCCATTTTAAAAAGAAATCGAGCTAACTCTATTTTGCCTATTTTAAATTTATAATAAAAATCATAACCGCCACATTGGCATCATTTTTAAACCTATGCGGAAGTTAAAGATTTTTTTTTCACTTTTTCCCTTTCGTTGGGAAATATTTATGATGATAAAATTTAAAAATACCCGCCAACCAGTAGGATGTGTAACAAAAGACGGAAGGCCAATGAAAAAGAGGAAAAGCGGCAGGTCGGAAGCTTTGAAAGAGAAACATTGGACGCAAACCGAAGATAAAAAATAATTGGAAGAAGAATACAGAAGAGCCTTCATGTTTGTTACCCCTCCAAAAAGGTTTTTGTTATTTACTTTTTGAAGGCGTTTTATTTAAAAATTGGATTCACTTTATTTTATTTTATTTTTTTAGAAAAAAGTAACAATTTATTGTTATTAAATAAAAAAAATGAAAACCTTGCCAACAACATAAATTGGACGCACGACGTAAAGAAATAAAAAAAGAATAATTGGAAGAAGCAAAAAGAAGAGCCTTCAAAATTTGCCTCCCAAAAAGGTTTTTCTTATCTATTTCTTTACTTTCTGAACGCGTTTTAAGTAAAAACTTAAAAGTAACAATTTATTGTTATTAAATAGAAAGCAAAATGAGAACCTTGCGAACAACATAAACTGGACGCAAGCCTAAAAAAAAAGAATTGGAAGAAGCAAAAAGAAGAACCTTCAAAATCGGCCTCCCCCAACAAAAGGTCTTTTTCTAAATGCGTTTTATGTAAAAACTGGTCTCAGTTTATTTTATTTTATTTTTTTTTTTTTTATGAATTTATAATAGACATAATATTCCTTGTTTGATTTCTTTTCAAAAGATCGTTTTTATGCTGTTCAGTTTTTCCAATTAATGTTGTTGACAAGGTTTTCATTTTGTTTTCTATTTTTGTTGTTACATTTTTCTAAAAGGTTATTAATATTATGAAATCGTGAGATGCGGCCCGGTGTGATGTAGCTGTCAGCGAAACATTTTCTTTATCGTGCCAACGTTTCGATCTTTATTGAGATCATCTTCAGGCCTGAGATTTATAAACGTTGTTTAAATTTAACAATTACATGTAGGATATGGAAAAAGTGAATTTATACAATGCAAAAAATATATATTTTAAAATATATTCAATCAAAGTATATATTTAAAAAAATATTTTTTTTGCATTGTATAAAGTATACATACGAAAATAATAGTTACCCCCATTTGTTTATTAAATTACTTCTAAGGAAAAGAGCCTATTTTAGAAGTTAAAGCGTACACAACAAAAGATATTTATTCCGACCAAAATACAGTTTAATTTAATTCACTTTGGACGAGAGCTACTGGAATACATTGTTTTTCGCGTGGTGACGCTTTATGTACGCGAGATTATAATGATTCTTTTTACTGAAAATCAAGCCAAGGTCAGATGGTCTTCTTTGATTGTTACTTACAAGTTGTTAGGTCTCTGTTTCCAATCTATTAACCACAATTTTTAATCGTTCTTTAAAAGAAGGGGCATTCCTTTACGGTAGAAATGGTCCATTCTAACCCCGGACTTCAAAATGGGCCGCAAAAATGATATATATAATTATCGACCAATTGGAAAGTGTTCAGCACTGGTTAAAGTACTAATTCATTTCTTGAGGATCCCCTGGAATTTCCTTTTTCAGTCTTGTTATCATCCTTGATCATTTTTTAAGGGCGGCCACGTCGACAAATCTTTCAATTTATAATCACTTTATTAACGCAGATGTCACAAAGGAATACAAAGGCCACA
This sequence comes from Cimex hemipterus, assembly GCA_039619505.1. NCBI lineage: Eukaryota > Metazoa > Arthropoda > Insecta > Hemiptera > Cimicidae > Cimex > Cimex hemipterus. The sequence continues at coordinate 11,625,414 of CM077102.1, forward strand.
CCATCTATACAGACATGTCAAAGGCTTTTGGCAGGATGAATGCTAACATTTTCCTTTCTAAGTTCTATTACGGCACTGGGATCCTTTCATAGTTAGGATCCTTCGTTATTGGTGAACCTTCAGGGTGGACTTCAATGGTAAACTTTCTCTTACCAGTCACAAAGAGGCGAGTGTCCCTTAGGGATCCTACTCAGTGCCAATTTTATTCCGCTTATATTTTAACGATGCCACTAAACATTTTGACACCTCTTTCTTCTCCTTGATGATATCACATTCCTTTATTAGTGTCACGCCTGGCTAATGTTGGCAACTGCACATTCACACTTTTCCCAAATGGTGTTTCAACAATGAATTATCAAAAATTCCAACCCCATTGTTAACCCAGAACAAGCAAATGCATAGAATTTAGTAAATGTAATAAAATAAGACAGTTTGACAACTTTTGCTACTATCCGGATGGTATCCTTATTGATGAAATGGATAGCATTTCTGATCTTGGTATAACTTTTATTTCACACTGTTCCGTCACAATTCATGTCATCGATATTAGAAAAGGGGAGCTGAAGAACTTTTATCTCACCCTTTTTCTTTTGACTTTCCCAATCCCCTTGTCAGTAAACCCCTCTATATTCTTGTCAGTACCCACTTGGTGTATAGTTCGTTTGTTTGGGATCCTTACCTGGGGATCGAAATCGACCTCTTGGAGAGGGTGAAGAGGAAGGCTACCCGTTTATCTCTTTTAAATTTGATTCGCCCTACATTGAATCTTCTTAATCTTGACACAAACGCGCGCGCGTCTCTCTCTCTCTGGTCGTAGATTGCCACCTTCGGTCTTCATCTGAAAGCTTACAACGGTGTCATCTCTTCGCATAAAATTTTAAGTAAATGCTTAGGGATGGTTAGGGTACTCCGGTCCAGTGAGATTTTCCATGTAGAGAGGCACAGGACCGGTAATGCAATTCAAGATTTTCTCACGCCTCACCTCTATTGCTATGTTGTATCCAAGTTCGCCCACCTCTTCCCCGACCCGCTTCGTGTTTTTGAAATTAAAATCCTGGGAAAACTTGTTACGCAGGAGTAAAAGGTCAAAGTACCATTTCACGATGGTGTTTGTAAAGTTCTATTCTGCTGAGTGTATTTGTATTTTTAATGTTTGATTACTTGTAATTAGTACGTTATGAGTAAATCAAATGTTTTCGTTGTCCGCTTGACCCATTAATACCTTTCAATTAATTAAGGTTTTTAGTTGAGAAAAAAAGTCAGTGTCGCGAACGGGATTCGAACCCACGATTTTCGGCTTGATACGCCTCTGCTCTACCACTTGAGCTACCTTGCCTTCGATCCTCTCGGACACTAACTTCCTATCTCAACCCCACCTTTTGAATTTGCTCTCCTTTTTGCCATTTTTCAAGTGGGTTGAAGTAAATTAATTTGAAGTTATGAGTAATGATTCAAAACGCCATTTTAATGTTTATCTTCGTTTGTAATTTTAATTATTAATTACTAATAATTTTGTCTCGGCTTTTTTTGGGCCATGACCCTGTCGGAACTTTGTAACAAAAATATATTTTTCCAATTTCTTGGAAAAACAAACTGTAATCGTTTTAATTGATTTAGTGTATAATCGGCAGGAATAATTTGTTCTATAGGCAAATATTGAATTCAAAGAGGTACAAAGTGGGTTAGTTAATAAATTACGAAGAATCGTATTGAATTAATTTGAAAAACTGTTTATATGTTGGAGAAGAAAAAAAAGGACGAATGGCGACAGATATAAATTAAATGAAACATTTCTCTGGCGTTTATTGACACTTGTATTTAAATGTCTACTATTTTGAATCAGTGAGGTGGAAATGACATATATATTTTTCAAATGTACGTGAAAATGAAACAAAAAATACAAAACATGTTTCGGTTCAAATGATTTTGTTGAAATTAATATTTTCTTATGGAACAAAACGTGCAATAAGAACACTTCTTTCGATGTGTTATGTATCACGATCACATGTTATTTTTATAGAAATAAACCTCACATAAAGTACAAAGAGTTGAGAATCGCACATGTATAAAAATAACCTTCTTCGTGCTGATGACAAAATACTTATTTCGCATTATTAATTACAGGCTTGGGGGAACTTGTAACTTGTTTTAGCCACCTCGCCGCCATCCTAAATATTTGTTGAGCCCTCACGCCAAAACAATGCTTTGAAGCAATTGTGGAGTTACGCTTCCCCTTACTTGTTCCGAGCCCTGAACATCTACAAAAGCAAATTTCGTTCTGCCCAAATTTCTCTTACCACCTTTGTTTCCAGGGTATTTTCACACGCCCAAATTAACAGCGCTCCTGTTACTCCTAAGGGAGAATTTAAAAATAAAGTGTATTTAGAGATCTGCTAAATCTATCTCGGTTAACGAAGAAAAGTGAAACACGTAAACTTCAGTAATAATAATAATTTTAAATGTTTAAGGTATAAATAGATTTTTTTTAAACAAGTTGTACTCAACTCTGATTTTCTCCATTGTATAACATTTCGGATTTGCAAATGATTATTTATATTAATAACATATAATTAATTAATGCTTTAAGTTGAGATAAAAAGTTAGTGTCACGAGTGGGATTCGAACCCACGACATTCAACTCAATATGCCGTTACTCTACCACTTGAGACGAAGGTCGTGGGTTCGAACCCCTCTCGTGCCACTAACTTTTTTTATCTCAACTTAAAACCTTAATTAATTGTATGATTTTAATTGATCAAGCGGACCAAGAAAAATAGTGAACAATATATTAATAACGATGAATATTAAAAACAAATTCCCATATTTACACTACACTCAGAATAGGTCACTAAATTCAAATGCTGCCTCAAATATGATCAAATCTGAGAAAAACAATTATAGCCAACTTAGAAGGAAATCATTTTCATGTAAATCAATTTTTGAGAATGATATAATATTCATGTTTATATTATAAACGTAAGACGACTCTTATACCAGGAAAAGGAAAATACCATGACCAGAAGGCTTTCCACTTTTAATTTTTAAACGAAGATAACTTAAGTTTGGCGCGGTCACTTATATGGTAATGAGAGAATTATTAAGATATCCGGATGGGTTTATAATACATCATCAAAACAGGGTTTCTCATTATTTCAGCAGGCTGTCTACCCTAAATGTCAAATTGGTCTAAAATTATACACAGTCAATTGTATTCCATGTATTTCAATTTTTGCGTTATTTCTAACCCCGTAAATCCCCCTTAACATAAAAAATATTCATAAACAAAAATGGCTCTTTGAACACAAACCTTGAACATAAAAAAATCTTCTACTAAAATTTACTTTTTAGAAGCTTGTTTTTCTTCAAGTTCGATTTACTACCAGAGCTGTATTTCCTCTTAATTTTGTATTATTTACGCTATTTTTTAAAATAGAAGTTTCAAAATTATTAAGTAAGATTAATTTTTTGTTAAACATTTGAAACCAAAAAATAAAATAATTAGCAATTAAAAGTTCATTTTACACTAGCGATATTGTCAGTACAATCCAGAGATTAAGTACACGTTTTAAGCTCGTTAGTACGAGCAATGTTTCTGTAAATGTGCACAAAAGCAAGAAATTCTTACTTAAACAAGACCTCTTAAACATTTATATTAACGCTTAAGGTTACTATAAAATACGAATGAATCCTATAGGGTTTTTAATATTTCTCCATTAAAGTAATTAATTTAACGTAGAAGTAATCACCTAATTAGATGATATAAGAGGGCTTTGCGGGAAAAAGGTGTAAAAGGTGGAAGGAACAAACAAAAAGTTAAATATCTCTAATACAATTGAAAATCAGGCAATAGGGATTTTTTTAGTACAATTTGTTATGTACGAATAACCTCCTAAAGTATTCGACGTATGTTCATGGAACACGCCATATATAAAACGGGCTAAAACTGTCAAACTTGAAGCGATATATAAACAAATCTTTTAAGCATTTTCGAAAGAGTTTCATGCAATAAAATGGCAGGCAGAAAATAACCACTGAGGGTCCGTCTGAATGTTTACAAGCACCGTCGCGCGAGGACCATATTTTTGTTCCAAATCGTGTTATTGAATCGTTTCATACCAGAGATTTGAAGAGGCATTTAGTTTTTCGTAAATTTTCAAAAAATCGAATTATAAGTTCCTAGATGAAGCCAATCCCAATGGACGGAAGGATTAAAGTACAGAAAAGCAACATGTATAAAATGTATGTACGTATATTTATGGGCCGACAGATAGCAGGAGGTCGTCACCAGTCCTCTGAACTTCAAACGAAAAATTCGTCGTTTTTTCGTTCATTTTTTCTTTCGAACAACTTTGTCACTGAGCCTCATATTTTCTTAGTTCACCGACTTATCAAAGGTACCTACAGTGAATTTTTTAAGTCATTGTTTCAAGGTTATATGATTTATTCATTTATTGATTAGGTTAAATCTTTTTTGTATTTTCTTGTTATTTTTATTTAATGTTAGATGTATAAATCAAGCTAGAACGACTCCTTTTAAAAAGCTTAATCCTTGACCATAAAACCTTTCCCTCTCATGAGTCCGTCCTCAACATTCCACTACCCAACAAAAGTTTAGAGTAGTCGACATCTCATCAGCCTTACAAAAAAAGGAGTGATGCGCAGGCTTTCGACAGGTTCTGGCATCCAGGCATACTTTTTAAACTTAAGCGCTTTCTACCTTCCCATTTACCTATTATTGAAATCGTACCTAACTGATCACTGTTTCGGCGTGAGGTGCGGCAATTCTCGGAAGCTAAAAACATATAGGCCGGTCTACCGGAAGGTAGTATCCTAGGCCCTATCATACATATCATTTATACTGCTGACCTACCAGATCCTGACACTTACCACCTACGAGGATGACACAGAAATCCTATCCTGTAACTCGAATCCTGTCCAAGCTACATTTAACATCCAGGGTCACCTTGAGTTTATCGAAGATTGGTGTAAAAAAAGGGAGGACCAGACTGAACGAAGAAAAATGAACTCAGTGTGCTTTTACACTGAAAAAGCAGTCTTGCCTCCATTGTACATCAACAACAAAGAGATACCAGTTTCCGCTCGAGCCAAATACCTGGGGCTATATCTGGACAACAGACTGACATGGAATCCATTCCACACAAGACTTTACTAAGACCAATAAAGACATACGGAGTGGAACTGTGGGGTAGTGCCAAAACTTCCAATATCCAGCGCATCAAGTCCTTCCAATCGAAAGTCTTAGACGAATTGTCAAAGTACCTTATTCTGTCACTAACCTCACTATCCATAAAGACCTCAACACTCCTTTTTCAACGAACTAATCTGGTCCAGATTACAAACCTTCCACACCAACCTTTCGAACCATCCTAATCATACATACTGCTCGAGTCCTCTCCACTCAATCCTATCCCGACACCCCACCACGTCGCCTTAACCGACGATGACTTCAGGACCTCCTTGACTCCTAATTAATTATACACATGTGTGCAGTGCTGGTATAAGTGTTGTACACATGTAATATATATATATTTAAAAACTGTTATACGAATAAATTTAAAAAAGAAAAGAACAAAGATTTATATGAACTATAACATGGATCGCGGTAACCACATCATAATTGATTTTTTTTTTGCATATAGACCATACGAAACCGAAGTCCAGATTATTCGTTGTTATGATTATAATTATTAATTTCAGTCGGTTCGTTGGAGTGATGATCCAATAATTTATATTGATTGAATATAAATAACGTTTAAAAATAAAAATATAAAGCGTTACAAGCTATCGGCTCTAGACTCTTGCCCCAAAAAGAATACACATGGCATATGAGAAATAACGTTCTTTGGCTAGTATGTAAAGTTCATAAGAGAATAAAATAAATTGTATTATTTACAAAAATTCTCCGTGTTTGTACGATTGTAGATCGCAACTTGTTCACATAGATACTCAAATTATAAACTTGTAAAACATACCTGTATAAAAACACATAATCTTTTCTACCATGTTTTTAATCTAGCTATTTGATTATGATTGCCAGATACACATTTTATAGTTCCGGTACTAAAAGTATCGACCAATTTTTCACTTATAACACTTAAGGTATGGTTTTGAAGATAAAGCAAATTCAGTTGGTACTGCCAAGATTTCGACCTATTTTAACGTCAACATCATGGCCTATATTATGAAAAATATAGATTGAATAGATTGAACAATAAATATAACTATATATAATTTACAAAACAACCTCGAATATCCCTACACCTTGATACATTTTTGTTAACACAGGCGATTATAATTATTAGTATTAAATTATTAATGTATTAAAGTCTTAAATAGTATTAAATTAATTAAGGTTTTTAGTTGAGATAAAAAAGTCAGTGTCACGGGCGGGATTCGAACCCACGATCTTCCGCTAGATACGCCGCTGGTCTACCACTTATGCTATCGAGATCTCGATCCACACGGACACTGAATCCCCATCTCAACACCACTTTTTGAATTTTCCCTCCTTTTTCAAAGATAATAATTGGTCAAGGGGGCCACGAAAACTAGTGAATTTGTCAAGAAAAAAATTCAGTTCATCGAATAGTGTATATAGGTTGTTGTATTACGAATGTCCAATAAAATACACTGGTCAAACAAAACGGAATAATTTATATTTATTTAGTATTTTATAAATATGACAATGTTTGTGATTGTGGCAATAAATTCAGAACTGTTAACGGACTATCAAAGCATTGAAGAACAAATAGACATAAATTTGACATTTCGAAAGTTGAAATAATTGACAAAGAGTCTCATTACTCAAAAGAATAATAATGTAGGTGCTACTTCTAAAATAGAAAATAGTAATTGTAACATTCAAACAAAAATTATGGGGATAAGTTCAATTTATGAAGGTCTTATTAATTTTAAAAAGAGGTCTTTGATGACCTACTTATAGTCCTTGGCAATGATGGTGCTGAGTTGGACTTCAAGAACTTCTTCAAATTTAAGACCGCCTGTGAAAACCTAAATATGTCAAAATGTAGATATATTTAAGGTTGTTTTGAGTTCGAATAATATTGATTGTTAAATCAATTGTATAAATGTGTCTGTCATGATGTGAATCAACATAGACCCTGATGATGACATTAAAAAAGGTCGAAAACGTGGTAGTAGCAACTGAATTTGCTTTCTTCTTCAGAACCATATCTTGATCCAGAGTGTTTGTACATTTTATGTGTAGAACAACACTTCGAAAACTTTTGAAAAATGTTTTAGAATTACGCAGAAACTACAATAATCGCTTACGGCCAATGAAGTTTACAATTTATAAGCCGGAAAAGGAATTGATTGTGTACATATGATTATAAGAATAGAAGTTCTAGTTTCAAGCTGAGAAAAGTTGAAGAACAAAAATAAAATTTAGAAACCTCAAGTGGTTAGAGCAGCGGCGTTTTGAGCCGAAGTTAGAGGGTTCGAATACCGCTCGTGACACTAACTTCTTCTTTTCAACCAATACCTTACGTAAAAAGAATGATTAATTGAAAGAAGTTATTTGGACAATCAAACTACAAAATATAATGGATTTAATAAGTTTAGAGTTCGATTACTCGATTTGTTCCAAAAGAGAATTACGCCTGAACAAGGAAACGAATTTAATCTTTCACTTTTGTCAAAAAAAAAAATAGAAAGAAGAAATTCAATAAATGGATTAAAAAAATAGACAATATACAAAAGTCGATTCAACATGAACGTAAATTATTTGCATTTATCCATTTATGATCAACATAAATATAATGATTTACGCAAACAACATTAGTGATTCAAGGAAGGAATTAAGGAAATTTATATATCAACGTTTTTAGAATATTTATTTTCTTTAAGAACTGCGAGTAGTATAATGTCAGGAAGACGATTTATTCAAGCTTCTGCGTGCACGGTTGTTTTATTTATTTTTATCCAACGGATGTCATACGCTGCTAAATGATGAAAGAATCATTATCATTGCCTGGGTCACGAAAATCGAGCAAGGGAGATTTGAATAAAACCGCAGACAAACTTCGCGTGCCTACCCTTCCAATTCGAGTGCTAAAAAGAGACTTTACGGCTCAAGGAAATTTCCAAGATATGAAGCGACTACTTTTTTCTCTTCATCCAAAAATGGAAAACCGCAATCGCTTCGATCGGCGAGAACGCGACGGCTGAATATGCATGATTTTTCCCCGTCCTCCGCCGAGTTTGAATATTCAAGGAAATGTCAACAACCGAAATCTGTTTATTTAGAAGAGGATTATGCTCTTTCGCATCACTTTTGAAAGTTAAGGGATGATAGCTTCTACCGAATAATAATTGTGTAATAGATAGGTATGGTCTCGATTTAAAATCCTAACTCAAACTTCTAGGTAACTGTAAAAACCAATTGAAAAAAACAAACAGCAAATAAAACCACCCTTTCCAATTGGTAATCAAACCCGGCTCATAAATTTCATGTTTCTGCGGCTTTAGCGACCCTCTCACGTGTGTCGACCCTGAAATTACCGAGGGTTGAACTGTCATTCATCATAGCCAGGGTCCACTCTGGAAACGGTTGGACGACGGTTCGGCAGATTTATGTCCTCTTGTTTAAATGATTGTCGTAATTTTTCACCCCTGAGATCGAGAGCGACCCTCAGCAGCAAAACGTTTATTGTAATAAATATCTCACTTGAACACTTTCCAAAACACATTTATTACACATATGTATGTGACAATGTGCGAGATAAGCGTTAAAATTATATTGGCGTGGAAAATTTAATAATTTATATTGAAAATACACACTAAGTAGCTAGAATTTGCACATATTATACATTTCTTTCCGTTTTTAATAACATTATTATACTTTGTACTCAAATAAACACTTTTTTCACTAAAGCACTATTAATTAAGGAAATATAGATACTCAGTGGTGAATCATCTCCAAGAAATAATTTGCAAAGAAAGAAATACATAATCTATGCGCGGCCCTGGGGCGCGGCAGCAGGTACAGATTGGACCCAATATTTCAGGCCCATAAACATTCTAAATTGTATCTGTGCACCTTTATATATGCGATAACGAATGTATTTATTAACGTGAATGGAGGAGTTTATTATGCTCAGAGGAATGTCGAGTATTGTGAATGCTAAGCAGACTATCATGTTTTTATCTCGTCTGTTATTAATTGGAATGAATGTATTTATTAGAGTGAATGGCACGGTTTAACCCCAGAGGAATATAGCGTAATCTGGTGTATTGTGAATGCTAACCAGACTATCATACTTTTATCTCGTCTGTCATTTATTGGAACGAATGTATTTACTAACGCGTTCATTATTTTTATATTTTATTCACAATTAACGAATCCCTAAAGAACGCAAGAACACAAAAGAATGGAGGGCAGGCGATGACCTATACGTTTCCTGCCTTAAGAAGGGAAAAGTGACATCAAATTTAGTACTAAACGTACCTACACTCTTTTTATCCTAGACCAAAAACCATTACAGACTACGATTCGCTTGGATGTTCATAGGCTTTTTGTTAAATATGTTTCATTTCTAAGAATTTTTTGTTAGGATAGACATTATCACGATCAGTAATCGCAGTCTGATAGCACGAATGGTTTAAATTCAAAATATGCTGTAAATAGCGTGTTTGGCTTTTGTGTCTTAAGTTATATCCATCCTGCTTTTTAGGTATTGTTCCGTTTGTATATACATAATGTTTGTATGTACATAATCCTTACAAGGAACATTGAAGACCAAATTAACTTAACTAAAGTAAATTAATTTAAGTTTTAGTTTTTAATTTAGAAAGAGACGTTATTGCTTATATTAACGGTGTAGTCGAACCACGTTAGAGTAGTGACTGAATATTTTCGGGATGCCGTGGGAAAGAAACATCACGTATGGAATGCCATAAAATCTAACATCCCCCCCAACTCCGTTGCCACTTTGTCCGTCGAGTCCTCAGACATTTATTTATGAGAGTACTGGAGTGGCGATTCCTTTCCAATGATTCCTAGCCTTAAATGTATTGTGAAAAGGGCCCTGGCGGAATATGATGTACTGATCGCCTTTTTTTCGGATGAGTACATCGACAATAATGTATTCTAGAATTTTGGATAACAATTGTATTAGACGGATGTCGATAACCCGGTATTTTAGCTTCAATCTGAACGGGCATGATCGATGTCTAACCCACGAAAATGACATTAACCAGATAAACAAGTTTCTTAAATTTTCGTTTTGAATTTATGAAATATTAAGAAATTGAAATTTGACATTAATTCAGTTAACACATTTTTCTATGCCCCTATACCCTCAAATTTCGTTCAAGTTAAAAATAGTTTTAATCATGGTTTTTAATGTTAGCGCATTGCACCGGTGTAAGCATAAAATGAAATAACATGTAAATAAAAGCCTAATGGAACGTTTATTAAAAAGAAAGAGAGGTATTTTTTTAAATTTTTAGTGAAAGGCCCTAACGACTTATTCATTTCAGACATATACATAAAAAGAGTCGGCTAAGAAAAGAAAATGGTTAAATCAGAGCGAAATAGAATAGTTAAATTTTAGAGGCGTCGATTTAGGCGTTGGTACGGTGCTCATCGCGGTAAGGTAAAAGTCCCGGGTTCGAATCCCGTGTCCCTGTATTCGAACTCGACATACTTACAAATGGGCTTTTTTCAACAACTCAGGTAAACTGAGGGTTTATACGACATCGGCTGTTGCAAACCCTTGCTGTTACAAAGAAAAGTAGGTCCTTTTGACCTCAAAGAAGCCGACTACTCATAGAAAAATTAATTTCGATCCCTACTTCCTTCCCCACTCTTTCAAAATCTAACATATATAAACAAAAAACATTCATCTCTCAATAACACACCCAACATTGACATATCTATAAAAGAAACGCAACACTGAGTTTGTATAAATACTAAACATAAAATTTCTTTATTGTGAACATCATTGCATAAATTTACGGTCATATATAATTTAATAATTGTATAATTTAAACAATGTTTATAAATCCCAGGGCCCCCAGGATAAAAGGATATTTTGAAATGATTGTAAGTTTGTGAAAAAAAAAAACACCTAAAAGATCTGAAAACAAGCGAACTACCAATAAGAAAAAATAGAAGAATAAAAAGAAAAGAAAGTTTTTCTAAACCTACAACCAGACCGCATCTCACGAACATTACATAACGGTCACTAAATATTACACAATAATAACTAATTTATCTAACAAAATTATTTTAACCAAAAAATAAACGACAATTGAAATTATTAAATAAAATTATTTTAAAAAAATCAATGAATAAGTTTCTTTCGAGTAGATACAATAATTTGTTGATTTTCAAAACATGATTTTGATATTAACTGTTTTCAAGTGAAGTATTAATAAAAAATTTATCTAACAAATAGGAAAACCCCTTAATTGTAAACAAACTACACTGTGTTTATGATATTTTGCTTTTAAATTGAATATTTCAACTTACCAGGTAAAGAGAAAGATAATAAAAGAGCCCTATTTCCTCCAAAAATCGGAAGAGTGGAGCCAAATAACACCTGAAGCGTTCAATATTTATATAATTAAAAATTACTAAAAACATACATAATAAAAACATCTATTAGGTATCACGGTCTCTAGCTGAAGATTGTGGGTTCGAATCCCGCTCGTGACGCTGGCTTTTTTTATCTCAAGTAAAAACCTTAATTAATTGAAAGATATTAATTGGTCAAGCGGACCACGAAAACGAGTGTTTTTATATTGTTTACAAATTTCTTTTTTATTTTATACTTGATGTCTGTTTAGGCATTTTAACCCATGAACTATGCTTTGTTTAAAATTATATGGAAAAAATTGTACGTAATATGAAACCGTTAATTTTACTATGTAGACTGAAGAGGAGAAGCTGGTGAAATCGATATCGATATGATAAAAGGATATTTTGAAATGATTGTAAGTTCCGGAAAGAACACCTAAAAAGATCTTAAAACAAGCGAACAACCAAGAAGAAAGAAGAGAAGAATAAAAAGAAAAGGAAATGTGTCGTAGTTAGTTGACCGTTAGTCGATGATTATTCAGAAATCGTGAGATGCGGTCTGGTGTGATTAGGTTTCAAAAAAACATTTTCGTTGTTGCCAACGTTTCGATCTTTTATTGAGATCGTCTTCAGGGCCTGGGATTCACAAACATGTTTTAAATTTAACAAATACATGCTGGATGTGTTAAAAGTGAATTGATACAATGCGAATAAAAATTATTAAATCAAAGTAGTTCTGCTCTAATCTTTAATCGATTTTTTTGTTTACAAATTTCTTTTTTATTTTATACTTGATGTCCGTTTAGGCATTTTAACCATGTAACTATGCTTTGTTTAAAATTATATGGAAAAAATTGTACGTAATATGAAACCGTTAATTTTACTATGTCGACTGAAGAGGAGAAGCTGGTGAAATCGATATCGATATGATAAAAGGATATTTTGAAATGATTGTAAGTTCCTGAAAAAACACCTTAAAGATCGTAAAACAAGTGAACAACCAAGAAGAAAGAAGGGATGAATAAAAATTGACGAAAATGTTTTTCCTCATCTCACGGTTACTTAACGGTCACTAAATAGTACACAATAATAACTAGTTTATCTATCAAAATAATTTTTAATAAAAAAATCAATGATAATTTTGTATTTCAAATTATAAACAATTCAATGAATAAGTTTCTTTCTACTCCATATGTTTGATGATTTTCGTATTAATCCCCATAATTGCGGTGTTTTTAAGTACTAATAAAAATTGAGCTATCAAATACGAAAAAAAACTGCACTGTGTTTATGGTTTTTTGCTTTTAAATTGAATATTGTAATTTATCAGGCACAGGGTAAGATAAAACAGCACGATTTTTTTCAAAAAGAGTGAATTCAAAGAACGACTGTTGCGCTCAATATTTATATAATTTTTCCGCACAAGTATCAAAACAGTGTGGAAGATGTATCGATTATAATGAACTGTCGGTCCGGTTCCTATTCATCCATTGGTGCATATTATATTACGTGGTAAAATATGAGTTATAAATGCGTTCATAGCTGCAAAGGGGTTGAAAACAATAAAACCGTCTCGTTTCCTCCGCAAATCGGAATAGGGGCCCCCTAAATACTAGCTGCATGCTAAAGCACAATTCTCCTACATCGGGTGGCAGTCCTAAAAACCCTTTATAAGGAGCCAAGCAATGACACCCTTCAATTAAATAAACTAAGTTTGGGCGGACTATCTTTTAACTTTTAAGGTAAAATCTGTGGCGATTCTGAAACCTACATCACACCAGAGCGTATCTCACGATTTCTAAATAATTTTGAGCTTAAGTTTTTACGCTCAAAAAGACCAACAAAAAAGGGGACAGAATTACCGTCAGATGGGGATGTAAACAATGGCCTTTGTAGGGACATGAATCTTCAAACTGGCCGCTTATGAATGATAAAGGAACGAACCACTTTATACACAAATATGCCCCGGCGGTATTAATTCAAAAACATCATTTCCACTAATTTCCCCGAAATCTACCCCGTTTTCTCATCAAACGACAATTGCCATTGTGTTATCGCGGCGATTATGCACCGGCCATCGGGGCATCCATCACGACCAAAATTGGTCGCCTGACGGAAGAATTAATTGCTCTGATGCAATCCACTGTAATTATGCATTATCCTTGGGGCAGAAAAACTACACAAAACTTCGCTATAACATCTACCGAATAACTCAACAACAGACGAGATAAGCTAACAGGATATTAAAGAAATGAATATTACAGAAAGTAAGTTTTTTTTGGGACATATTTATTAAAGAACTTGTATGTGGTCTACCATTCGTCAATTGTTTACTTCAGATAATTTAACGTAGATTTTAAAAGCGATTTACATTGTGATGTACAGAACATAGGCAATGGGATACAACGCCTCAAAATTGGGTTTCCGAACTCACTTAACTCGAGAAGATACGATTTATTGAAACGTTTTCCGGAAAAAAACCGAGAATTATACCACAAAATATGGATTTTATGCATTACCTTAGCATTTTTCATCAAAACCTAGATGGTGTCAAAAATCTATATGAAATTATCTAAAGAAAGAATCAAATAACTGAGCCATGTGAGTCCGACTGATAGCCATTTCCCTAACACAAACCGCAAAATTTAAATAATGGAAAATCCTTCAATAATTTGAAAAATTCGCTTCGCTGTCAATAAAATTCCTAGAGATTGACCAATTTACCCCCCCCCCTGAAAAATGGCTTTATTTAATAAGATTTCGAATGGTACGCTTAATGGGAACAGTAAATTATTTTTTTAAGGAGGACGATAAAGATCAAATCTTCCAAAGAACATGAATCCTGGGAAAACCTAGTTTTAAGCGAAAGGGAAAGTGTAATCCATATTGATGGCAGAGTTTTTTATTACATGAAACTGCCACATGGAAATTTAACACTTCTCCAAGATTGTAGCAAGCATTCGGATCATACTTTATACGCTTTTATTGTAGTCTTTAAGTTAATTCTTTTCCCGATAAAGTAACGAAAATCGCAACCTTTAAAATCCTTGAGTTATTTTCATACGTTATTTACACTTTACCGTAATTTTGATCTGTAGTATTCAGTTCTCCTATAACAAACCAATTCGGACAAACTCTTCCCCAAAATGTTAATTTTCCTATGTCGTAAAGTGTTTTTGGGCAATTGTATCCGATTCCTACCAAGCATAAACATACTTTGCTCTTTAACTGCATACAGAGGTAGTTGGATTCTTACAATAATATAAATATAATATTTGTAATTTACAATAGCTAGTAGTTAACGATAATCTTATTAAATATTCGATTGAAATAACCATTTCTGTTTTGAAAACAGCTGTCACTATATTCCTAACGAAATCTCGACACCAGATATTTTCACAATAATAAATTTTCAGGAAATAAACTGAAATTGTAAAGCACAACAGTAAATGTACACATTCAGGTTGGTTCGCTACGAGATTATAAAAAAAATTGATCATTAATTGACTGAAAACGAGTAGAAACTCGTAAAAATTCGTTTTCTAACTTGCTCCTTGAGAAGATTTTTACGGAGTAATCAGAAATTACACATTAAAAAAAAAAGAAAAAAACGAATTTCTACATTACTTAAGCGTCACGAGCGGGATTTGAACTCAAGAACTTCGGGTTGTTACGCCACTACCCTATCACTTGAAGGTTGAGCTTCTCACCCTTTCTATCTTCTGATTAAGGAGCAGGATAAAAGAAAAGGCCGATGAGGTCGCAGAATATATGACCCCTTTCTAATAGTTTCTTCTACTTCCTCCGCAAATTGATTTCGAAAAAATCTCATTAAATTGACCTAATAGCTACTACTGGCCGACAGAGAACCTTAGGTCTAAAGTTGACTTTTGAAAAAAGTTTAAAAGACCAATTTTAAACAATTTCTATTTTTTCCTACTTTTAAGTAGAGTATTCGGCAATTTACACGCGAAAATATCAGTCAACTATTTTAATATGTCCATTAGATTTCGTTGTCCGATTGATCTAATAAATTACCAATAATTAATTAATCTTAAGTAAGTTCTTGCTTGAAATGAAAAAGCAAAGTTGAAAAATGGCAAAAAGGAAGGAAAATTCAAAAAGGTGAGGTGGGTATGGAAAGTTGGCGTCAGGGTGGATCAAACTCACGATAGCTCAAGTGGTAGAGCAGCGGCGTATCCAGCCGAAGGTCATGGGTTCGAATCCCGCTCCTGAGACTGACTTTTGATCTTAACTACAAACCTTAATTAATTGAAAGATATTAATTGGTCACGAAAAGTAGTGAATTACGTACATGTTACGAGCCGTTTCTTTGGTACAAATCCGTAAAATTTAAATGGGTAGATCTTGGAAGAATTTCATAACCGAACTACGCTGTTGCTAAACTTCATGGAGTTTGGTGTATTTCGTAAAAGCGTCTTCATTTAATAACGGCTAACTAGGTGGGAACAGTAAATTCTTTTTTAAGGGGTGGAAATTCGTGATGTTTCTAAATTCTATAAAGAACCGTAATAGGAATTATTAAGGCGGTGTATGTAGAGTCGCTTTTTGTAACTGATAGTTCTATTCAAAGATTTGTTCTTTTTGTCGACCGGATTTCAAACGCCCATTATCAGATTACATTTTGCAAACGAATTATTTCAAAAATTTACAGAGATACTACTCACCTGTCCCACCAGCCTAATTTTCATTAAAATAATAAAATAAACAATCGGAGATTAACAAGCGTTTATAATATTTTCTAAAATTAAAATAGGAATTGAGGTTAATTATTATGTGAAAGACGACTACCAAGACCAATGAAAAGAAATATTAAAAATTGAGGGAATTATGATTAACTGCTCTCAGCAAGCGACAAGCCACCTTTCCCAAGCCATTAATAATAAAATGAGAAATACCTCAAACTTTCCTTCCGGCGAGTTACAAGGAAATTGAAAACGGAACCGAAAACCACATATTAATTTAAGTGAACTTGCCGGACAAAAGTAATTTTAACTTGGAGATTAAAGAATTTCCTTTTCTTTTCAACATAAAAACATATTGATTTGGTCAACAGACAAAGAAAATAAATCAAAGCGACAAGATTTATTGGAAAGAATATGTAAATTTGGTTTGTTTTTCTCGTGATATTATAGCAAAAATATAGTTTTACCTTTGTTTTAGACTTTAGTGAATATTTTAAATTGACGTCAACGTATATGGACGAGTAACAAAAAGAAATGTAAATACTAAAGCTTTAATTTATCAAGTGAAATGTATCCAAAGAATAAATAACCGGGGAGGAAGCAAGAATATCTTTAAGAGTTGAAAAGACCCATGGCGAATAAATAAAAAAAGTACCACTTGCGTCGGTTTAATAAAAAATATCTGTGAAACCTCCAACCTGCGGCACTTCATTTGAGGCTTTGCATTGAGCCAATTTTTATCAAAGAAAATATCCCCGTTCCAACGTTCTCCTTTTTTTTGCTCAAAAAGAGAGCCCGATTAGAGACCTAGTTATATTATTACAATTCCGTCTAAAACTCTACACAAAAAAGGGAGGAAAAAGAGCAAAAAAATAAAATTGCTGATTGAAACACACAATTTTCTGGCCGAAGGGAATCGTCAAAGAATGTACAGAATCGTTGACAGATCGTAAAACTAAAAATACACACATAATAAAAACATCTATTAGTCATCATGGTCCTATTCATCCAATTAATTCTTTTAAATTAATTAATCTATAATTAAGGTTTTG
Source organism: Cimex hemipterus (assembly GCA_039619505.1). NCBI lineage: Eukaryota > Metazoa > Arthropoda > Insecta > Hemiptera > Cimicidae > Cimex > Cimex hemipterus. The sequence goes on from CM077102.1 coordinate 11,642,738, forward strand.
GTCGCCGAGAATCAAACAGATTACACGACATCTGAAAAATGGCCAAAATGAGGTTATATTCGAAAGGTGGGGTTGAGATGGGAAGTTGGAGTGGATCGAATTCCTGATAGCCTGATAGAATTTAAAATAATACGTGATCGCATAGTTTTAATTAAAGGAAAGAAAAACCTGAAAAACAATAAAGATACGTTTGTAGGAATTTTTAATAATGCGACGTGTCCGGCACGAAGAGAACACATAGGTAGTGTGTCCCATTTAATTGAAGGGTGTCATTCCTTGGCTCGATATAAAGGGTGTGCAGGAATGCCACCCGATATATGAGAATTGTGCTTTAGCATGCTGCTAGTATTGGGTTGTCCGGAAAATAATGCAGGATTTTGGTATTAAACAAAAAAAAAGAAACTAGTTACTTTAAAGCAATGTTCTTTAATCAAAATAATTTCCCATACTCTCAATACATTTCTCCCAACGTGTTGGTAACTTATTAATTCCGTCTGAGTAGAATTCAGAATTTTTAGAATTGATAAAGTCAATAAATGCATTTTCCAGTTCCGTTTGATTTTTGAATATTATGTGTTGTAAGTAGTGGTCCAGGTGTCTAAAAAAATGGTAGTCAGTAGGCGAGAGGTCCGGAGAGTAGGGTGGGTGAGGCAAAGTTTCATAGCCAAGCTCCAATAATTTTTGTGACGTTACACGTGACACATGTGGTCGAGCGTTGTCATGCAACAAAATGGACCCTTTCCGATTGACCAAAGAGGGCTTCATTACTGCCAATTTCTGATGCATGGTATTAATTTGGTTACAGTATGATTCAGCATTGATGGTTTCGCCAGGATTTAAGAAGCTGTAGTGTATTAAACCAAATGAAGCAAGAGTTTTTTCACTTTTCCAATCGCCTTGAGGTGGTCAGCGACGGTCGTTTTACTGACTTTGAGTTGCTCTGCAAGTTCTCGAACAGTTGTTTTGGGGTTTTCTTCCACCACTGATCGCAGAACATCATCATTAAGAGAGGAAGGCCTTCCACGACCTTCTTCATCTTCAAGGCTGAAATCTCCCTCCCGAAATTTTTTAAACCACCTTTGCACAGTGCACTCATTAACACAACCCTCGCCCCAGACTTGGTTAATGTTTCTAGCCGTTTGGGCTCCGCTTCGGCCGAGTTTAAACTCGTAAAAGAAAATCGTACGAAATTCTCCCTTTGACATTATAAGGATGACTGAATTATTTCCAAGTAGCGGAATGCTACAGAGGTAAACAAACAATATCATTTGGAAGAGGATTAATAAGTCTTGACATTCATACAAATGACTAATCCTGTAAACGTAAACAGAATATTTTATATAAATTTTTTTTAATGAAAACTTAAAATCCTGCATTATTTTCCGGACAACCCAATATTTAGGGGGCCCCTATTCCGATTTGCGGAGGAAACGAGACGGTTTTATTGTTTTCAACCCCTTTGCAGCTATGAACGCATTTATAACTCATATTTTACCACGTAATATAATATACACCAATGCCAATGGATGAATAGGAACCGGACCGACAGTTCATTATAATCGATACATCTTCCATAAATTTTTGATACTTGTACGGAAAAATTATATAAATATTGAGCTCAACAGCTCGTATTTGAATTCACTCTTATTGGAATCGTGCTGTTTTATTTTTCCTTGCGACTGGCAAGTTAAAATAATCAATTCAAAAGCAAAGTACCATAATCACAGTGTAGTTTGTTTATAATTAAAGGTTTTTCTTATTTGGTAAAGAAATTTTGATTAGTACTTCACTTGAAAACACCTAAATCCTGGGGATAAATATGAAAATCATGTTCTGAAAATCAACAATTCATTGAATAGTTTTATAATTTGAAATAAAAAAAATCCCTCATTTATAGGTTAATTATTAATTAATTACTTGATCTAACAACCTTAATTAATTGATCAAGCGGACCACGAAAAGTAGTGTTTTTATATTGTTTACAAATTTCTTTTTTATTTTATATTTGATGTCTGTTTAGGCATTTTAACCATGTAACTATGCTTTGTTTAAAATTATATGGAAAAAATTGTACGTAATATGAAACCGTTAATTTTACTATGTAGACTGAAGAGGGGAGGCTGGCGACGCTGAAATCGATATCGATACGAAAAAAAATATTTTGAAATGATTGGAAGTTCCGGAAAAAACACCTAAAAATATCTTAAAACAAGCGAACAACCAAGAAGAAAGAAGAGAAGAATAAAAAGAAAAGGAAATGTGTCGTAGACAGTTGACCGTTAGTCGATGATTATTCAGAAATCGTGAGATGCGGTCTGGTGTGATTAGGTTTCAAAAAAACATTTTCGTTATGTTATGTTGCCAACGTTTCGATCTTTTATTGAGATCATCTTCAGGGCCTGGGATTCACAAACAGGTTTTAAATTTAACAAATACATGTAAGATGTGTAAAAAGTGAATTTATACAATGCGAAAAAATTTTTTTTATTCAGTCAAAGTATTTCTGCTCTAATCTTTAATCGATTTTTTCTCTCCTACTGAGTAGAAATTTTTTTTTGCATTGTATAAATTCACTTTTTTTCCACATGCTACAAGTTTTCGCTAAATTTAAACCCGTTTGTAAATCCCAGACCCTGAAGATGATCTGAATAAAGATCGAAACGTTCGCATGAGAAAGAAAATGCTTTTCTGAAATCTACATCACACTAGACCTCATCTCACAATCTTTAAATAATATTTACATAACCGTCATTAAATATTACAAATAATAACTTAAAAATAAAGCGTAATTTAATATATATCACCTATAAACAGGGAATCGTAATACGTTTTGGGACTTATTATTAACACTAAAAGTAATGTGTAGAGATACTAAAATGTGTAGAGTTACCAAAAGTAATTTCAATTAATTATTCTTTTTATTTAAGGTCCTCGTGGAGATAAAAAAGTCAGTGTCACTAGCGGGATTCGATCCGACGACCTACGGTAAAATATGCCGCTGCTCGGCCAGTTAAGCTATCAACTTCGATCATCTCAGACACCAACTCTCAACCTACAACCTTTCGTATTTTCTCTCTTTTTGCCATTTTAATGTCGTGTAATCAGGATTTGATTCTCAGCGACTTATGATGTGGACATGGGGAGATGTTTAGTGATGTGATACTTGTTTTATTTCTTAAATATTAATCCATTTACGTTTTAGTAGCCAATTGAGCTGTCTTTCTTTTAATTCATTGTGCTTCTTTCAATTAATTGTTCTAATTTTTATCTCAACAGAGGCCTTACATGTAAATAATAATTAATTGAAAGAAGTAACTTTGTCAATTCACTATTAAAACGTAACAGGATTAAAAGTAATATCCGAGCTAAATTGTTATGAGCCCGTCAGGTTTCTTGTCTTACATATCGCAACGTCTGGCAATCACAAAAGCTCAAGTTCTGTCAGCCATGACTTTATTTTCTTCATCAAGATACCCGCCCTTAAGAGCTAAACTAAAGGCTTAAAAAACGAATGTACCTTGACGTGAAATACTAGAAGTGGTGTCATTTGCGAACATTTTAATTAGAGTAGAAACACGAATCTAGGCCGAAAGTGAATTCAGCTCACATGGTTCTCGCATCTTTGGTAAATGAGTAAGAAAATTGGCTCAGGCCCAAGATAAGAGTCTCCAACATGCGCGAAACCCCTGACTCGAAAAGATAAGGCATACGCCTAGGGGACTCTCCCTTCCGCGGGTAAACAAGCCTAACACTTGCATACATTATGTTTTTAATAATATACGTATACGTGGGTGAAATATGTAGATGATATATAATATCCAGGACGTTGGGAATTCCTATAAAATACTCCAAAAAGTTTTTAATATATTCAAATCTCGTACTACTCTTACTTTTTATATGTTTGCCCGGAGATGTTTGAACACGAGACTATGCACCACAAACTTAAAAGATAAAGATTGTACATTCTTTTCGATTTGTTTTTCATAATTCATTTATGTATAGTGATCTATTCGACCAAATTAATTATTTATTTCAAATAAATTTCTTTTTATGTAAGGTCTTGGCCGAGATGAAAAACTAGTGTAACGAACGGGATTCGAACCCAAGGCTCAATCCGTCTGCCAAAAACCACATGAGCTACCGTAACTCCTATCCACTTAGACACCAAACGTTTTACCACTTTTTCCATTTTTTTTTTTTTTTTTCAAAAGCCGTGTAATCAGAATTGTATTCTCAGCGACTAATGAAAATGCCAATTTCTTTTAATACTCATTCACGCTGTCATAAAATCCTATCTCTTTCGGAAATTCCGTTTTAGTAGAATAAAAAGAGACCTGCTTAAGGTTAATTCAAACGGAAAATAAATATTTAGGTCGCACAAATTATTAATTGGCCAAGGGATTCAATTTTGTCGTTAAATTGAAGAAATTGATTTGATTGGAAATAATTGCCAGTCTGTGTGTAATAAACCGGTCCTTTTATCAAACATTGAACGATGCAAAAAAACACAACAAAAACAGGAAAATTGGTTTTTAAACCAATCCATTGTACTGATAATACGGAGAATTAAACTGAAAAACCTCAATTTTAATCCTTACATCGATAACAGTATCTTTAAGGTTCGGAACAAAAATATATCCCACCCTAATATTTTGAGTATTGTTTTGTTTTCATTAATTTTTAAACCACAAATTACTTTATTTTATTACATTTTAAATAAATTTGTTGATGGTTAGATGTACACTAGTTCAAGGACAAAAATAAAAAAATAAATAAATTGATAACCATCTGCCAGTAAATTATTGCTACCTGGAAATAACAGTAAATATTAATAAATAAAAAAATCAATGGCACGAGCGGGATTCGAACCCAAGTTCTTCGGCTTGATACGCCGGTGCTCTACCACTTGAGCTGTCGTGACCTCGATCCAGTTGATGTCCGTGTTTATCTCAACTGAAAACCTTAATTAATTGTAAGATATTAATTGTTCAAAGTGACCACGAAATTAGTGAATTGAGTAAATATTAATTATGAGGTGGGGCCAAAAGATGATCATCTTTGGATTGTTTTTATTAAAACAAAACTTTTGGAAGCGTATAAAACGATGTGAAAATAATTTTTCTTTATTCCTCCTTTCAGTAGATATGAGCACGAGAGAACGGCTGTTTTACCTTATGAACTGTATTTAGTGGTGCCTGTCAATCACGTTGAGGTTAATTTTTTCATTATATCGGAAAATAATTTTTTTCCCTATTCCTTCTTTCAGTAGATATGAGCACGAGAGAAGAGCTAATGTTGTTCCTTAT
>CM077102.1:11648053-11658775 GCA_039619505.1 Cimex hemipterus
AATGTTGTTCCTTATGAACTGTATTTAGTGGTGGTGTCTGTCAATCAGGTCGAGGTTAATTTTTTATTATATCTGAAAATAATTTTTTTCCCTATTCCTCCTTTCAGTAGATATGAACACGAGAGAACGGCTAATGTGGTTCCTAATGAACTGTGTTTCATTTTCTTCCTCAGGATGTGTGTGGCGCCATTTATGACTACGTTTTTTATATTGGTTGACACTTCAAGCGCTTGGGGCGATTTTCCAAGCTGCCAAATAGGAATTTGAAGCGAACCTCAAAATTGTTCGCCTTTCCCGTCCGGTTAAGACGGATAGCCTACTTTGTATGTTCTTCTTTCTATACCCTCCGGATTATTAAAAATGGTAGAAATGACTTTCCCATCCCGTCTTATGCTTTCTCGATATTGCCAAAACCGATATTCACGATTTTTCATTCTTCGTATTACTGCAGGCCCACTAAGTACTAAACAACTGTCACGACCAGCATTTACGTAGATAATAGGAACAACCCGAGTTCCATAATTTGGTAAACAATTGGATTTAGGATATTTTTTGTTTACAAACGATAGTTGTCCCATCTTTTTGTCCCATCTCAAGTTCAATATTTACTATTATTTCCTCGGATTAAAATTTGACTGGCAATTGAATAACAAGACCAAATTAAAATTTGGCTGATGAAGTATTTATGTTAAAGTATACTTAACGTACGTATGTATAAACAAAATACTAGGATGGGGTATCTTTTTATCCCGAAGATTAACTGTCTCTGGTTTAAGAAAAATATAACCTCACCACGGTTTTTTTATTGAAAGAAATGATTATGCCGAAAGGGATGAATATTCAACATGTGATATTAACAATATCAATTTGCGATTAATGAGAAGGTACATGATCAATAGATCGAAAGGAAAAAACTCAAGTTTAATGGGACCGTCGCGATGATCAAAGAGATCCATCTAAATTCATTTCACAGAGAGCCTGTTTCCAGAGACCTGATTCTACTCCTATCATCAAAGTGTGAGGACAAATCTCTATTTGCTCGACTTCCTCCCGTTCCGCATTAGCATATAAATGAAAATATATGATGATGAAATCGCTCTTCCAGGCACAAACGGTTACCGACTTAATAAACAAAAGTGCTCAGGAACATGATAAACTCCATCTAGAGTGTCGGCAACAATACCGCCGAAAACAATGACCGATTCGGGCTTGAAAGTTTAGTTATTATTTTTTGAAAAGTAGGCCTTCCTTTGCCAGGCGGAACAATCAATATGGGCTTGGAACCGGCTTGCTAATATTCCTGTCTAATTGTTATTTCCACAACTGGGCCACATCATCTCTATTGTTACTGTTAATTCGATCCTATTGTTTCCTTTCCATTGTTCCACCAGACCATTGCTTACTTAACGCGCTTCTTTATACTCTTGAAAGGATTTGAGGATTCTCCTTAGAAAAAAAGAAGAAAAAGTATAAGATCGAAATAAAAGAAAATTTTTGTAATCTTTTTTAGATACCAACATATATAAAACGATAAATCAAATTATTATTACAAATAAAGTAAATCTAAAGTATCTGATGATGACAAAAAATGTAAAAGTTATCACCATAACATTATATAACATATAAATATGACTTACATGTGTATACAATGCTGTAAAAAATCTGTTTCAATCATGAGGAGAGGTCAAAGTAGTTTCGAAGAACACCTTTTTCATTCATTTCATTCTAGAACGGAAAAACGGAAAACCTAACACATCTAAGATTGTAAAACACCAAAAACTAATCCCACAGCAATGGCCTCACATCTGTTTGGAAAACAACACAACTTTGATTTCGACAAAACACAAACACTAAACGCGGAAAAAAACAAATACAAAGGCAACGTTCTAAAACTGGTTTACATTACCAGAAATACACAGAACATTAATTACTGAACAGACATATGCAAACTCAGCCGTAGTTACGCCATTAAGCAAATGAACTATTAAACATTAATTGGATAAATCCAATTTTGATTACCCGACATTCGAAGATGGCAAAAACAGGGAAAATTCGAACAGTTGTAGGGTAGTAGTGGAAGAGCGGCGGCTTAATTGCCGAAGGTCGTGGGTTCGAATCGCGCTCGTCCTACTCATTTTAACACCTTACAAGGAAGAACGATTAACTGAATGAAATAATTTGGTATATTGACCACTATAACGTAAATGGACCAATATTTAATAAGAAGGACCACTTTTCTAAACAGCTCTCCGCGGTCACTTCCATCCAATCCTGATTATAATTTGAAAAATCGCAAAAAAAGGGAAAATTCGAACGATTAGATGTTAAGAACGACAGTTAGTGTCTGAAAAAATCGATACTCAAGTGGTAGAGCACCTCGTTTCTAGCCGAAGGTCGTGGGTTCGACCCTCGCTCGTCACATTGATTTTTTTTTATCTCAACCAAGACCTTGCTTAAAAAAAAATTAATAGAAATTAATTTTATATGTCCCTTTCCTTCGTTATCGTTTTAATAATTAAATTCCATTGCAATACTGAATGGCGAATCACAAATTCGATCCGCAAAATTCCCATTCCTTTTGGTTAAATAAAACCGCCTGTGGTCAAAGAAAATTTTCCAAATTTACCGCGTCCCTCGCCCTATCATAATCATATAAAAACCACCGCCGCAAAATCACATATTATGTGTGTATGAAATACTTGGTACAAAATTTATATTTACATCTTAAATTGAATTTTTTCCAATCAGCATATGTTCTGTAATTTACTCTGACCCTGAAGATGAACCGAATAAAGGCAGAAACGTCGGCAAAAATGACAAATGTGCTTTTCTAAACTACCTCATTCTTAACTGTTCCTCACGATTTCAACAAATGATGAAACTCCACTACACCAAGAAACACCATAACATTATATTCTTGAAGTATTGTAAAAAAATCTTAAATTTAAGAAAATCCAGTCCAATTGAAAACAGAAATTTAATTTTTTTTAAAACTTTACTACTCCATAAGCGTACTGTTAAGCACCGTGTATCTGATGATTGGATAAAATTGACTGTGCATTGCAGTACAGAAAAGTGGTAAAGCAAAAATAAATTTATATTCTCTAAAGGAAAGTAAAATAACTTCCCCGTTCTTAGAGGTTTTTATCTTTAAATGAAGAAAATTAGATTTTTTTTTTAATGGAGGAAAAAATTGTGCCCCGCCCGTGGTTATCGAATTAGCGCAATACTTGCAAGCAGTGAAGTTATAAAACAATTGCAACAACATAAGTTTGAAACGTGTAATGCAACAAATTTGGAGTAAGGGGGGGGGTTGCGGCCTGGCTCTATGTGGTTTCAAAGGGATGATATAACAGTTGCCTCTCCGTGGATCCCTTTTAAAGGGAATAGGGTGATTTTTTTGGTTACAACCCTCTTTCTTGTTGTCCCTTGTCGGATGAAACAACATTTTAATCCCCGAGTTAACCGAAAAAACGGTCAAACGACTACGATGTAAGTTATGTTTGGGACGCCAAGTTTGCTTTTGTTAAATATTATCTTACATTCTGACCTTATCATAATATATGAACAAATAATATTATAAACATATTTTGTGAAAAGTTTGTAAAAAATTATATTATAATAGTTTTAGAATTAGAAAAACATATTATTGAATGCACCGCTGTAGTACCATAACATTTATTAAGGTTTATCTTTTTACCAGCCTTCATTATTATTATTATTATTATTTTTTAATCGACTGTATCTGATATGCGTATGGTCTTGTTATAGAATAACCAAAAATTGGCATTAAAAATCTACGGTTGAAGTTGGACGCATATGTTTTTTCCCTCAGAAACATTTTATTCCCTATTCTTTATAAAGTAAACAGCAAGTATTTTAAGTTACCCAAAGTTTACGGCTATAAACGTATTTATTGTTGTTAAGCGTACAACTGCCATTCCATTATTAAAAATTCAGCTGGTTCTCGAGTGAAACTTCAAGTGAGCTTCCCGCCCTTTCTATGTATCTTCTGATTAAGGAGCAGGACAAAAGAAAAGGCAGATGGGGTCGCAGAATATATGACCTCTTTCAAATAGTTTCTTCTACTTCCTCCATAAATTGATTTCGAAAAAAATCTCATTAAACCGTCTTAATAGCTACTACTGGCCGACAGAAAACCTTAGTTGACGTGGACGGTTGAAAACCGTTCTAACGTTGACTCTTGAAAAAAGTTCAAAAGGCCAATTTTAGGTGATTTCTTTAGGGACTTTTAACGTAGAGTATTCGACAATTTACACTTGGAAAATATCGGTCAACTATCTTAATAGGTCCATTAGGTTTCGCGGTCCGATTGACCAAATACATTTTTTTCAATTAATTAACCTTAAATGAGGTCTTGGTTGAGATAATGGTTGAAAAAATGGCAAAACGGGGAAAAATTCAAAACGTGAGGTTGGTATGGAAAATGTTCGATAATTTTTGGTGGTCTCTGTTGTTTATATCACTATAGATAACGCCTTATCAATTAATTAATCTTTAAGTAAAGGTTATAGTTGAGATAAAAAGTCAAAGGCACGAGCGGGAATCGAACTCACGGCCTTATGCTAGATACGCCGCTGGTCTACCAATTGACCTACAATACACTAACCCCTTCTCAACCCCACCTTTTGAATTTTCCCTTTTTTCCAGTCCGAGTGGATGAGAATATAGCTCATGTGGTAGTGAAGGGGTGTATTTAGCCGAAGGTCGTGGGTTCGAATTCCGCTCGTGACACTGACTTTTTTTTTATCTCAACCAAGCGTTTACTTAAAAGATTAATTATTTTGATAGGATGAAAACTACTTGTTATTTATAATTCATAAAAAAAAGCATGTTTTACGAATGAATTACAGAACAATTTTGCTTCTAAGATAGTTTAAAATTGTTAAGTTCATCATTAAAAAAATAAAAAATGCATTAATTAATTTAAAAAGACGACAAATATGGCCATGACGATGGAATGAAATAAAAATGCTGAATTTTAAACGTTTAATTTCTGAATATGCCGGGAAAAGACTGAGTTATAAAATGTAATAGCAAAAGTGTTCAACATGGATTGTTCGCAGCTCGGTAATTAATTTAAAATGGAAAAACACGGCTTGCAGAGGTTTTTAAACTTTACGACGAAAACTTAACTGGAACAAGCTTTGCATGCATAAGGAGATTGAAGGAAAACAGAATATATTTTGATTCACGCAATATATGTTCAACCATACGAATATAACGTTTCAGGGGTTTAATAGTGCCAATGGAGACTTTATTTTCCATTATTATTTTATTGAATCTAATCACCAGAACAGAGTTTCCTTCCATATTTTGTATTTATTAACTTTCGTATAAATAATTCAAAAGTTGTCACAGTTATACCTAGCTATAAGCGAACACACGAAATGGAAGGAGTTCCAATCATTGAGTAAGCTTTTCATCGATTCCATATAACCCAAAAGAAAACCGTTTTTCTGAAATACAAGAGAAGATAATATAAAAGGTTTGCAACGGAAGAAATAGATGACCGATTATTTTGTCCCTTTGGGTAAGAGCCGAAAATGATTCGATCAGCCTTTCGAAAGGTACCTAAGTAAGAAACGTGGAAGGGAAGTGATGGAATAGATTCGCTGACTACCTCTCCATTCCAGTGTAATGTTGAAGAATCACGTGTCGACACCAGGAGTTTCTCTTCAATTTCTTTTCCATCACTGTCCACATATTCTACGTCAGTTTTCTTTTCGGTATGCTTCAGCCTGCCATATCGATCGATACGAGATCCTCTCAATCCACGTGATTGATGAACGGTATTATTTATACATTTATCACGCACTTTATACGAGAACCTCATCTCGTTTCTCCGGCTGTTCATTAAACACAATACAAATTGCTATAACTTGCTAGGACTTTCACGTTTATGAAAGTTCCCCCTTCTTCTTCCCAATCTGCTTTCGTGTTCGGAATATTATGGGATCTTCAGTTGAGATATCGGGTTTTTATTACCTACTTCTCACTTTCCCTTTTAACTTAAATAAACGTTACTTTCAATTCGTATAAATTGATAGCGTAAATTGCATCTGAGCATAAAACATAACACCACAGCATAATGGGATTATTTAATTTTATTATCCGTATGTTTTTCTATGTGTAATCCACTAGTTCTTGGTTATATTCGACTTATTGTTCGTAAAAAACATCTATTTTTTGTGGCATCTCGTTGTTCTTCATTATAAATGAAGCTCTATGTATAAAAACATCGAATGTTTTTAGCAAAAAAGTACTGACCCTTGAAAGGCCACATTATATAACGAAAACTACAATATACCATAAATCTTTTTTCGGACAAAACAACCATTTTTTGTGGCATCTCGTTGTTCTTCATTATAAATGAAGCTCTATGTATAAAAACATCGAATGTTTTTAGCAAAAAAGTACTGCCCCTTGAAAGGCCACATTATATAACGAAAACTACAACATACCATAAATTTTTTTTCGGAGAAAACAACTATTTTTTGTGGCATTTCGTTCTTTACTATAAATGACGCTCGGTGTATAAAAAAATCGAACATTTTAGCAAAAAATTTTTGACCCCTGAAAGACCACATTATATAACAAAAAAACAACAAAATGCCACAAATCTTATTTTGGAAAAAGCAACTATTCTTTGTGCCATCTCGTTGTACTTTATTAAAAATGACGCTCGGCCTATAAAAAAATCGAATATTTTCAGGTAAATATTCTGACCTCTGAAGGACCGTATTATATAATAAAAAACCCAAAACACCACAATTTTTTTGGTAGAAAAACAACTATTTTTTTTGTTTTTATTATTATAATTAACGGTAGAAATAAAAAATTTCGTACATTTTTAGCTGAAAATAGTGACCCAAAAACGTCTGTAATGTAATAAAAAAACACCAAATATCACAAAAGACAGTTATCTAACTAACTAATTAAAAAACAATTCTATTCTAACAAAAATTCAATTAATTAAGTTTTAAGTTGGCTTTTGCCAATGTCAAGAGCAGGATTCGAACCCACGACCTCCTGTTAGATACGCCGCTGCTCTACCACTTGACCCAACCTTGTCGAATTTTCCCTCCTTTTTGCCATTTTTCAAATGTCGTGTAATCCGATTGGATTCTTCTTTCAAAAATTGAATGCAATTATTTATGAATTGAGTTTTTTTTTTTTTTAGTTTGGAGATAGCTACAATATGTTCAATTCATAAACATTTAACCGTAAAATGGAAATAAATTCACTAGTTTCGTCGTCCGCATGACCAATTAATATCTTCGATCAATTATGGTTTTCAGTTGAGTTAAAAAAAGTCAATGGAACGAGCGGGATTAGAATCCACGACCTTCGGCTAATTATGCCGCTGCTCTACCACTTGAGCAATCGTGACTACGATCCACTCGGACACTAACGTTCCATCTCGACCCACCTTTTGAATTTTCAAAAAGGAGGGAATATTCAAAAGGTAGGGTTGAGATGGGAAGTTGTGCCATTGACATTTTTGTCTCAACTGAAAGCCTTAAGTTATTGTAACGGAAATAAATTTCATCCAGAATGGTATCATTGTTTTCTGTTTCATTATGACTGACTACCACTCGAAAAAGAGACCCCTAAGCTATCGTCACTGTAGTTTAGGGTTTGAGGGAATTCGACGGAAAGAGTTTTTGAATTTTGATTTTTTTATGGTTCTTTGTAAAGTTATATGAAATTGTAACGAAATTACATCTATACAAAAGCAACCTTTAGATCTGTTATAGTTTCGTTGGACACACAAAATGGAGCGTCAAGGATTTTTTCTTAGGATTGTGGAATAGGCAGGAGGTGGTGGATGTCGGACAAAGTGACACGATGTGTTTTATTTGTAAGAGACAAGATAGAACCTTTATCAATAATTCGTGTCACAACTTCTTGAAGTTTTTTCGATTGTGGGAATTCCACGTCAAAATTTTGTAGATATACAGCCGTAAGAATCACACCTTAGGAGGAGGATAATATTGAAACAAAAGAAAAAGAAGATTTTTTTTCTGGCAAAAGAGGTATCGTGGGTGAATTTTTCTGTGTTAAATTTTATCTTTTTACAATCAAGACGATGTATGTAAAGGTGGATGTTGGTTAGAAGGTGGAAGTATAATCTTGCAAAGTCTATGGCCAGAACGGTGCCATAAGGAGGGCAAGCAAGGTTTAGGGAAAATCTATCTGTGAAGTGTGTGGTATTTAGCGGCCTTTAATTATTATTTGGAGATCGTGAGTTGCCGTCTGGTGTGACGGAGGTTTAGAAAAACTATTTCTTTGTCGTGCCAACGTTTTGATCCTTATTGAGATCATCTTCAGCGGCTGGTATTTATAAGCACTGTTATCATTTTTTCAGATCTAAAAATGATTTCAATAAAGAAGGAAACGTTGGCACGACAAAGAAAATGTTTTTCCAAACCTAGGACCAGAACTGATCTCCATATAATCTATCTGTGAAATGTGAAGTATGAGTCGGTTGAGTGCCCTTATGCATACATAAACAGCAGACTCCATAAAAACGTTGGTTTGCGTTGAGAAAGCCCCAAGAACAGTACTGCCCTAACTGAATTTTAATAATTTAAGGTTGGAAAAACTTTTTAATAGAAGTTTTCAAAATGTTTTCCTAAATGAGGAATTCTTAAATGAGGAATGACCATAACCAAGTTCAGGGAAAATTATGATATGGGAGTGTTCCCAAGTTATGGAAAACCAGATGTTTTGTAATTACTAAGTTCACATTAATGTTTGATATTATATATTTTATATAAAAAGCAATTTTGTATTTATATATTCAGAAAACAAAAGTATTTTGCTTTAATTTGAACTGTTTACATAACGCGCATAAATTCTTATATCTGACAATAAATTAAGTTGCATGTAAGCCTTTTTTTTACTCATATCGTTCTATAATTAAAAATTAAAATATTTAACCCTTTGGGTAGGTAAAAATTGTGGATTAAAACTATTTAGTTTAGAATTAAATTATGATTAATGGCTTAACTGGGCGTCCATTAAGGTCCGAGGCAATGCTAATGGTCTTTATTGAGGCAAACCGTATTTCAATTTCGGGACTTACACGCCAAGGCTTAATTGCACAAACCTACAGAAACTATTCCAATTTTACCATACCTAATCTGTATTCCATTACGGATCAAATTATACAACGGCCATTATCGAATCGAAGGCTGTATAATTATAAAATTCCGATTTAATGAAACCCTTGGAAATTCGTTCGGCTGTGGACGGGAGTTCGGGTCGATTCCTCGGTCGGAATATCAAATTATTTACCGCCTTTAAGAAACGTAATTAAAAGACACTTTTAACCGGAAGACGCATTTAGAAGTAACTTAAAACTTCAAAGACTTTTTTGTAAGTTTACTTATTACATAAGGTTTATAAGGGTTATGAATAGAATTCCGATTTAAGATTCAAAAAATGATTAAATAAATCGGCATCGGTTCAACCAATTAAAGCAATCGTTACATAAATTTATTAAAATTTAACTGTCAATAAATAAAAAAACCGAGAACTTGATTCGTTATATATCATTATACAGCAAAGAGAACACAAATTAGCTAAAATGAGTGAAAAATATAGTTCTCTGCAACAATAAAGACTAAGTGGTTAGTTTATGAACTTTGAAAACTCCAGGACAATACCAACTTTACCCTTTAAAACCATGAAAAGCGTATTATTTTAATATCTCTCACTTAGCTCTAATACACCTTCTGAAAAGTATTAAGTGGTAACGCTATGTAGAAGCAGTTCATGATCCCTTATCTGTTTTTATCATTATGGCTTTATCAATCCGTCTAGAATGATAAAATGAAACCAAACAATAAAATTACAATTAGTTAAAAATTAATGAAACTTACTAGGTAACGACGCCCACGCGTTTATATCAGCGCGTCGCGTGTAGGTCGCATCGCTCGCCTCCGTGCAGAGATTGGCGATGTGCTTCGATATGACAGAAGACCGGCCGACTTCGATGACCGCGTCCATGTCAAACCTTTCTTTTTCTTTCTCGATCTCCGGCACCCTTAGAGTCCCAGGGTTTTTCTACAACAAAAGAAAAAATATGAAAAATATTAGATTAAGGAACTTTTTGACGCGAATCATTTCTGATTTATCGCCTCATGATAATTTCACACCTAGATGCAACTTCATTATTGTAGTGAAGTTTCTGAGCCGCTTTTGCTTCGCGTAGGTTTATAATTCAGAGTAGAAAAGGATAACTTTTGGACAAGAATAACTATGATGAGTGAATTTGTATAATGGAGTTTGATTACGTGCAAACCGGCTATGAAGATCATTGTGAATTGTATGATTGAACAGAAAAAAATTCTAAATAAAAGATAACGAAAAGGTGGACGAAATGCCAATATCGTGACAACGCCAACGTAAGCAACGCGTTTCACGTCAGACCGTATTAAAATGTAATTAACTGGAACTTCCTGATCGTCTAACACTTTTTTGTTACCGACCTCGCTTCTTCGGCTAACCATTTATTCAGTTTTATGGCTGGTGTTAGCGAGAAAGTAGTCCATGCCTAATTTTTTGCCATTAAACGATCATAATATTTATTCTCGAAAGTGAATCACAGGAAGAAGTATTGTAACCTAAGGGCTAAATATTGAATAAAAAGGAGCAAACAATATTGCACAAACTGTTTAAATCAAGTTGACT
>CM077102.1:11658785-11673770 GCA_039619505.1 Cimex hemipterus
GCACTGGCAGGGTAAATCACATATCCAAAGAAGCTTTTATTTTATTTATTTTTGCTATTTCTGTTAACTGTTAACTGTTTTTTTTTTTTTTTTTTTTTTTTTTTTTTTTTTTTTTTTTTTTTTTTGCCGGCTCAGTGTCATTCACTATAATTAAAGAAAGAAGTAATGATTTGCCATTATTAATTTTAATTTTTAAAAATGTATTCAATCGGTATTTTTCATTTTAAATATAGAAAAAGTATTTATTCAGAATTATTCATTTTTATTTAAAAAACTAGAAAAAGTGTTTATTTCATATTTTGTTGCTGAGGTCTATTTTTTATTTCTTCTCACAAGATCTAAAACAACTATCCTGATCCCACCACCATAATTATAAGTCAATTAATCACGGTTTTTAGTTGAGATGAAAAAAGTTAATGGCACGAGAGGGATTCGAACCCACGACCTTCGGCTAGATAGGCCGCTGCTCTACCACCTGAACTATAGTGACCTCGATCAACTCGGACATCAATCCCTATCTCAACCTCACTTTACAAATTTTCTCTCCTTTTGTCATATTTCAAAAGTCGTGGAATCGGTTTGGATTCTCGACGACAATTGAAATGGCGACGGAGAACTTTAGTGAAGTGTACTTCATTTTTAAATCATTAATTCACTAATTCCGCTCGAACTTTTAACTATACATTAACTATACGATTCTTCATTCCCCTACAAAACAATGACTGTATTGAATTCCTTTAAATTGGTTTCTGTAGTACAAATACGTTTTTCTTTACCAACATGGGCCGAATATTCGACAATAGTAAAATTATTATTCATTTGTTTGTAAAGAATAACAAAAGCAAAAGTATTTATTCTGAATTTTTCATTTTTATTTTAAAACATAGAAAAAAGGGTTTATTTCGTATTTCTTGCTATGGCCAATTTTTTATTTCTTCTCACAAGATCTAAAACTACTATCCTGATCCCACCACCATAATTATAAGTCAATTAATTAAGGTTTTTAGTTGAGATGAAAAGGTCAATGGCACGGACGGGATTCGAACCCACGATCTTCGGCTTGATACGCCGATGCTCTACAACTTGAGCTATCGTGACCAAGATAGCTTCGTAGCTAAGCCCAAGGCGTTCATACCTCCGAACCAGACCACCAAGATTAGGCTTTTATGACGCTAAAAATGCAATAAAAACGTGATGGCAGGGTCGGTGGGCCCAATATGAAGAGAAGCTGTCACTAATCAACAATACTATCGATAACTGCCCTTCGGAGTATAAGAAAGGTTATTCTAACCGGATTAAGGATAGGCTATGCGAGAAAGACACAAGGACACTTAATTTTGAACCAAATCCAGTATTTGTGTTTAAATTACAGCAGCAATAGCCAATCAAAATTGAAAAGTTCTTTGTATAAACAGAACGGTCAAAGCAAATCAGAAGACCACAAAAAAAGAAAGACTGGACCATAAAACTAGTATGAGCGTGCTTAAAGAAAGCTTACAAATTTCTTTGTTCTTTGTACTTCAACTCTCATTATTCTGGACATGAATAAACAGTGAATAAGAAAAAAAGCATCCCCCTTCAAAAATTGAATTGCTAAAAAGAATCACAGGGCAGAAATATCCCCTTTCATGTTGTTCAATTTAATTTTTGCGCTCATTGAACAATTGTCGTTTTTCACATTTATTCTTCAATCTATCTGAACTTTTTATAAATTGAACGGTACATATAAAATCGACTACTTGTTAGGAAAATTAATTCCTCCTCCTAGCGTATTAAACTTACATTCATTTCATATTTATTGGAAGTTAATCACCCTACGGAAATTCCAATTTCATTGATCGGGGCCATTTCTGACTGGCGTAGTTTACCGACATTTCAAGGGGTTAGAGGCAATTAGGAGGAGAGTAAAAAAAAGGCTTTCAACCGAGAATGGTAATTTACGCTCGGTAATGCACCAATCGGTTTAGAGTAAAAGCTCGAGATAACAGCTCGCCTCCCATACAAACGTATCATAATAAAAATACAATCCTCGATCCAATTTCAGATACGGGGAAATGTAGACGAAAAATGTTTGACATGCAACGTCACGAGATAATTCGATCCTATTTTATGGACAAATAGGTTAAAAGTTGAGCAGAATATTGTGTGCATTGAAGAAAATATCTTGGAAGAATGGTTATAAATGCTTTATGGATTGGTGATTACTTAATCATTTATTAAACAATATTTGCCTCATTTTCCTTTAGCTCATTTTGGTTTTATATAAGACGATGTCATTTTAAGCAATAATTTCTAAAACTCGTGACCATTGATCGTACGTTTATACTTCAACGAACCTTTATTCGTTTTGGATAATGGAATATCCAGTTTGATCGCATGAATTGAAGTACGGTCGGCTAGTGCAAAATGGTGAAATTGGAAGCAGCAAAGTGATCCTATTGGACAACAATTAGGAGAAGAATATTTGGAAATCCGATCTTGCCGGAAGAGAGGGTTAGAGAAATGGGAATGCAACCGGTCAATTCAATCTATATTATAATGTGCCTGCCGAGCCCAATTCAGAACGTGGTGTATTTGCCATATAGGCCTGACATGGAGGCCTAACTCAGCTTCCAGACCCTTTCAAATTCAAAGAATGTTTATTGCCCTGTTATGTAACAATTATGCATATGTGTACTGATGGTGTGGAAATTGTATTCAATAATATTGTTGAATACATTTTAAGGAAATAACTCCTTGGACGGTTATATAATTTATATCACTTTTTAGATTCTTCATTCAACCTTGAAAGGTTTTATGTTCTTCACTTTTATTGCAAGGAGAAGGCCCCCCAAGACGATCGCTAAGTAGTATGTAGGAAGATGGAACAAACAATTTTGTTCAATTGACCAGTAATGTAAAGAGACTACATACTCCGGTCAATTCGGCCATACAACCCTAATCATCAAAACCAGACACCCAATATTAAAAATAGTGACTGATTATACGATCCTGAAAAAATTCATCCCAACTTCCTATAAAGTCTCAACTGTCTACAAAGGAGAGGAAGAACAAAGGAGAGCATCAGATACAATGATAATGTACACAGATGGCTCCAAAATGAACAAACGAACCGGATCAGGCGTTTTCTGTACAAGCCCAAAACATGAGCAATCAAACTCAATATTAAAAGAGGTTATACTATCAAAACAATCCTCATAAGATTCGATAGTCAAGCAGCCATTTAAGCATTAGCACGTAAAAGAATCACATCAAAATTAGTCAGTGAATGTACACAAAATCTCCAAAACCTGGAGAAACACAACAATCTGATATCTTGGGTGCCAGTGCACAGGGGTTTTGAGTAACGACAAACCAGACATGCCTGGCCAGAAGAGGATCTCCAAGGCCCTGATTGGATAGCAAACTTATTAACTGGGATAGCAAAAACAAATATAGACTCCTCCATCGCAGAATGGAGCCAAAAAAAAAAAAAAAAAAAAAGGAGAAGTGGATAAACACTAGCGGTGCTAGACATAGTAAACTTATGATGAAATGGCAAAAATACTGTTGCAATTGGAGAGGGCAAAACTCAGAGCAGTGGTGGGGCTATTAACCGGGCACTAGTATCTGAGAAAACATCTACACAACATGGGTATATACAGCGATAATCCCATTAGCAGATTATGTAATGAGGAGGAGGAAACAGCCGCTCATATCATCTTCGAGTGCAGCAGCTCAATGGAGGTTGAACCTAACGAACGAAAAAGACTTAGGGAATCAAATTGAAGCAGCGACAGTCACTTTTATGCTCTGCGTAAAACACATCGGTGTGTCCTATTTCATCAAGAAACTTGATTAACAGATCAGTATCAGTGTTGAAGCACTTCTATAGGTTGTACGACGCACAAGGCATTTTTTTTTGTTACCGCAGTTTGGTAGTAGATGTTTGGTGTCCTTTCTGCCTCTGTGCATAATCTGCATGTGCGATTTTGGATTATTCAAATCTTCTTTAAGTGGCCATTTAACTTGCAGTGTCCTGGTAGGAATCCTATTAGGATTCGCAGTTTATTCCTCCTTCCCTTGACACATTCTTCACAAAATTCTTGGATTGTCCGTGTCCAATGAGTGAATTCCCTCATTTTCTTTTGGTCCTCCTGTCTGAGATACTCGTTAATAGTGTGGGTTCCTAAGCCACATTGGGGTTCAGGTCCTGTCAACGGTACAGCAGCTCCTTGGCTTGCAAGGGTGTCCGCTTTCTCATTGCCTTCTACACCCATGTGTCCTGGGACTAGAAGAGGCTTGACTTTGTTCTGCGCGCCTAATATGTTTAGTTTGGTTTTGCTCACCCGCAGCTTTGAAAGAGTGATACAGACACGTGATTCGAAGGCTGAAAGGCAAAGCAATTTATATTTTAAAGAGCAAAACTTTACATTAAACTTATTTTTGTGGTACACAACTTTTTTCAAGACAAACATCCAATGGTTTCCTACTACCCTTAGTTGCAACTATTTCCCCAATTCTTTTATTTTTATTTTTCACAATCATGGAAAAATTATTTCAGATTAATACAAGCATAATATTGCTAACAACAGGAACAATTGTTTATGATTAATATCCCACGAAAATATCTTATTTGTTCAATTAGATCGATGCAAAAGTTTAAATAATATTATCCTCAACCTTATAAAGGAAAAAGATCGGAGTGTTTAAGCAGTCATTTTTGACGCAAAGGATTGTGCCCAGGATATAAAAGGATTTGAGCAAAGCAGTGAAAAGGATTTGAATTCAAGATATCTCGATCCATTCAGCTGTCATCCCCAAGACTAGATTTTAACGTTTACGTGTTTTCTAAAACGACATTCCGATCGATCTCTACCAGAGACATTTCAATTTACTTTTTCAAAATCCACATTGAGGAGAAGAATTTACGAGAAAAGTTCTGCCAACTTGGAGCATTTACGTAAATCCGGAAAAAGTTCAGATCCTTACCTGTCGGAGTTTCGACATAGCATCGGAGGATATAAATTCATCTTTGTTCACGTGGCAGACGAAGCACATGACTTGGTACTGACTTTGTCCACGCTCCTCCTCGCCAAGCACCAGTGCCTTTAGGATCTGGACCTCCTGAAAATTGAGAAAAAATTAGCATAAGTTAGACTATCATCAAACTAGATACAAATTTAAATCAATCAAAGCTTGCAGTAGAGGAAAAAATGACCTTTGGGCCCATTGCATCTGAGATTCTTTTTTTGGACTGTGACACCAAATCTTCACATATGAACACGCCCAACTGCCCCTCTCCAACGGCCTAGTCAGGCTACCCCCAAAGGATTACTGTGAGATAAGGTAAGAGGAAAAATTTAAATTTTTACAATAAGGCTAAGTGGAGCCAAAACTTGGGTGCTAAACGGATTGCTGGAGGATACTGACAATTTGACTATATTGTTGAATTTTAAATATCTAGATCATTTTCTTTAGAGGTTATATATTTGTATTATTTTTTTAAATTGTAGAGAAATATAGGTAGGTTTTCTTTTAAAGGTCGTTGTTTATTTGATGACCTTTAAATATTATTTATCAAATCAGGTCAAAAGTTGCCTGAAAAGGTACGTCGCTTCCGAAATCGTCACAATGAAAGCAAAAATTCTTATTTTAAATTAAAAAGAGCTCAGGTATAAAATTGTGTAGCAAATGTTATACTGGATATAATTCATGGTTTCCCGTTAAACTTTTATGTCGTTTTATTATTCTGATTTTCGAAAAATTTTAATTAATTAATTTTGTTTCTTCCTAAAGAAAAATTATTTTTGCCTACTTTGAAAATGCTGGGGGCAAGCAAATTCATATCTGTAGAAATACAAAACATTATTATTTTGTGACCGAGCAGCGCCAAAAAGGAAGTGAAAATATTTTTTTTTAAGAAAGAAACAACATTAATAAAAAAAAAGCCTCTGAATACAAATTTTGGAGAAATCAATTCTCGATCTTCTTGCCTCCCAGAATTGAGAAAATTGCAAAATTGGTCAATACCACTTTGAAACAACTTCCCCGATCTATAGAAATAGAAATGGTTCTGGTGTCCTTATCCTCATTCCCTTATCACTTACAATGACTTATATTTTAAAACTTATGACAGGCTCAAAGAAGGGAAATGCGAAATGGAATAGCAATAAAAAGCATAGGAGTTAAAAATTTTAAGTGAAAAAGAAAAGTATTACCCTCGGCAAATTGAGCCCACAGCTTGACCAATTAATATCAATCAATTAATTAAAGTTTTTAATTAAGATTAAAAAAAGTAAGCATCACGAGCGGGATTCGAACCCACGACCTTATACGCCGCTACCACTTGAGCTATCGTTCAACTCACCCCAATCAAGGAGGGAAAATTCAGTAATTCAATTCTAGCAGTACGATTCCAAAACCATTTTCCATTTTACGTTAATAATTGAGCTTTAATAAGAAATTAATTGAGCACTACATACAGTGATGATGGAAATAAATATTTTCGAAGGGTTAGACCAATCTCTTCTCCAATATAAAAATAATCAAAGGAATGCTTGGTGGACATATACTAAATACGAATGTAAAAGGGTCATAGATTGTTTATTATGAAAAATTGCAAAAAAGTATATAAAAAAATTTGACAAATCAAAAAATATTTTTGTCAAGATAGCTCAAGTGGTTAGAGCATTGGGGTATTGAGCCGCAGATCGTGGGTTCGAATCCCGCTCGTGATATTAACATTTTCATTTCAACCAATTCTTTTATATAAAGTTTAATTAGATGTATATACTATTTATATAGTTGTAGATAAATGTATAAAATTAAGAAAATCAGATGATCTACGATGTCTTTAAAAAAAGAACCAAATTTTGAGATGTGCAGATTTTTTTAATGAATTTCCTGATATAATGCAATTATTAAACGTTTTATGAAGAGAAAAAGGTAAATTAAACAAAGAATTTTACGAAATAAATTTCAAAGAATGTGAAAAATGGCAAAAAGGAGGGAAAATTCAAAAGGTTTGGTTGAGATGGGAGGTTGGTGTCCGAGTGGATCGAGGTCACGATAGCTCAAGTGGTAGAACAGCGGCGTATCCAGCCGAAGATCGTGGGATCGAATTTCGTTCCTGCATTGACTTTTTTTATATCAACTTTAAAAAAAACCTTAATTAATTGTAATATATTAATTGTTCAAGCGGACTACGAAATTAGTGAATTTAAAGAATTTTACTTGACTTTGCTTTTACTTCCTTTGTCCTTTATTATTGCCCAGAATATCGGCTGACCGGCTATATTAACGAAAGAGGTAACAATATTAGATTACAGGCAAATCGGATCAGAAAACAATTTGACGGTTAGCAGAATAACTTGTTAAGCCTAACAGAGTTGTCAGAAAGTTTACAGATTCCGCAACCTCTATTGCTTACTGGTTTAACTTCGGCTGAGACGGAAGCCAAAAAAGTCCTTTAACCCTTTCATAAAAGCCAACTTTACGAAAAGAAGATAAAAATTGACCTTTAATGTACTTCCACCGTAACAACAAAGACGCGAAGTTCAATTGCCGTTTCATCTCGAATTTTTATAATAATAAATTGAAAAGAACATTTAATTCTAAACTCACAATAAAAAGTATTGATGTTACATTTTAATTTGTAAACCATTTAAAAGATAAAAAATGTGTTTTCATTTTAATAAGTAAAATAGAAATATTTCACATTCAAACAAATATCTAACAATTGAGGATTGAGTTAGTAAGAACGAGAGATGGTAAAGTGATTCATTTTGTCAAATGAACAAATCGTCGACAATTTTGTTGTATTTATTATTATTAAGGTTATTAATTTAGTCACCCCATAAATGGCAATGGTTCAAAAATAAATACAATTACAACAATACGATATAAAGCAATTATTAGTACCAGCTCTATTGAATTTTGAAATTGAAGTTACAACCCCAAATTATCATGGAACGAACGAACCACTGCAGCAGGAACAATTGGTTGATTTACTATTAAACTACCCACCATTATATTTCAACTCCACATTGTTCGAATTTTTTGTTTGTTTAATGCTGTACGTGAAATTGGCGATAATTGTTTATATTAGAGATTTTTTTTAACTGGAAGTATGGAAAATTTAAAACTTTTCAGAAATCGTGAGATGCGGACTGGTGTGATTTAGGTTTCAAAAAAACGTTTTCTTTATCGTGCCAACGTTTCGATCTTTAGTGATATCATCTTCAGGGCCTGGGATTTACAAACGTTGTTTAAATTTAACAAATACATTTAGGATGTGAAAAAAAGTGAATTTATACAATACAAAAAAAAAAAATTTTTTTTAATTAAGTCAAAGTATTTCTACTCTAATCTTTAATCGATTTCTTCTCTAATACTGAGCAGAAATACTTTGATTCAATATATAAAATATTTTTTTGGATTGTATAAATTCACTTTTTTCCACATCCTACGAGTTTTCGTTAAATTTAAGCAATTTTTGTAAATCGCAGACCTTGAAGATGATCTCAATAAAGATAGAAACGTTGGCACGAGAAGGAAAATGTTTTTCTGAAACCTACATCACACCAGAGCGTATCTCACGATTTCTGAATAATTATCGATTAACCGTCACTAATCTCCACACAAAATTTTAAAATATTGTATTAGTTAGCATCTAGAAGGTGAGTTCGATTAAATATTGATCAAATCTATTTTATGCAATAATTTATTTAACCTGTTGTTATTACTGACAATGTTAAGTGTGAGTGGCAGGTGTTGAAATATAAGTTTATACATTTTTTCCCTCATTATTTGGTTTATTTTAAGCACATAATTTCTCACGGTGGTGCATTCTTGAGCAATAATCACACAGATTCGACCTTTCTATGTTTATTTTAAATGAAATAATCTGTTACAGAAGAAGGATTAACATACAACTTCACGTCTGGATGTCCCGGAGGAATATTAACAATTCAAATGTCATAAGCTGTGACGAAATTCGAACCGAGAACTTCTAGCGTTAAAATAAAAGTTTTGTTTAATGGTATAACCTTTAATCAGGTCAAAGATTTACAGATCCTCCCTTTCTTAGAACTGTGAAATCCCATTATCCCATTGGTACAACGTATAACCTTTAATTTACTCTAGATGTAATTAATTATTTTAGATTACAAGGAACTACTTGGGGACTATAAGACCAAACCAGAGATTGCAGAACAACATGATCGGTAACGCCATAAATACAGGCAGATTAGTTCTTTTCCTCCGGTAGGATAAAAGGTCGGAGATTTGTAAAATTGTGATGTTCAAGATATAGTACTAAATATATTTTAATTTACTGAAGAAGATTCAGGAGTTTGGTCAGACTAAGGTCAAGACTTGAAGTTGTCATGCGCCCTGCATTGAGAATAATAAGAAAATTGTACTAATTCTTAACGGAAAGAACTGAGGAAAGAAGATCCGGTAAGATAATATCGTCAGTATTGCGTCTGGGTGGTTTTTGGGAAGTCGAGCTTCTTCCGTTAAGTCGTGAGAGACATACAATGAAGTTGGGGAAATGCCGAAACGCTCTGACAGAAAAACAACCTAGCGAAAATTTAATTATAAAGAAACTATATTACGATTATTTTTTATCGGGTAATATTATTAACATTAATAATTGTAATTAATATAAATAAAAAATTACAGAGAATATATATTACTTTCAACAAAAACATTTCTTGATCGATTAACTTTCTAACTACTGACAAGCTAACTTTGAAAGAAAATTTTTAAAAAACCATAATTTACAAGGATTTTTCTTATTTTTAATTATCTATTATTATATAACATTGCCTTTGGAGGTACACATTTATATTAATTGATTATTTTAAATTGAACAATACCATAGGGGTTACTGCTGTTCGAAACAGAGCACGTTCGGAAACTTGTTGTTTCACATGCGAGAAACTCGTAAGTAATAAATTCCAATCGGTTGCCTTAGACTCCAGAAGTTCAAGTTAGTCGCGTTTGGACTTCACTATTTGCTTTCGAAAAAGACTTAATACGGAGAATGTGATGGGTGCCTCTGCAAAAGAATGAATATCAAGCAAAACCTCCTAACAATAAATGAATCCAATGAATCGAACTTCAAAAACGATTGATGTTAATTTTTTGAAATTAATTCGAGATTTCATTAGAGCGCCGGAGTAAAAAAGAAAAAAAAAAAGAATTTATGTTACTGAATCTCTGCTGGAACGTTTCTGGGTGTGTAATTAAAACGTACATTTTATTCAAAAGAGGGAGAAAATGTTATTCTTTCCCTCCTACTTTATCAGTTATTTCCTTAAAAATGCCGAAATAATTAGTAACTTAAGGTTTTTCTTTCATACGGATTCAGTGCAGACCTTGTAAAACAAACGTTCGCGTGAAAAAAAAGGTAGTCAATACGTTAGAGTCATGTATTTTAATATATAATGAAGTATAATTGATTATACACTAGGGGCAAAACTGTAGACCCTAAAAAATACAACTTTTCAGGATAAAAATTTTTATGTTTACAACTTTAGTGCAAATTCAATTTTTGTAGAAACTTTTTTTTTGTTATGCTCACATTTCGGCAACTTCATTTTAGTTGCCCTAGTTAATAGATTTCTTAACTGATTTAATTTTGAATTTTTGATATTTATCTCATTATTAACCGATACGTAGGTTTTTTAAGGCATTCAGGTAATGGCAATATTATCGTACCACCGCTCGTAGGGGGGTTTAATGGTTAAGTCAAGCGTTGACACGGCGGTCATTAATGTAAGGCGAAGGTCCCGGGTTCGAATCCAGCGCCCTGCATTCGAGCCCGATATACAATATTTTGTCAAAAAAAAAAAAAAAAAAAAAAAAAAAAAAAAAAAAAACCACACTCCGAGGGTTTGTATAATCGCAATGCCGAAATACCCGCGTAAAAATTACTATTCCTTTTTTATTAACGAAACTAATTCTTATCGGAAGAAGTAAAGAAATTTATTTCTTTTTCGCATCTAAACAAATATTAATTAGGACAGTGGGAAATAAAATAATTCTTCTATTTCATTACATGAGTTATTTGACACATATGCACTCATTTGAGACAAATTTGTCTTATCTACCCTGAGGGTGCAGAATTAAAGGTTTTAACATATATTGTGCACAACATATATTTAATTTGTGGATAATTTCGGAAATACAAAAAATGCTTTGCAACAAATTTCATTTCAAATCATTTTAAATTCGAAAAAGTTTTGAGGTTATATATAACACTGAGTTTATTCGAAAGAATCAAACAAAGGTTCGAGATTAATGTATTAACAAGTGGGTCATGCTCAATTTGAAATCAAAATCCGCTTTGCAAGCAAACATGGGGATGAGATAATGACAAAGTCTAGGAAGCCGACTGAATCCTGATTGGGCCTGAAAACAAAGGACGTCTGGGACCGGTAGTAACTGATAATGGATGCTTAAATTGTACAGTGGGAACGTTTCTAAGCATTTCTACGGTGCTTGCAATTTACCCACGGCTTCCTCCTTGAATCCAAAATAAGTTAGCGGCAATTTATTGTTAGGGCTATCTAGACGGAGGAAGGATAGTGGCGTACGCGGGTTGTTGCAACTTTATTGTATAGGCATTACTTTTGCAAGGAGAGAGGGGAGTAAAAACAGTTCGGGTTTGAGAGGTAATACACTTCAATTCCTTTCTAATAAAGAAATACACCAATGAGAATAGAACGAAATCTATAAATGTTCAATGGAATTGAACAATTTTACACATGATAAATTTTGTATTGTAATTTGATGTTTTTTCGGTGGTTGTGCTGTAGCATTAATTTAATTTACGGGTTCTTTGGATATGTCGGAGTTGTCATTGATAAGGGTGTTCTTATCGTTGGAGAATTTTCATTGTGGTTCTGTGTTAGATTATCCGACGTCGTTGCTGAATGATTTTGTCTCCCTTTATCTGTTATATTTGTTCACAACCCGTATTTTATCCCTGATTTAGAAAATTTATTAATTATTTTATATTTCTCTCACGCTAGTTAAACGAATGGTTCCAGTATTATTTCTGAGACAAGGTTTTGGTGTGGGCATTTTGTTGTTCATTTCGGTAGCTGTGTTTGTTGTACGGATGTGGTATGGTTTGTTTTTGTGTGAAATTCAGTCTGTTATGTCCTTCAGAGGTACAATTCTTGATTTGCATGTTATAATTTTGTTGGTGCTGTTTTCCTGCGATATATTCAGGAATTCCTATAGGCTGGTGCTATCTCAGGCCAGATCTTATTACGGGCCTTGCATTTACATAAATAAAATAATATATTATATATATATATATCGGTAATATGAAGCCTTTTTAAACAGAATAACTAAATAAATGGTTTTTAATAAAAATATGTGTGTTATTTATTTTGTTATTGTACATGAGGGGCGCAAAGTCGAAAGAGAATAGATAGAACAAAATGGTCGGAAACGATCCAACTATAAAATAAATTATTTTTCGTGGTCCGCTTTACAAAATTATATATTTCAATTAAATAAGGTTTTTAGTTGAGATAACAAAGTCAATGGCACGAGCGGGGTCGAACCCACGATCTTCGGCTTGATAAGCCACTACTCTACCACTTGAGCTATCGTTCAACCCCACCCCCATCATTGGGAAAATTTTTCGCCGAGAATCAAATTGATTAGATTTTTGAAAAATGGCAAAAAGGAGGGAAAATTCAAAAGGTGGCGTTGAGATGGGATGTTAGCGTCCGATGGATAGCTCAAGTAGTAGAGCGGCGACGTGTCTAGCCGAAGAGCGTGGGTTCGAATCCCGCTCTTGACCTGATTTTTTTAAATCTCAACTAAAAACCTTAACTAATTATAAAATAAACATACTATCAACTGCACCAACCCAGACCACTACCCGCGCCGTTGGCTAACCGGAACTATGAACTACTTAGAATTTCTTCTTTATATGTCGTCACCTTGAAGTGAATGAATTGAACTATCTGCATACAATATTTTACAACAAAATGAAATCGAAGTCACAATTTATACAAAGTTAGTCATTATTCCCATTAACAAAACTAAATAAATAATAAGGTATAAAATTATAAATGTTGTAGCGGTAGGTCCCTTTAATTAAAAACATGGGCCCATTATGCTGAAGTAGTTCAAATAAAAAAGAAGGGACACACAAAACCGGCAGTTGTCAAAATTAATTCCAGTTTCACAGACGGAAGCAAAACCGACTACTATGTCGTATGTGCATATGTGATTTTGAATAACTATAGCAAAATTGCGGAAAGTAAATTTAGATCACACGAGAGTTCTTCTAACAATCTTTTCAAATCTTGGGAATCTTGAAAGCGATTAATTGGGCAAAGAAACGCGCTAGAGCTCGAGCATATAAGCATTTTAATGACAGTAAAATCACATAAGATAGCCCGGTAATAATCCGGATCTAAATGATCCGGAAAATCTGATAGAACAAGAAACAACAATAGCGTAAGAAACTAGATGATATGGAATCAGGATTGGCTGCTAACTGGATTAAGGCACACTCATTGGAAACGAGAAGAGAAGAAACAAAATTCCAATATCTTTTCCTGACGGTTTCCTCACGTAAAGAACAAAAACGAAAAACATTTCCCACCGTTCAGGCTAGGCTGGAAAATTGCCTATTAAAGCTACACTGACAGCCGTCTATCAGGACACGGACGAAACATTGCGCCCAAAATCCACAACGTTTAGCACTCGCGATGACATCAGTAACAGGACATCTCTCACATACAGTTTGCCCTAAATTGAAACAGTATAAACATAAATTGGTTAAAGGAGTCAAACTGAAATGCAAAACGTGTCCTGTATCGGAGAGAGAACTAGTCAGTGAGGACAACATTAAGGAGTTTCTACGGTTCAATGAAAAGAAGTTGACTTTAATCATTTAACCTTTCGTGATTAATACAATTTTTAATCTATTGCAGTCACCGAAGAATATCTCCGTTTAAGTCTGTTGGAATTAAAAATATTTTTTTCAAGTATTGCCTTATGTAATTTATTATAAAATTTCTGTCACGTACAACTTATAGTATAAGTATTATTAAATACAATTGTAAATAATCACTCAAATACACAAAATGCCATTAGGAACGCGTACAATGAATTTCTCGATGCCAAGGTGTACTGGGTCGAAGGTAAATATATAAAAGCTTTCGATGAATATGGACCTTTCATGAATTTCATGAAATCCATTTCTAAGAATTTTTCACGGTAAACAACATAAATATCTACTTACAATATTAAAAGTTAAGGCTTCAACTGTAATGAATTTATGCGTTTAGCTTAGTCGATTGGACGAGATCCAACTGTTGATGCCATCAGACTTTCTTTCAAATTCGCCATACCTCTGATTGTAAATACAATTATTTAAATAATACTGAAGCTTATTATCAATCACATAAGAAATTTCCTTTATAAAAAAAAGTAAAGTCAATTCGTTGTAAGATTCAGTAGATTGTAACCTTTAGGGCATACATAAATATTCATAATAAATCGAAGGGTATTTTAATAAGTTAAAAAAAGTGAGTTCTCGGAATCCACCGAGTTTGAGTCGGCGAGGCGATAAATTTGAATTGTATTCAGCTTTTGTGAGGGCATACATGGTTCTGACCGAAAATTACCCAGCATTGGTAAACCGCAATAATGTTACACAGCACCATGACAACGCCACGCTAAGCAACGCGTTTCACGTCAGACCGTATTAAAATTTAATTAACTGGAACATCCCGATCGTCTAACAATTTTTTGTTACCGATCTCGCTTCTTCGGCTAACCATTTATTCAGTTT
Source organism: Cimex hemipterus (assembly GCA_039619505.1). Taxonomy (NCBI): domain Eukaryota; kingdom Metazoa; phylum Arthropoda; class Insecta; order Hemiptera; family Cimicidae; genus Cimex; species Cimex hemipterus. Next base: position 11,673,601 of record CM077102.1, read on the forward strand.
TATGGCTGGTGTTAGCGAGAAAGTAGTCCATGCCTAATTTTTTGTCATTAAACGATCATAATATTTATTCTCGAAAGTGAATCACAGGAAGAAGTATTGTAACCTAAGGGCTAAATATTGAATAAAAAGGAGCAAACAATATTGCACAAACTGTTTAAATCAAGTTGACT
>CM077102.1:11673780-11687296 GCA_039619505.1 Cimex hemipterus
GCACTGGCAGGGTAAATCACATATCCAAAGAAGCTTTTATTTTATTTATTTTTGCTATTTCTGTTAACTGTTAACTGTTTTTTTTTTTTTTTTTTTTTTTTTTTTTTTTTTTTTTTTTTTTTTTTGCCGGCTCAGTGTCATTCACTATAATTAAAGAAAGAAGTAATGATTTGCCATTATTAATTTTAATTTTTAAAAATGTATTCAATCGGTATTTTTCATTTTAAATATAGAAAAAGTATTTATTCTGAATTATTCATTTTTATTTAAAAAACTAGAAAAAGTGTTTATTTCATATTTTGTTGCTGAGGTCTATTTTTTATTTCTTCTCACAAGATCTAAAACAACTATCCTGATCCCACCACCATAATTATAAGTCAATTAATCACGGTTTTTAGTTGAGATGAAACATGGGCCGAATATTCGACAATAGTAAAATTATTATTCATTTGTTTGTAAAGAATAACAAAAGCAACGGTAAGTATGAGCTTGGATCTTTTTTTTTAGTTAAAGTTTTAAGCGACAACATTTAATGGCTCTTACTAAATATTTTGAGCAAAGAAGGATTAAAGCTTCGATTTAATATCAGCTTCAAAAGAAAGAACGTCGAGAAGTGTTGAAAGTAGGTACAATGTGCTGTTCAGAACAGCGAATCCAATCAGACGCCTAGTTCACTTCTTCAACTCACATAAAACAAAGTTGGCTCGTCTGGCTACTCCCACCCTCCATACAAAGTTAATGACATTTAGCTTATAAAACTCTCTTTTATTGATACTTGTTTATTGAATGAGTTAAGCTTTAGACTTTCCTGACACCCTCTTGCGATCCTCAATTCCCTATGTTCAATGGAAATTAATGCAAAGGGAGAATTCCCATTTGTGTGTTGAATTATTTTCACAGGTAATCAATCAACTACGGACGAACGATTTATTACGCGTTTATTAACCATCTTGCAATTGATTTGCGTACGAAATATATTCGTTGGGTGAAAAATTGCTACAATTAAAAACACGTAAGCCATCCTAATATTTGCCACCCCTTTACAAGATAAATACGTTCCAATTCTATTAGTGTCTAATAAGTCACAACATGTGGATAAAAAGGTTAGTTCACATGAAATTAAATAACGGCTGAAGGAGCTTATAAAGCATTGCATGAACGGTTTGCATAAATAAGTATTAACAAAATTATAGAATCCGTTTGAAAAGGTATTGACTTTTGTAGCATATAAAACTCAAAAGCAAATATTTTTATTTTATTTTTTCATTCCTGAAAAATTCCTATAAGTAAAATTCTTTGCGATTTCATAATAATAGCCTTGCATCGTAGGCAGTGTAATTATGCCGTTAATCCTACTCTCCTATACAATAATTTTTGTAAAATTTTCATTACTATTATTTAATAGAAATATTAAAGCATTAAAAAATATAAATTTAAGTGTAAAATAAATAAATAATAAACAAAGTGAATAACTTAATTATAAAACGATTTACTATTTCTCTCAGGTTTATTTATAACAATGGACAATTGTCCAATGGATTTTGATTTAGTTGAAACCTGATAATTATGGGAAAATAGCGATAATAAAATATAATCTTCTATTGAATTGACATTTGAGCAGATTTTCCAAATAAAACGAGTGCATGCACTCTTAGGACTCCCTCTCATTGCGCAATTCAAGCTCACTCTTTACTCTTAGACTTTGTTTTATAACCTATAATTTCTGGAATACTACTAGTTACAAAATGATCAAACAGGTAAGTACAAATCTTCATTTTAAAAAAACGTTTTACTGGCTTTACTTTTATGTCTAGTAATACTTTTGTTTATTAAAAAAGTGCATAGGCTTATTATTATTATAACGTGTAGCGATTCCTGAAAAATAATTTATTATTTTGATAGTTAAGCTGTTCTGCCATCATTCCCATACTGAGAACTTACTCTTCATAGAATTTTTCATACATATTTCCACCTATTCACTCACTTTCTCTCTCTCTCTCTCTCTCTCACACACACACACACACACACACACACTCTCTCTCTCTCTCTTTCTCCTTATATTTTCTCTATTTCCCTCCTCTTATAAGCGCTCGAAATTAGCGCATCTCTACGAACTGGTAATAATAGTTATGGGGTTGACAGAATTTCTTAATTAATGTTCAAATAGTATCACGGCGCTCCCGTTAGGCTAAACCATTATCAACGTTAGGTCTTGCAAAAGTGTAGAACTTTGCTCGCCTTGATGCGATCGTCTATCTCTCCCTCTCTCTTTCATTATCTCTCACTCTCCCTCACTCACTCACTCACTCTAACTCTCTCTCTCTCTCTCTCTCTCTCTCTCTCTCTCTCATGCACATTTCCTCTCTTTCTCGAAGTCTCTCTCCCTCTCACTCTTTTTCTTTCTTTCTCACTCACTTACTCACTCGTTCTCTCTCACTCTCTCTCTTTCTCTCTCATGCTCATTCTCTCTCTTTCTCTCAGTCTTTCTCTGACTCTCCCTCTCTCACTCTGTCTCGCTCCGTTTCATTCTCTCTCTCTCTCTCTCTCTCTCTCATTCTTTCTTTTATACCCTTTCTCACTCAGATAAAGTCTACATCCTTCTTCGCTCTCAATTTCCACCAAACGCATGCTCCAAATTTTTTTTTATATCTCCTTATAATTAAAATAGTCATTAACTCCTGAATATCCTATGGTAAGTTATTTAAATGAAAAATATTTTTGTAGAAGTCAAAATTTGTTTTTCAAATTACATTTATAAGCTCTCTTATGATAACAAAAAACTCTCCAGACCAGGTGAAATAACTCATATATCTTTTACAACTCTATTACAGAGCAAAATGAGATGATAAAAAAAGTAGTTAAAAATCTAATTTAAGAGAGGTAATGTAGCAAACGTAATAATTTTTAACAGGTTTTATTTTCTTAAATCGAATCTCTAGAGCAGTAATGGTTAAAATTTTATATATCAAATAAATAATCTTTATAGCAAATGCAAATTGGTCAGAAAATTATAACGACGTGGATCCGGGTGACCAAAAGAAAGCCACATCAGTACCATCTCAAAACAGAAGCAATCTAAAATATTTCAACAAGAAAAAAACCTTTCTCCAAGGACAATATTTATCTTCATACATTGGATCCAAAAGTCACATGGAAAAGGCAAAACAATACAAACACGAAATACGGGTTAAAAATTTTGTAGTAAAACATGGGGTAAAAATCTAACAATGTGAGCTCTAATATGCCGACCAACATAAAAGAGGATGTCATACAGAATTGCAAACAGACCCTTAAGAAAAAATCAAATAAAGCCTGACCTATGAGAAAACCACTATAAAAATATAAAAACGGTACAACTAAATTAAATGATTACTGCATGAGATAAAATGAAAATAGTTTTTACAGATTCTGTTATAAAAAAAAATTCTATATAAGCAACGTGTAGGGATGTTTTGAAGAAAAAATCTTCAAAACTAACATAGGAGCGCTATTTTTGTTTTCAAACTGGAACAGGGAACTAGCGATAAATGAAAGATCCTCAAAATTGCCTAACATATTTTCAATCCATGGGAAAACAGAATATGTAAAGAAACGAAAATGAGGAATAGATCGAGCACAATGAACAGGCTGACAAACTAAACAAAACTGGAAGCAATCCCTACACCCTCTGGACCATAGTCGCAAATTGGCGTACACCTCAAAGTATGCTAAATTATGAACAAGTAGATGAAGGCAAAACAATTGTGACTCTACTACATTTATATTGTTGCAAGTTGGATCGTTGGAGAATTTCTGAAAATATTATCAATGAAGGAAGGGTTAAAATAAACTACACCTTTTGTCAACATAATTTTGGTTTCAATAAGCTTATACATTAAATAATCCAATAATTCGATTAGCAATTTTAAAAGAAATTACACTGCCGAACTAACGGCGATCAGCAAATGCCTAAACATAGTATCCCTCATAGGCAACTCGTTGTTAGTCTGCACAGACTCACTATCGGCTCTTACAGCCATGGAAAACCGATTGAAGATATTGCTCTCTCTGGCGTACACGTAATTTTCGTGTGGATCCCAGGACACTGTGGTATAATGGGCAACGAACAGGCGGATATTGCTGCAAAACGGGCCACCATTGATGGGATCCCACTTACGTACACTCCTCACACAGATTTTATCTCCCACTTAAAAAAAAGATATGGCAGAAGTGGTAAGAGGAATGGGGAGAGCGGTGAGGGACAACAAGCTAAGGGATATTAAACCAAATGTTGGCACTTGGAGCTCCTCAGTGCGCGACTCGTGGCACGAAGAGACTGTGTTGACGCGACTTAGAATCGGACATATAGGCTTACCCACGGGTACCTTATGTGCAAAGGACCGGCACCAGTCTGCGATTGCGGCAGGGAATTGGTCACAGTAAAACACCTCTTGACCAATTGCCTTAATTTTGAGCAACAAAAAATATCACATAACTTCCCAAGCCAATTAGCGGAGATTCTTGATGATGACCCCCCTGTGCTCAATAGACTATTTGACTTTCTGAGATCAACGCGTTTGATGCAGAAGATATAAATAGAACATGTCGATTAGATTTACACATAGCTGTATAAGTATGTGGGCGCATGCGCGTGCTTGTGCACACGTATGGAGGAATAGAGAGATAAAAGAAGGAATGAAAGAAAAAAAAAATCGCAAACATACTTTCCAAGGCAGAAGTAATGTGTAAATAGCTGTTGTGAGGATCCGTCATGATCAAGGCGAAATATGATCCTATGCAATTGAACGCCTTAAAAAAAACTTGCTGGCTGTGCCATGAAACAGCAGAGAAATCGGAACATATGCTGTGTAACTAGAAAGCTCAGCCCTGAAACGGTACAACTTCGGAAATGCGAGAATAACGTGTAGGAAATAAGCTAAGAAGAACCCCTACCATAGAACGGGCACAACTATCTTAAGGGTAGCACATGTTCTGGGTTTTTTTATATAAAGAATTCAAGAAAAAAGTCAATTCCCCAATAGATTTTTTTTCGGTCGCAGTGGAAGAAATGAGGACCACCACTGACACTGGAAAACAACCCTTTCGTTATAAAAAGTTTTGAACTAAGTTATAAAATTTGGTTGTTTATTTATTTTAATTCAATTTTTTAAATGATTTTTTATTATAATAACCTTTAAGATTCAAGTAAAATAAAATATAACTCCCTATAAATAAAGGCCAAAAACCTTTTGATTACTTCTTAAAATGTAAATTACCGTAATTTTACTTCATACAATTTTTAACAAATTTATAAATCATCTAATTTTCTTTTACATAATTAAAAAATTATATTCTTTGGTAAACTGAAGCATATTATTACCCTCCTTTCCGATGGTGTTTTGCTTTTTTAAACATCTTTCTAACTCATAATTTCTCCAGCGTCTCAAGTGATAAAAAAGTAAAGATCTCCATGGGAAAAAAGGGTGAGTAATGAGGAAAAAAACAGGTGGAGCGTAGTTTAAGTAAAGACAAAGACCTAGGGGCGATAAATGGTTTTGATAAGGACGTCATAATATACAGTAGCAGGAAAGGTAGTTATCTCGAGCGGGTCATTTCTTAGATCTACTGGGCAACCCCCTTCTCTGTTATCTATCCTTCTTCCTTCTAAACCTCACTTCCCTTAATCGACGTATCTGCCGAACTCTCAACACGACTCCCACCTTTGGACCCAATCAGAAACATGATTACCCGAACGGTGTCCGGTCGAATTCCCTCCTTTCCTTCGCTAACAAGTTTCATTTCATCTAAACTTTAACAATCATTATATCGCTTTTGTAAATAATAAGCAAGAAGATAATGCACCAATTTTATTTTTACATTAAAATTCGCCCGTTTATCGTTCCATTTTATTTGCTTGGACTGGAAATAATCTGACGTAATATTAATTTATTTCCGGTTCTTTCAAAGTCATGCAAACATAGCTTGTATAAACCCGGTTCACTTCCATAATAATAAATAATCTATGTCCATTTTACATGTAAAACATTCTGTATGAAACACTGATTATCAATCATTATACTATTTTAACGAAACAGAAAGAATATATTTTGCTTGAATTGCCGGTGCTTTCAGTAAAGAAACTAAATTCTAGAATTTTTGGAGTATTAATTATTAATACATTAAAATTAATTTTGATATTATTAATTTGATTGAGTAAATTAGACAAGCTAAAGTCAATTAGTTTTTGCATCAAATTTTAGAAGCCCGGGCCCTTCTTCGTCCCGCCAGGAAGGTTAGGACCAGTTAGAAATCCTAGGAATCGTTTAAGCTCCAATGCATGCAGTTCTTCAATTTTATTACACTCGGTCATTCTTAAATACTTTCCATTGGCATACCATTGACTCAAATAGGGTGATGGTACTCACTCCTCCCCCGACCATTTACACACTGTCCTCCAATAACACACTCACGCTAATAAATAATTCATTCTAAACAAACAAAAATAGCACACTTTAGCACACTTGGTGTTTTTAACACTCCTTGTTTACATAATATGCTAAAGTATGGCGATGATCGAGGACTACTATACTAAGAAGGCATAAGACAGTGAAAAGCATCAAAAACAAACTGACCGTGAAAAAACCGTAAATTCCTGATATGCCTCAAACCTTCTCTGCTCAGTAAGAAAAATTTCCTTTTAATATAATACTTGAAAAAAATAAAATAAATAGAAACATACACCTAAAAAGAAAAAAGTTCTCTTACGGCTCTAAAATGGGAAATGGACGTGACCATACAGTGCCTAACGATGAACACCACATGGCCCATGACTCCACCACAATTATTTCAAGCAGAATTATTAGCCGTACGGACATGAACAACATGAAATAAATAACAAATCTCCATAAACAAATAATCTAGAGAGTACAATAGTAAAAATAATATCAGAAAACCCGGAAGCTCTAAAGCGCTCCAATCCTACGAATTGTCAGGAACTGCCTAAATCTGGGATAAATAGTCAGGAATTAAGGATAATGACAATGCGGTAGCAGAAATCAATAAAAAGACAAAAACAAAGCCTCGGATGAAATTATAGGCCCAAATCCATTTTCTGGCTTATACAGCTTAAATTCTGGAATCCTGGAAACTAAAGAACATAAAAAATATTAGCGTTACGAAGGTATTCCAGGCAAGAGAAAAGCAAAATGACTGCTCAAAGAAACACCCTAATGGATAAACCCTACTCAACAATCCCTGGTATATTCACGTGGCATGCGCATGTAAAATAGTTCTTACAAACTGGGAGTATCATATCAACGTCTTCTATGTTTACAGGAGACAAAAGAATGAGACCTTAAAATATCAATTCTTCAATAAAACAACACCAATGCCCATGGATATATCGTTATATATTGGGTTAGCATGTAAACGAACGTGGATAACACGTCCCAACCCATAGGTTTAACCTAACCACTAGATCCGGCCTCTCGAGGCATGTTTGATGATTGAAAGAAACAGTAACAAAAGCTCTCGCGTATCAAGAGCAATGTCGATGGATGGACCTGACTCGTAGAAGAAGGGTTGGTTATCTTCACCCGATTTGAAAAGCCATGCAAGGTTGAGAAACGGGCACTGGGCTGCTCGTCCATTGGAACCGAACTAGGGCGGCCGTTCAACAGCCGAACTATTTGACCAAACGGACGACCGGCAATATGGCCGAACGACCACGTCCACTGTAGCCGATTTTCGTCAGTTCACGACACAGCCCAAATGAATGTAGACGATTTGTAGCTGATCGAAAATCTTAGTTTACATACAAATAGAATGAAAGAAATTAACAAAAATATTGTTACATTTCTAACGCTATCCTTGATCACAGCTTAAGCTGGACATCTCCCCGATGGTAGAGTGGATCACGCATGTCCCATAAGCCTACTCCTCAACCGCATTTATCAATTTTTCGCTATCCATCGAAATGAAAACGAAACGAAAAGGTAAGCGAAAATCAAAGAACAATAGTGAGCGTTTGACGTCACGTGTTTGACAGTTGAAGTCGAAGTAACCAATTGGATCGGAAAGGGCTTCGGTCGTACACGGGCCAACAAGACCGAACGAATTGGTTCTAATGGTCGTGTGCTCATTCGATTCTTCGCTTTTGGATCATCCAGCCCTATTGCCTACCTAACTCTTGGGCCAAAACTCACGTATGTGTCCGGCATGGAGATGACGATGGCTCGATGTGTTCCATCTAATTGAAGAATACCATTTCTCTGGGTACTCCTATTCCGATTTTTGGAAGAAACAGGTTTTTTTGTTGTATATAGTAGTGACATGTGTACCAAGCGGATATTGAGAAATAATGCAATTATTGGTGTAAATGTGTAGTTGGAATGTTGAGTACCATCGACCCTAAATTAGGGTATTTATTATAAGTGTAAAGAGTGCTGGAGAAATGTGGAGTATTCCACCACTCCAATTGAGTGAACGGTATGTAGATAAGAAATAAACTATTTAAGAATGAATGACAGTTTGAATAAATTTCGGAACTGATTGCGTTGGAAAGTAAAATAACCCACCCACCTATTGATAGCCGCTCAGTCTGTCCCCGGAATGCCACCACCTTGGGTGGATGATTTTCGAGGCCTGCCGGTAATGTACTATAAATTAAAAATCTCGAATTGCGATCAACAGCAAGGGATGATAGGTACAACTGTGTGTGTGTGTGCGCGCGCGTGCGTGCGCGCGCGAGAGAGAGAGAGAACTTTGGGCGGTTTTTTATCATGATGGATGGTCACTGGTCACTGATTGCGTCTGTCTTCACTCGCGAGTTTGTATTGTTCAAACGCGTTTCGGCACGGGCATCTACCGTGGGGGGCTAGATATGTTTCTATTATATTCAAGACGATTTAATTTGAGAAGTGGTATAACTGTAGGAAAACACCTGTCGTACAACTAACTGGTTTCACCACTTTCAGCAACATGTTAATGCGCTGCATTACGTACGTGAGAGATTAAGCTTTAACTTGTGACCAGTATATCAAATTCAATAAAGTGTACTTAAATTAAATACGAGCAAGAAGTTATAATTGGGCAAACATTTTTATTAGTATATAATATTAATATATACTAATATTTTTAAAATAACAATTATTTTCTGAAATTTCTTTTGAATGCCGTTCCCTTATCCCAGTTTAATCTGTATAACTTGATCAAATATGCCGATTTTCATGATTCGGAATATCGTTATGGAAACGTGTTTGTTGAATATTATTAATCAAGATCCTCAACACGGTTTAGACAAAATGGAAACATTCGTGGAAAGCGCGTTTAAAGGTTTAAATGTTTTCCTAAATTCGAGTGTCCGATACAATTTCCCACGGATATGGTTTTCTGAATCTCTCAATATTATTAAACTTTACCTTCCTGAAGTGGTTTTGTTATTTTTCCGTTACATACATGATTTGCATTTTTTTTACCCAACCCATTCACCCACTGCGACCACAGGAGTACATTTAAAATATTTTGACTTGGTACTGTTGTTTTGCCGTATATGTAAGTATATTATTTGTTAGAAACTTTGATATATTTGTGCACCTTTTTAGTGCGATTTAAGTGATTAAATTTTTTGCCGACATCCCAAAAGCACTTTCGGGTCTTAGAAATCGATGGAAGTATCACGCCGAGTTAGTGACTTCCTTTCACGGCGAACTAATTGTATTGTCATGACGTGAACTTCATGCCCAACTAACCGGAAATTAATTTAGTCGAGAAATTGGCTCCTATTGTAAACATTCGACCTGCATTTGCATGTATTTATCTTTCAGTTTTCTCTCACTATAGACGTTAAAAATTAATTCCTTTTGTTAGTCTCCTGGATTTATGTTCAATGGTTATCTTGAAAATATGAGCCTGACTTATGTTCAGGGGATGTTCACTGTATAAAAACAACGTGGAGCGAAAGCGACAGCATACTTGTAAATCATCGGGTCGGTATTGTCAACAAAGCAACGCATGTCAACGAATACCTATGAATTATTTTATGAAGAAGTCCCCAGATGTTTCGGGATTTATCTTCCCGTAGTCTGTTAGTTTAGCAGTCACGATGATGTCAAGCATACTGCCTGTTTATATCCATTTTGTATACGAATTGAATAAAGAACCCCACACCCATGGTCCGTGTTGTAAAGGAAAAACAAATCTGAATAAGATTTTTTTCTTTAAAGGATAAGATACATTGCCCGAGAGTTCACGTAGCACTTCTTTAACTAGAGAAAAATTGTTCACGCGTACATAAATCATTCTATAGGCCATGGTTCTTAAGCGTCTTGGGTAAACTTCAGTGTGCGTGTGTGTATTCGCCTTGGGGAGGAGAACTTCGAACTTGTTTTCCTTGTTTTAAAAGTGCTCTAAGCCCCAGAACGTCTCATGAAAGTTACATTCTGCCAACTTTCTCGCCAGTTCCCGTACTAATGATGTTAACAAGAAGTTATTTCCAGAGGAACACCTCATTTTCAAACCGCATTCCTCCATCATCACATCTACTTTCGGAAACTGAAAAGAGACTTATTAATGTACACTTACGCCGTTGTTTTGGAAATTTCCTTCATGCCAAGACGTTATTTTAATTTTTAACTTGACGTTAATAAATAATAAACTTCTTGAGATTTTCTCTTGAAATACATGAGTTTGAGGGACTTGTACAATAATATGGTCGTTTCTGATTATTTCAGTCTGTTTGTTGTGCTACCACGTGCGTTTCGCATTCTCGACAACTTCAGTAGCGAGTAGCAGAAATTCATCTCACAACCTAAAATGCAAACGGAAATAATCGTAAACTATCAAACCCAAGCAATAAACATGTCTGTGTTCGTTCTTCAAATGTTTGGTAGCAATAGCATTTAAAAGAAAATCTTTTACCATACATTGTTGTTAAGATGTTTCTAACTATAATGATATTTAAAAAGAATCATTGCCAATTCATGGATGGAATAACGGTCTAGTGAATGTAATTTATTAGCGCGAATGGAGTGGTTTATCCCTAATAACCCCGAGGAATGTCGTGTACGCCTAATGCTAAACTTCTTACGTTTTATCCTGTTTCTGTTTTCCTATATATTTGGGTTTGTTATTAATGTTGTTTCATCCGCAGTAGACAATACCCTAGATTACAGCATCATATCATTAACTCATCATAAACTTCCTGGAGAAACAGAACAAATAATGAGGAAAATTAAAACGCGAGGAAGACACGAAAAGACCGGTAAAGAGAGATCTGGCGATGACCAAAATAGTTTGCCGGGTCATAAAAAATTATAAAATTCCACAAATTTATTTTTTTAATAATTGATCTATTAATTATTTTAACTAATTGAAATTTTAATCTAAGGTGGGTGTGGCTAATGTCGGCTCGTGACGCTAACTTTTCCTCTCAACCAAGTAACTAAAATAATTAAAATAAAAATATTAAATAATTTTTTAAAATATGCTAATAGTTTGATGCTTGTAATAGCGACGTTAGCTTCATGTTCAGCCTTTCACTTAAACTCGAAGAATTAGCACTAAAAATGTAAAAATCGTCATTTTATTGTGTTTATTTTTAAATTTAACAAGCTTTTGTAAAACTTATGTTGGCGATATTTGACAGTGGAATAACATTCTGCTTAACCAGCGTCGCGCAAGAACCATTTATAGCGTTATTCAGAATGGCCGTAAAATTAGTGGAAGGTGCTTGCGTTATTGCTTTAAATTTGAGAAACCTCAAGGGGCCGTTGTTATCCTGAAGTTTGAAACAGGATTTTTTTTTAAATAAAGAGGACTAATTGTTCTCTAAGGAGACTTTTGAATTCCCTAAGACGAACGGCTTTCATTAAAGGTGAAAAAGTTTGTTATTTGAATGGGCTATCTGCGTGCGTACATGTGCCAAGGCTATGTCCGTCTCTTTTGACGGCGGAGGAAAAATAGGACATTCTTAGATCTAAGGTGGCCATTGTTTGGTGATTTACGACTTACAATAGTCACACCTTTATCTCGACAATTCTTCAACTCCTTTTCAAAGGAGAAATTTAATAGGGAAAAAAACTTCCCGCTTGCCTAAGCCTAGACTTTTGTGTTAACTTTCATGAACATAAATTTCCACACTTATTCATTAAAATCTTGTCGTACATCAAATGGAATTTAAATAATTCTCTTTTTTACTTTTTTTAAAAACGTGGATATCAGAAAAAAAATTATTTTAATGAGTGGCAGCATTAGAAAAGTCTTCGTTTGTTTTGTTTAGGGATGGTCTCTTCCTGGGTGCATTTTCAAATTGCCTCAGGAAAAGAGCTTTTGTGTAAAAAAAAAAAAGCTTCACAATAACGTTTTCGAGACAAAATACTGGTTCACTACATTAAGTGCATGAAAATCCTGAGTCATCTTGAAACTTTCAGACCTTCGTTTGCTCCACAGCCCATCACTATGTTCTTTAAAAGAATTTTATTATCCAGAAACCTATTTGCACCGTCATCCGTGGTGCCTTAAGTACCTTCCAAATGACCAACCACTTTTTTTCCCACCCGATCTTATTCCTGACAATATAGACGTGTACACGTTTCAACGAAGCTCAATTGTTTCCGAAAGAAGAGCTCAATTTTCCCAATTCCATCTAAAAATAGTTTCCTATAGTTCAGAGACATTTCTTGTAATTACACCCTGACGAAATCCCCGTATTTTGTATTATTATAAACAATCTTTAAGCATAGTGATATCATGGGTATCATCAAAGTCCTACTAGAAAGTCTTAAGCCAGAGAATTTAGCGCACGTTTTATGGCAATGTGAGGCACAAATTATACAAGTCTGAGGGAGCGATTTTGCACTTTTTATAAAATATAAAGTATGAGAAAGCATTGGAGTAGTATTTCCAGGCTCAATCTTTGTCTTTTTTTAAATTATCCATACAGAGAGTGTATAATTGTATTATTAATTTATATATATTATTACTATGGTTACAGAACTCCTGATTATTTCCAGTTAATGAGTTAATTGCAAAATCCATTACCTTGATAGTTAATAATTATTAATTGGTTAATTTTGCTCGGTTTTAATTTATCAATGTGTACAAATGAGGCAATTTACTTTAAAAAATTGTCAGTACTAAATTTTGCTTTGTTACGATCAGGAATAACAGAGATTTTTTTTATCAATCCATTAAAAAACTGTTTTAATGTAAAGCGAACGAATTTAGGGGTAGTTATAGTAATGAACAAATTGATTTGCAATAAACTGTTTTGCCCACTTTAGATATATCAGCCTGGGTAAAACTAAATCATTTACGTGATAAATGAAATAACGGTGGTATACCCACCAATTTATTTTCTTTTTAGATAAGAATTGGTAAAGCCGTTTGGCTAACAAATAAATTAGTCTTGTCAGTCTCAGTATATCAATAAGTAATCAATTTCAATCGATTCAAAACTGCATACTGCATATTTTTCTGTAAGTAAATTTATATATGTATATGTGTGTATACACACACACACGCACACACACACACACAC
>CM077102.1:11692296-11742617 GCA_039619505.1 Cimex hemipterus
GCAAAATTTTAAAAAATAGTTTGAAATATAATTTTAGCTACATTTTCGTATCTGTTCATCCTAGTCAATTTGAATAAGCAGGAAAAATGTATTTTGATATAATGTCAAAATGGTTAAAAAATGTTTTATAAGTAATAACATTGAACTAAGCTATTTAGCAAGCAGGCGGTACGTCCTATTGATCAAAAAGTCCAAATGTTAATTTACCCGAAAAACTGCGTGAGAACTGGCACTTCGAATAAATAACTTGTACTTCAAAGGTAAGTTCGGTATTTTTCCATTGTTCAAGTGTTCTACCCCGGTGCTCTCGATTCTGGAGAAAATCCTACAGGGGTCTGTGGAAGAAAACTACGGATTTTTGCATATTTTTCGAAAAGCTGTTATGTTAGGTAGATCCACAAGCTGCACTACTAGAGTTACTAAACTTAAACCTAAGAGAACCACAACTTAGGAAATTTAAAAAACATTTCTATTGGATATAAAATAAGATGGAAAACTAGTACGAAACAGAATAAACATGGAAGCAGGCGAAACGTTCGTTGACAGTAGAGCACAGAGAGCGTCGGAAGAAACCAGTGATTTTGAACATATAATTCTTAAAACCTATTCTAAAACCTGTGAATACCCTTTCTGAGCACATATAAGATGAAATTCTAAAACAGGCCATTCATCTTAATAGCACAAGGTTGCGTGAATACCCTGAATATAACACCATGAATTTTATGTGTAAGGTGATATCCGTGTTATTTAATTTTAAAAACGATAAAAAGTATAAAAAGAGAAAAAATAGAATATTAAAAACAAAATTACTCCCCTGACGACAAACCACTTTTTACACCTAAATTATTGAATTTTTAGATAACGTAAATGAAAATAGATAACTACATCTTGTGACATACGAGACATGTTCGTAAGAGAAGTTCAAAAGCTGGTGTGCTTAGTACAAACTAACATTTATCGACCAGTAAAACCAGTTTTGAAGCACATTTTTTATTAAAAAGGAAGGGATGCCGCAAACAATCCCAACTTTCATAATTATAAAAAAGCCAAAAACTCAACTTTTAGCAATACGTTACATTAAACATACTTTGCTATGTAAGGAAATGAAAAATTCCTGTAAACTCAACTTTGCTTTTGACATTTCACGGCTAACAATTTTCTCTGACGACAAGAGAACCACTTTTTTCACCCCTTAACAGGAAAACTGGCCATTAATAATTTTCAAGGGCGGGAAGTCAATAAAATTTTAGCTTATTTCTAAATAAACATTTCGGATATTGTTTAATTAATTTTTATCATTTTAGTGTAGGAATAAAGAAACAAACTCTTTTGAAAAATATTTGATTCAATATACTACCACAAAATAACTATAGCCTCGTAAAACATTCATTCCTCATATTTGCTTAATAGATTGTTGATTTAACAGGCTTGGAGATCCGGTGATATTTCCTTCTGGTGAAGGTTACGCGTGCAGAGGTGCCATAAAAGTCAGAAGTTTAATGAAGTGATAACACTTTGCCGTGAAGGCGATGGCGGAATTCTGTCATACTAGCTCAGTTTATGGCCTCATTTCTTCCAGGGTCAATCTTCCATGTCACACGGCCTTACACATATTACTCGGGAAATGCTCCACATCCTTCTTCCATCTGGAAACCCTCACATCTCACTTATATTTTGACGGGTACATGTCTACTGTTGTTAGATTAGGAAAAGGAGGAAAATGGAGGTGTATATTATTCAGAACCTTTCTCATCCCACTTCTATAAAAATTTATTGAAGATTTAAAGGCTAGATAAACTCTGGGAAAAGTGACACCTTCGAAACACTAAAAGCGAGATCTTACACGCCATAATGCAAGACGACTATGAAATGGCGGCTTACATAAAATAATAAAAGCTAAGCAAAGCTTCCATAAAAAGATATATAAGACTCGGTATTTATGAATATTGAAGATGATTTGAGCTTGTATAAATCATGAATTCGTGAACATAACAGAAATAAAAAATAAATCGTTCAAGTAGCCAATTAAATTGATTCTCGGTTCACTAAAAACGCAAAAATACAAAATATTTCGTTGAGAAGTTAATATCCTCCGAAATGTTATTAGTTGAAATATTTTTATTCGTCAGTTTGGTTTGAGATTATGTACATTACAAGATGCTTTGTTAAACTGAAGTGAAAATTTGTTCAAATTTCGTCATTTAAAGGTTTTTTTTTATTACCGAAGAGAAAAATCAGCAGCTCTGACTAGAGCACCATTTCTAAGTGTGCTCGGTTCGGAATTAAGAAGATGCAAAACGCTCTAATCGATTTGCAATTGTAGATGCTACAAATTCGATAATTTCTCACAAATAAATCACAATAAAAAATATCACGTATCGTAGAGACATTAAGCGTATCTTAGACAAGAGTAGCTGGTTTTGGGTATCCGACATATTTGTTTCTCACGTCTAAACTGAGGATTTATTGTATAACCACCTTCAAACGTGGAGCGCGTGGCGCGGAAAAATTCGCCGGATGCGCAGCGGCTCCGACCAGACGAGGAACGCGTGGTGAAGAGTGAAGGTGGCCTTTATCATCGTCCTCTTGTTCTTGCTTTTTTTTTTTTTATTTATTTTTATTTTTATTTTTTTTTTATTTATTTTTTTTTGCGATCTCTTTTTACCGAGAAAGAGGACATCATCTGGATTTGACGGACTATTTTGCGGAAGGACATCGGAGGGACATCGCTTCGAAGCGGACAAAGAGTTGCACCACTATAGCCCGGAATCCGTTCAGCGCGCTCCAGGACTAACCTCTGTGCACAGAGTATTTCTTTTTATTTATTTTTATTTGCACATATATCAACTCATTTATAGTTATTGCCGGCATAACATTCATTTTTCTTTTTTTTTTTTAATCTTTACCAAAGGGGCCTAGTTCAAGATTGTTAGCTTTTCGAACGATATTATTTTATTATAACTTTAAGACACAAAAAAAAGGGTTTTATTGTATGTTTTCATTCTGATTTTTTCTAAAAAAGGAATTTAAAAAAAAGGTGATTATTATTTTTTCTATTTTTGCACTACCTTTTTTAAGTGAAACAACTGTCCTGGGGCCACGTCGCTCTTTCCTTTATTAGAATTGTTTATTACCTATCTTTATAAGAGTACGCTTCTCTTCTCTATCTGAGACCTAAAACGCAATTTGAACCCATCACTGTGGGTAGAAAAGTGGTTACATTTACAAGTTCACAGGGAAGAAAATCCTGGTGAAAACAGCGACCCACTGTTAACAACTCGAAACGCCAGATTACTTACCAAGAGATTAATGAGGGTTTCGTGCGATTGGAAGTAGATGGTTGACTATGAGCAGAAATACATTTCTTTCATTCAAGATTTTCACTTCGTCCAGGTTTTGCAAAATTTAAATAATTGTATATGTTTTATTTCACTTAGGGATGTTGAAAACACACCGAGAGAGCTTATTATTGGCGAGCATCTCGGCGATCCCTTCCTAAACTACCTATTAACTACCTATTTTTAAGAGATTGATGACTGGTCGCGGGTCTTTTAAAACAATGTTCAGAGAGGAAAACCCTGGCGAAAACGCAGCCACCTACCGTTAACAAATCCAAAAGACAGATTACACAGATTGCTGTGTGTTTGGTGGGATGGGAAATGGGTACTTAATTACGAGCTTTTTCCACCGGACTGAACAGCTTATTTTAGTGAACACCGCATACAATCGGTGCCTTTAAAGCCAGCAATTGATCAAAAACAGCCGGCATTCGCTAATCGAAATTGGATTGTTTTGTACCTGGATCACCTACAGGCCGCGTGTCTTAGCAGACGCGTCAAATATTGTTGGACCTTGTGCCACCCCACTCACCGAATTCTCCTGACCTTGCCCCTTCAGAATTTCACTCATTCCGGGCACTGAAAAACTCTATTAATGGGCAACACTACTTAACTCGAAGCACGTTCAGGTTTACAGAGAGGAAAGAATAACAAAATTTCATGAAAGATGGCAACGTGCAGGGGAACAAAATAGTTGTTACATCGCACACCCACAAGAAAAGTGGCACAACTCAACAAAAGTAATTATTGAGAACCAATGTTTCCAAATGTCGTGTAATCGGATTGGATTCTCGACGACAAATGAAATAACCACGGAGAGCTTTAGTGAAGTATACTTAATTTTAAATCGTTAAATTCACTAATTTCGTGGTCCGCTTGGGCAATTAATATATTACAATTAATTAATGTTTTTATTTGAGATTTAAAAAATTCAATGAATTGAAAAAGGGAAAATTCAAAAGTTGAGATGGGATGTTGGTGTCTGAGTGGTTCGAGGTCATGATAACTCAAGTGGTAGAGTAGCGGTGTCTCCAGCCGTGGATCATGGATTCGAATCGCGCTCGTGCCATCAACTGAAAACCTTAATTAACTGTGATATATTAATTGGTCAAGCGGACTACGAAATTATTGAATTTAAATTTCGATCATTATTGAGATCATCTTCACGGCCTTGTGTTATTTGCATTTCAACAAAAAAGTTCTCTGGTTAATAGAGGATGCGAGTTGGCACGATAAAGAAAATGTGTTTCTAAAACCAACATCATATCAGACCTCATCTCACGATTTCGAATAATTATCGACTGACGGTCACTAATCACTACACACTCGACAAAAGATAATTTTACATGAGAGACAGATTAAAGTTTCCTTTTATTTAACTTATATATTAAGTACACACCATTTTGGTTGTTGGCAATAATAACCGTCATGATACATCAATATTGTCTTTCCATTCTCCATGATTTAACAAAAAACAAAAAACTTTAAAAATCCAGCTGTACTACCCCTAAAAACTACCTTTTTGAGTTGTTACACTTCCTGATGACACTGATTTGAGTTTGTTTCCTGTAACGATAATGGAAGTAAATCAATGACTGCGAGGGTATTAATATTTTTGTGATAATGACAGACAACATTCAAACCTAACAAACGAGCGTAAACATCCAAGTAATAAGTTTTACGAGGATTATTTTAACGCAAATGTCATTTCCTCCTAAAGTCAAGACTATTTAATAATTTAAAATACAAAACTAATAATTTAAATAAATGTTATATTGATTGTTAAAAATATTGTACTGAAAAAAATTGACAAATCGTTGAAATCATAAAATAAGGTATAAAAGTTAACAGAAAAAAATGTTTAAAAAATTACGAAAAAACAATATTCCAATTAAGAATATTATTAAAATATAAGAAATGAAACTAAAATAATTCATGATCAAGGTATGATCTTTAAAAAAAAAAGCAAAACTGCCAAGCATTTCTATTTTAGGTTCTAACAATTTTAAGGGCCCATTTTAATTTCGCATTATTAAAAACATATTTGTACAATTGATGTAATTATTGTTTTTTATAATGTGAAAATGTGACTCCGGTACATCATAAAATCCTTCGATAGGCATGACAAAAAACAGAGGTAACTGGAGCTGTACCATTTTCCCTGATAAATACCCATACGAATGCCTTAAAGCTCGACAAAGAACTAAGATGCCACTTTTCGTGAGTGGTGACAATTCAAAAGTGACACGCGATGCTGACTAGCAGCAAAGAGTCCGCCTACAGTTGTATTGTTTTTCCTGTAGTGACACACACCCGAATATTTCAAAAAAATAAATAACCTGCTATTTATACTCTTTCGGCCCGAGACACTTTTCTTGTAGATGTGCGATAAGGTTGATAACATTTCTTTGAAGTGGTCGATATATCGACTCATGAATAATCAGGATCATGGTATCAATGTACAAATCCAATTGCTATTGCCACGCTTTCGGCCTATTTTAATGTCATCATTAAGGAAAACACTCTTAAATACCTGGACAAATTGACATAGTTCAGTTTTTAATAGATGGTCTCAAATTACTTTGAAGATCGACTCAGTCCCAACATCGCTAAGAATTATAACAGTGAAAATTTCGCGGTAACAATTTTGTTTTTCGATTAAATCTATATCGAGGTCAAAATTATTCGTCATTAGTGTGAACAAGTGGAATTTAATATGAAAAACTTCTATGATCCTACAAGGTGGCAATATGTTCCTCTTATTATTACTTTAAAGGAATTTTATATCAAATTTAAAATTTATACTATTACATCCAGATCATAAATATCGATGTCTACACAGAAATATCAACCTTTTGTATAAATGACCTTGTTTTAATGGGAAACTCTAAAGCTGATCAGCATAAAAGCGTTATTACCTCAACGTACATTGTGGAAATTAATAAGTTTGACGCTCACGGGGTGAAATTACGGAAAATGGTATTAAAAAAAAGGGACTATATGAAAAATACTACAAAAAAATCCTACCAAAGCAACAAGGAAGTAAGACTACACTTTGAATCCTATAGTTCGAGGTTATTTGTGGAGCGGATATATTTCTCGAAAGCTTGATGAACGGATTGAGTTAAACGTTAAAAAAACTACCCTAGAAACATACAAAGAAAAACTTTATAAAGAAGGCTTAGATTGTACGAAGAAAAAGGAACACAATTGCCCTTTCAGAATTGTATCGCCAACTATAAGAAGAACATTATTTATTTGACAATGCCGCATTATATATATTTTTAAAAAAATGCGAAATCATAGCGAGAAACTTTGTCCAGTTAATTGGTTGAATTTATTTTTACACTTCTTCGTGTCACTGTGTTTTGAGTGGAAAGCTTGTATGTTCCCGGAGTGCGTAACTAAAACTGCAAATCCTGTTCGGTTAACCAATTTAAATCACTTTTAACAGTATTGTAAATACGTAGATCTAATAAAATATACTTGGGACTTTATTGGACATTTCTTTTCGTTGATTTATGTTTAGGACAGATAGTGATTTTTAGTAAATTATTTATGATTTTCTGCTTTTAATGTCTTAGTGTTTTATAATAAACTTTATCAATATAATCGAATTAATTTGAGATCAGATTGAGCACGTTGAAAGAAACTATATGCGTATTAAAATAAGATTATGTATGCGTACAAGGGTAGAGAAGAAAGCCAGATCCTTTGTCGATCTTTACGAGTAAATCCCCGTCATCATGTCTGTGGAACTTTAATTATCGAATTTAGTAGGTTAACGAATCTAGAGCATTTATTAATAATCTTGAAACATAGTCAATTATAGTTTCACACCCTGATAAAGGTATGTATTCCCCTAAACATCGACGAAGGAAGTGAGTGTTTTCTTCCTAATTGGCCTAATCCCTAATCGTTTTTAATACATAATTGGAAATGGTTCTAATTATAGAGATAGCTGATGGAAATAACGGTCGGATGGATTTTCCAAGCGAATAATTTTAAAATGTTGCAAACCCTAAATATGTATTATTATAAATTGTACAAATTAAAAATGTATTTTTTCTTTCCAACTGGCATATTAACAACGTTGTATTTAAAAAAAGGATTTACGAGAGAAACAGCCGTGACTCTCATATGCATACTTAAACCATAGAATATATTTTTCCATGGGCACAATATCCGCTTTAATGTTCTTGAAGGTAATGGGCGTAATTTGTACAATTTATAGCTGGAGCAACACCATCAGGGATCCGGGCGAAGGACCGACCCCTGAATGTACAATTTACAGGGGAAAAAATCAAATCAAAAACTCTCTCAGCAAAAGAGTAACAAATACGACATTTTTTTAGGATAGAGAATTTTTAACAAATAATGATTTCAGTATTTGTTGGGCAAAGACAGCGAATTGTCTTACGCCTTTTTTACTAATCATTATAAGTATATAAATCGGCGGATTATCTTAAATTATAGTGAAAAATGAGCCGACCTTACCAAGACATTGGGATACGCGGAAAAGGACTGATGGAATGATTTGTAATTAGCTTTCGCTACTTCTGAAAGAAAAGTTATAATTAGGACTCAGGATTCATAAAAAGGAGGATTTTGACTCATTAAGTTCGATACTATAAGTTCATACAGATTTGAAAAACACCTTTTGTTGTCTGGATCGTTGTTCTGACATTTCTGAATATGTTATGAAATTTTTCTGCGGAGATAGGACTGCTGTGTCTTCAGTAGAGCGGATTGTCCCCTCCCTTGTAGGATGTCCGATTGGAGGATATCCCTATGCCCTGTACAACTCTGAAATAACGACCAGCCAGGTACAATGTTAGTACTAGGTAGTAGGTGCTGAGTTGGATGAAGGACATCAACAGGAGCTAGAGGTGTTGTAACCTTAAGCACTGCCAACTTCCATCTGTTTCTTTTAAATGAACAATATCAATATAAAAATGACTAAAAAGTTATTTTCAATGTTTTTCAGAAGTTCATTGTTCTTGGTAATACAACAGTCTTAGCCTTTTCAAAATCAACAAAACCGAATATAAAGATAATAAACATTTTATAGCAACCCCTCCAATAAATTTCTTGAATATACTATATTCCTTGAATATCCTATATAACATTCCTTCAATTGTGGGAATATTTCAGTTTCATTTTTCCACGATTCCAGGGAAATATAATTGAACTTTCGCCTTCCAAGAAATAAATAACTATCGATTAATGAAATTTTGCCACTTCCAGTTCAGACAAATAAACGCAAAATAAGGAGAACATTCAAAATCTTTTAATTTTTACAAATTTCTTATAACCTCGATATCAAATTTAGGATCTTGACAAATTGTAAGATGTCAGAAGTTAATAAAAATGGAAAATTAATAAACTCTTTCATTCAAAATGCACTCGCAAAGTACTAACAGCTGACAGGTTTCAATTAGTTTCGACATAGATAAATTGTATCCTAACGTCTAACAGCCTCCTACTTTAAAGGATATGAGATGTATCTATTATGAATGCGAGTATAAAGACAGGTCGGACATGAACAACAAAAATGTATTGGTATGATTTAATAAAAATTCGCGTAAACATAAAACAGCGGATAAATTCATGGCTGCCATGTTGGTTACCTCTAAACCAACGGTTGGCAATGTGATTACATCCACATTTCGAGTCTACGTCAACATTTTTCAAGAACGAACAGGACTTAACAGGGTTAACACAAAGATCGTGACTGCCACCCCTAAGAGCTTTAGTATTTTTTCTCTTTAGTATAATGAATACAATTTGGAGTAATTCCACAACCCCTCTTCAGCTGACGATGTTTCTAAACGCATTCCATTGTAAGTTGAAAGATCGGCAGCTAAAGAGAAGTTATTGGAAACACTGCAAAATGTATTCGTATTAACAATGAGAAAAAACAATAATGCCGATGTCCATGGATGAATAGGAACCTGTAAAGAAAGGAAACCTAGAATTCATTAAAAAATGGCATTTAAATATATACCATTTTTTAAATAAAACAAATATATAGTTATAAAAATTCCACCGAAAGAAACAAAATCTACAATTTCATTAAGAAATGTTAAGAAAAACAAAATTCCCTACAACTTATTACAATTCTTAACGGAGACTTCCTGATATCGATTAATATTCCGTTTCAAGAAACATTTAAAATAATAGAGAATACTAATATTTTTTATCTCAATCAAGACCATTGAAAGAATAATTGATTGAAAGAAGTAACATAGTCAATTGACTACGAAAACGTAAATGGAATAATAATAAAGCTTTTAGAATAGATGGGGGTAGATAATTTATGTAATTATAGCATTGTTTCCAATTTCCGTATTCCTATTACTCTGTTAGAGAATAGTTCGTTATAGCATAATGCCAAACTTTCCATAATTATAAATTCCCGATTATTAACCAAAACACACTTTAAATCTACAATATAATTAATTAAATATTTAATTTAATAACAATATTTAATTAAATATCTGCCGACGTAGTTGAAATGACGTTTCTTGAACGAAGGTTGAAGTGGATTGTAAGAAACACTGTTGTTGCGATGGTAGAACGATTATGACATCGCTGTCACGTATGACAGCCAACCACACATCAAAGCGGTGAACTGATATAATTATCCGGCTCGAAAATGGTTCTGAATTGCTAAGCAAAGCTAAACACCTTGGGAATGCGAAATTGCCCGCCACTAAATCACAAAACGTACAAGAAACTAAATAAACCGACGAGATGCCGACGCACACCGCTGGCAGAGCAATCCTTCTTTAGGTTCTATAAAAGAAACCTTTTAAACAGAAAACAAATCTGAAACTAACAACTCAACTTCCAGAAAAAAAATGATGGAATACACAAACGAATTTTTTTAACAATCACAACAAATTGGAAATTGACAATCCTAAAATGTTAGGACAAAATAGGATCAAAGAGCCGCTGCGTTGTAAAGAAAAGTAAAATAACACTCGGTAAAAGACTGCAATGCATAAATTGCATAAAAGTCAAAGTATAGATACATACATACATACAGCCGATAAATATATAACAAGAGTGGACTGAAAGTTGAATAAATATTGTCATCTTTTTAATGACTAAAATAGTCACAAAAACTGGCAAATTCAATTCGAATCAACTGATGGCAAACGAACAGGCTTAAACCACCCTCATGACCAGCAAATTGTTCCTCTAGAGTGCAAGACTGACAGACTAAAGACATTGCTACTACCCATGGGGAGTTACAAATAAGAACTAAGTACAATACACACAAGCAATAAAATAATCAACAGACGACATTAACTAGACAAAATACATATTCATAGAAAAAGAAACGTACAAACCATATTTAAAAATTTAGGGATACACTGAAGATAAATAGACAGTGGGAAAATTCCTGAGATAAAACAGTGACGAGATTCATATACAGGATTGGTGCATTTTTCCATTCAAAGCTTAAACAATGCACAACCTGCTTAAATTGTGTCTGGGGCCTTTTATTGTATCGTTTGTAAACGACTCGTATGTCGGGTTCGAATGCTGGGCCGCTGGATTCGAACCCGGAACCTTTACGATACAGTGAGGAACACCGTGTCAAAGCCTAAACCATTGCGGCCAACCCCCTCTGGTTAAAATCACTTCCTTTTGTAATTACATAATAAAGCAATTCACCTCATTCAAATCAAACTATAAAATTTACCTTTTGAAAAATTAAAAACAAAATGAAGAACATTTTTAAAGTTGAATGTTATTATTACATTCACTAGTTTTTGTGGTCCGCTTGACCAATTAATATCTTTCGATTAATTCAGGTTTTTATTTGATATAGAAAAGTCAGTGTCACGAGCGGGATTCGAACCCACGATCTTCGGTTAGATACGCCGCTGCTC
Source organism: Cimex hemipterus (assembly GCA_039619505.1). Classification (NCBI taxonomy): domain Eukaryota; kingdom Metazoa; phylum Arthropoda; class Insecta; order Hemiptera; family Cimicidae; genus Cimex; species Cimex hemipterus. The sequence goes on from CM077102.1 coordinate 11,703,539, forward strand.
TACCACTCTCGAATCCCGCTCGTGCCATTGTCTTTTTTTTATCTCAACTATAAACGTTACCACCTTTATATTACATATAAAACAGTCATTATTACATATAAAATGCAAGTTAAATGAAATTTTAAAAATTTCTCCTTAAGCTGCTACGCAGTAGACCAATCGGGCAATACCAGTTTGACATTTCCCAGAGGTGGAAGTCGTCTATGAACGATTTCACATGCTCTACAAGTACTGGCCTGGCTAGATGGAAGTGACCTGACAGTCCGTTTATGAACCTGGTGCAATTGTTTTTCCTACGATGCGTCGAATAATATAAATGATTATAACTAAAATGTAAAAAGATATTTGGAACAAAAAACATACATCTGAGAAAAAATACAATACAAATCAAAGAATTAATCGTTTAGAAACAATGACAATCAATCACACAAAACACCTCACCTCTCAAACAACCACGAGTTCCAATAATTGGAATTAATCCCAATAATTAATAATTACTGTCATATTATAAATATGCATTTACTTTTTCTATTTATATATGAACATAAACTCCTTCTATTTTATATACAAAAAGGTAAATGCATATTAATAATATAACAGTAACAATAAGAACTCAAACTAAACCTGTCAAAACCACCTCTAGACAAATATAACGCTGACACACCCACACAGACCCACCACTGAAGATGCCCAACTCCCCTCGCAGATCAAAGTAACAAATGTATGCGGAACAAAATGAAAGAGAAAGACAATATTATAGGTTCATCACCCACGGGACCAACGAGAAAAATTAATAAGACTACTTAAGATTACTTAAATCCATTTTTATTTTTGTACTTGTATTCTATGCTTTGTAGATGAGTAATAAAACTAATAACATGAGTGGATGTTGTATGGATCAATGTTTTTCAAAAATTAATGAGTAATGATGGTAAAGATAATAACTGGGGGCGTCGGCGGCTGCAAGGTTTCGTCCTTGACACGGTGCTCATCACTGTAAAGTAAAGGTCCCGGGTTCGAATCCAGCGGCCCTGCATTCGAACCCGACATACTTACAAATGTTTTTTTTTTTCAAAAACACCGTCACCCTGATGATTTATAAGACCTCTGCTGTGCGAACCCTCGAAGAAAAGGAGATAACTATTGTAACTGTAGCATTAGTTCCTAATAAATCACAAGAAGTTCAGTCTATTTATATATGAACATAAATTCCTTCTATTTTATATACAAATAACAACTCAACAATGTACAAAACAACAGGGAAAGTTTAACAGATAGCTACATCTTATTTCAAAGTTATATCATTCCGGGTTAATTTCACGGTCTTGATAATTAATTTCCTCACTTCACCTTCTGCGCCTTCGTTTCGCTGAGATAAATTAAAAGTTAGCCGACGCTCCCGGGTAATGAAACTGTCACTTCCGACGGCCTCCATAAGTTGTAACTCATTTAGAAAAGCAGCGCGCCAAAACATTAATTCTATATCTGCGTTGATTTACCAGGTAACCTTTGTAATTCAATTTCGAGGAAGAATGTTCTCTACTACATTTTGAATAATATAGAACTAAATGGTCAGTTCAAGCGTAAAAACACTGTTGCCATAGCAAGTCACGACTTGATGACGATGGGTCAACTTGTGAATAATGCTGTAGAGGGTTTTCAAACACGTACAAAGGAAGAATTTGAATAAGAAGAATCTTTCAAGAATAATACGCAACAACCAACGTTATTGACGTTTGTTTGGGATATCGTAAGAACTTTAATATTCGTAGAAAGGTCATTGCTTAGAATAAATCGATTAGCCTTGCAACCATTGGTCGATATAAAGTAGGCACCCATAGACTTCCTATTGTTGAATTTATCTTAGAAACACCTAATTAAAACGTCATTTTTAAATTGTTCCTCAAACTGCACTAATAATTAACTTTTAAAAAATGTGTGGTAGTTAGTGACAGTTAGTCGATGACTATTCAGAGATCGTGAGTTGCGTTCTGGTGTGACATAGGTTTTAGAAGAACATTTTCTTTTATCATGCCAACTTTTCGATCTTTATTGAGATCATCTTCAGGGCCTGGGATTTATTATTTAACATTGGTTAAATTTGACAAATAAATGCAGTATGTGGAAAAATGATTTATAATACTAGAAAATTTTCGATTAAAAAATTAATTAAAAAATGAATTTATACAATGCAAGAAAATTTTAGATAAAAAAATAAATTTATACAATACTAGAACATTTTAGATAACAAAATGAATTTTATACAGTGCTATACAATTTTAGATTAAAAAAATTAATTTAATACAATGCAAGAATTTTTTTGTTAAAAAATTAATTAATTAATATAACGCTAGAAAATCACAAATTAAAACATGAATTTATACAACACTAGAAACTGTAGATTAAAAAAATTAATTTAATCAATTCTAGAAAATTTAATCAAAATATTTGTATTCACACAAAGCGTATATGTATTATACACATACTTTGATTAAATTTTCTAACATTGCATAAATTCATATTGGTTTTATCTAAAATTTATATCATTGTATGAATTCTTGTTTTATCTATAAATTTCTTTAGCATTGTATAAATTTATTTTTTTAAGTCAAAAAAACTTTCTAGCACTATATAAAATCATTTTTTTAATCGAAAATTTTCTAGTATCGTATAAATTCATCCGTTTTCCACATCCTACACGTATTTCTAAAATTCAAACTATGTTTTTAATGCCCAAGCACTGGTCTCAATAAAGATCGAAAATTGGAAGAATAAACAAAATGTTTTTCTAAAATCTTCGTCACACCAGACCGCATCTCACGATATCTGAATAATCATAACTTAATTTTTTTTAACCATACATTACTTACTGATTATCCATGGGGTAAAAATTGAAAAATTACATTAGGTAATATTAACGAAAACTTAAAAAATATTTTACACGATAATCTTACATTTCAATAAGCCAACAATGTGGCAATTGTTCGTGCTGGGTGAACACCATGGTCAAGTAAGTATGAACACCAAGAACATAGATGATGTGAGATAAAGTTCACAGGAATAACTCATATAAAATATTCGTATTTTAATTGATAACATTCACTTGAAATTAATGCGCGCAATAATGAAAGAAAACTACGTGTAAAAGGATGAAGCCAAATGTACTTAAGTCGGATTTGAATTTTCCATATAATCGATATGAACCTCGTTGCTCTCACATCGCACATTCGCCCCCCAAGGAATGAGGTTAAGGTAAATTGCAAATGCCACCAACGGATTGTAAGGAATTTATCGTCCCTCCGCAATGTTTACGTATATTTCTGCCGAAGAGGAGTGTTCAGCTAGGAATAGAACTGTTGAAATAAACACGTTATAACTTGAAACAAGTAAATCTTGAAAAAATTCAGCACAATTCGAAACTAATGCTTGGTACAAAATTAATTAAAAATTGTACAGAACGTCGCACAGAGAAGAAGAAATAGGCAGTATTTGATGATGAAATATTACAAAAATTAAAATGTAAAGACGTAAAACTATTTTCATTCCCATCTAAATCAGTCGAAATGGCTATCACCATTTGGCTCAAGAAATGTTTTCATTTTTCCCACAGATTTACCATCTCTTTGAAGGTAAACGAAAGATCATTCGAAATTTAGTATCACTTACCGTTCGAAAATCTATAAGTTGAGTTATAAGAGTCCCATCGGATCTCTGAAATTCCAGGGTCACCGTGTCGTCGGTGACATTCGCCGTGATCGTTTCCTGCAGAACATCGCCGCCCTGAAACAACACGAATCTCTTGTCAGCATTATTATTAAACCATTAAATTCACATTTTCATCAAGATAGCAAATTATACATTTTAAAGCTGGATTCTAGAAGGCGTTTTTTTCTAACATGTCCGATGTACCACTTACAATTCATAACTGCTCTGGATTTTATCGTAATTTTAAGTTACGACAACCGTAGGAAAGCCGGATTGTTCGCCTTACAGGATATGACAACCACCTTTACATTAGAGATCGCAATAAGTGAGAAAAATGTTAAATTTAACAAAAGCACTTTAACGTTTCTTTTATATCTCCACTTCAAATTATTTACAGAAGATGAAGTCCTACCATTGCTTGTAGATTAGAGAGTTCGAAATCCCGTAAGGTTTCTGGTAGATGGTGGAAGCATTGAAAAATTATTGCTATTTTTATGGTTTTCAAAGACTGTTTTATTTTGGCAAAAAAATCGTATCCGCCGGTTTCTAGGGGGACTATAAACGAATAACTATTTTGTTGTATATTGTTATAAAAATATTTGACCCTACATTCCTGGTTCACGGTACGTAATGGTATTCCGCGAACTAACGGCAATATTTTAGTATGTCGCCCTACATTTCAAAATTGTGTAAAAAGACGCTTTCTCAATTTATTCGAGATATTTCACTTTTCCAGTTACTTCGACCTTTCAAACCTTTATTCTGAAAAGTCTCCAGCATATCACAGAACATTAATCCTATTGCAAATCTGCTTGCGTCAGTTGAGACAGCATTGAAAATACGACGAGATTAAAATATAAGAAAAAAGAAGTTTTAAAACAGTCTGATGATAGGTTGATCTGACAAATTATAGGCGAGCATGCTTCACAAAACTTAACGTGTTGAACATTTAATTTAGTTTGGATATATTTTTTGTGTGAAATTTTGGGTCAGCGACTTTGTAAATAGTTTCTAGTAATTTAAAATTAAGTACACGTGTTTTTTGCTCATTAGTAGGTGCAACTTTTCTTCGCTGTATCAGTATTTGTAGAACAAATAAATCCGTGCTTAAGCTTACAAAAGGGCGTTGGAAAAATCGTCAAAATTGATGTTTTGAGTGATTTTTTATTTTGTTAGCTCAAAGTAAACAATAATAGACATAAACGAATCTCATTGGGTTTTGGAAGACATTTTCAGTAACAATCAAATGCACAGGATTTAATAGGATTCATGCGACTTCACTGAATAATGTCGTCTAAAAAGTGAAATATCAATTCTACTGAGAACAATAAGGATTTTTTAAAATCCAATTTGATCAGTAGGATGACCTCGTCAATTGATGTCAATTCGTAAGGACACCTACTATCAGTATGGTAAATAGGGAAATAAAATATGACCAAGTAGGCACAACAAAGAAAAACATTTTTTTTTTCTCGCCCCCTCGAACCAATTGGCCAGAACATATGTAATATTTATCGATGAACTATCACCAAAAATTATTTAGTTAAATCGGTTACCGCCATGGCGATACCCTCCCATCTGTACATATTTTTATGGTTCTATGGAAACATAGATAATAAATAAACACATAACAAGGTAGTATTTTAGAAGAATGGGTATTCTGTGTATACATTTTGTGTAGGGTTCATGACGCAACGAAGTTTCCATACATGAAGACAATAACTGGTTTGATAGAACGTCCAGCTGAACCGGAAAGCCTGGAAAGTTGTTTAAGTGTTGTTCAAGTTTGGTCAAATGGTCTGGGAGCGGATAGACTCTTGTCAGCTGTTGTCGCTGATCATTATTTATCATCTCTCGAGCCGTCTATGCTCGCTTTTTGCCCCAGGACCGTCCCAGACGGTGATCTAGTCTCCTGGTCGCTCTTTTTGTACTGTAAAGTTCAATTCCTGTTAAGTAAATTAAACAGTCGAAAATCGATTCGGAACGGGAGGCAAATATTATTGGTGTGTGCAAATGGATGAAAGAGGAAGGAGAAAAGTATTCAATGCCCGGCGTTCACCATTTCCTATCCCTTATTGGACATTTTACTTTTTATACTATACCAGCAGTCAATTAATATTTGTTAATCAACTATTGATATTCTGCATTTCTTCATTTGGTTTTTTTCTGTTAACTGAACGTGACCGTTTTGAATAAAAAATTCCAATTTGTAAATTCTAATTAGAACAAATATAATGGGTGGTAAATCAGTGACCGCAACGGTTTAAGCGTTGACACGGCACTTATCACGGTAAGGTAAAGGTCCCGGGTTCGAATCCAGTAGAGAACCCGACATACTTACAAACATTTTTTTAACCACCAGCACGGCGAGGGCTGATATTACCTCTGCAGTTGCGAACCCCCATTTAAAAATAAATAAAAATTGATAAGGAAAATGCTTAAAGATATATTCCAACATATATAATGAAATATTTAAAAATGGGTAAAGAAAATCTTTAAAGATTCATCCCAATATATATAATGAAATATTTAATGATAATCTTTAATGCATCGATAAATATTTATTAGGTATGTTAGAGAAAAGATGGATTTTTGCTTGAAAAGCAGTCAAAACCTGATTAAACGTAATTTTCAGAGAAACGGTCTAAATTAATGATTTATTTAAATGCATAGAAGAAAATTCGGATTTTCAAACCGTTTTCAGGAATATGAGACGAGAAGGTCAAAGGAGTGGAAGGTGAAAAAAACTTGATTCAAACCCATACCCGCTACCCTTTATAAACGGGCGTAAAACACTTAGAAAGTTACCCGAGGATCGGGTTTACTTAGGCGAGCTGCACTGTGCTTCTTGAACCGTCTTCCCTCCTGTGTCAACTCATTAAAAAACATGCGATCCGCAAAACACTGCCTCTTCCTAGAACAGGGTCAGCATTTACTCCCGAACCCACAGTCTCTTAGGTGTAGCGAGGCTTTTTTCTCTCCCCATTTGTTAACAGGTAGGGCCTAAAGAAAACTTTTTTTCAGTGTGAATTTATGCTGTATATTTTCTTTCAGAAATATTCAAGGCAATCAGCGCTCAAACGCGATAAATTTTATTAAATATTCCCCTCCTTTGATATGATCAAACAGTTGAGACTGTATTTCTTCCAAAACGTAGAGAAAACTAATCCTCAAAGAACTTTTTCTTTCGGTTTTTTGTTGTTGTTATTAGGTTTTCAGACCCGGCACACACCGCCCTGAATGAAGAACATCAATTTTCTTTCTTTCTATATCATCATGTTTTTTCTCGATTCGACCATCGCCGAGTGTTTTGTGGAAACTGGGTCTTTCTCTGCATTCCTCTTTTATAGATGGCATTTCATGAGATGAACTGAACATAAATAATGTAACACGTAGATACACAAAAATATTTATTTAATAAATATTTATATCTTTAAAATATTTAGAGATTTAAAAAGTAAATTTCCTTAAAAAAATAAACTAGGACGTAACAGTATAAAGTAAACTAGAGAGAAAAATAAATTAATACTTAATAATAAATAGAAAATAAAATAATAAATTAATACTAAAAATTAATTAAATTCTTATTACACATGTTCTGTTCACTTTTTTCTACATATTCAATTTTTTCGTACAGTTGATGTTAAGCTATGAAAATGGAGGGACCACTAGACAATTCAATGATTTCATTCAAAAAATGAAATTGTCTTACGTAGCCTATTCATTTTGTGATATAAGTGTTTTTTCCTTTACCCACATATGAGTATTCAACTCTATTCGCCTCCCTTAATCAAACATTCTACCGCTCTGTCACCCAACCCCACCCCGATCTCTAACATTCTCTCTCTCACCCTCTCCTGCCCACTCTCTCTTTCTCTCCTTCTCAGCCACTTACCCCTCTCACCCCTTCTCCTTCTCGTCACTCTTGCTTCCCCCTCTCTCACATCCTCTCCCTTTCTCTCGCACCCTCACCCTCTCTTATTCGCTCTCACCCACTCACTTTCTCCATCTCTTTCACACTTGCTCCCTTTCTTACTTTCTCTTTTTCTGTGTCTGTGTAAAAATGCATATCTAAACGTACGTAATGGTCTAGGTAGCATGTACCAAATCCTTTGTTGTTGTTAGTATCAACCCTTTCGAAAACGGGAGGAATTTTTGAAATTGGTATACACATAACGAAGTTATTTAAGTAAATGCAATATACAATCAAAACATTCCCTCTGTCGTCTTACAAATAAATCATAATAATTTGTGGAATATGAGTACAACAAAAAAGTTAAACCTAATTAACACCCTCTACTGATTACCGTGTACATCAGTACATCAAAGTGTTATTAATACTAGGTTCAATTATGGCCAACTCGTTCGAAATTAAATCTGCTGTCGTGGGGATTGAAAGGGTTCCTATTTGGTTTGAGAATTAGTGCAGATGTCTGATGAAAGTTTAATGATTCTATTTAAAGCTTAAAGACTTAGTGAAATAAGGTTAAGCCGAAGTATTTTCCAAAGCGGAGTGACAGAATTTTACAAGATCAATTTAAAACTTAAAATCTTTAATAACTAAGATTAATGAAAGGACTAAAATATTTAGCGTTAATGAGGCATGTTTCAAAGCGGGAAATGCCGTTCTATGACGAATCGCCGGGAGTCGTATTTCGATCCGAGCAAGGACTGTTAATCATGAACATAGCTATTTACGTACGCTCCTGAAGCGAAATGTAACACGGGGCTTTAATGCAAATGCGATGTATAATGGTTCATATCGTTCCAAGTGCTGTTCTGTGCCGAACAGGCTCGGGTATGTTGATGGCCCCCGGTTCACTTTGTTAAGTGTTCCCGGCTCGACATTGTTTACAACCGAGAACAACGTCATTTTAAGTGTTTACGAACGTGAGTGGAGCCATACTACACAATGCAATTCATAACATGTGTCCAATTTAAATGATTGAAATGTCTCCCGAAACAAGAGGACTCTTTCATTCATCTTTACAATACGGTTCGCAAAGGTTTAAGACGATAAGGAAAAAATTAGAACAGATTATTCAGGATTTTAAAGAATTGCACATTTAAAAGAAAAATATATTTTGGATTGGATGCGTTACTAAAATTTTGAAAATATGTTGAACTATTCAATGCACATTTTATTGACTTCCTCGAGACTTCCTCCTTCACGCAGGCAAATTGAACACAATATTTCTCCATAAATTTCCACTTCTTTAATCATCCATCAATACAGTCAATTAAGCAAATTTATTTTGGATAAAGTTATCTGACCTCAACAATATAGGTTTATTAATACATATTTGCTTAGTGGTCATAATTGACCGTATTAATTATTCCAATTAATTATTCTTTTTATCTAAGGTTTTTCATCTCAGCCAACAACTTCACATAAAAAGAATAAACAATTGGAATATAATTTTATATGAATAATAATGAGAGTTTCCAATTAGCCTCATCTCTGATGGTTTGTTAATATAAAATTTTAATTTATTTTAAAATTTTAATTGCGTTATTGCAGCATAATTATTTTTCCGTGTAATCTTAGCAATATTTAACAAATAAATTTAATACCGTCTTAATTACAATTGTAAATTTTATGAATATATTTTAAAATATATATTGAAATATAATTTCTTGGAAAAAGTAAAAATAAACTTTTTCAAATATTACATTTAGTTTTATATGTAGTTTTTCGAGAAAGAATTGCAACTATTCAGTTTAAAAAATTAGCCTTTTGTTATATGAACCCGTCATTACAAGGAATAATTATTTAGAAATCAGGTGTCAGAAAAACTTTTCTTTATCGTGCCGACGTTTCGACGGGCACTCTCAAAACGACACGCAAGAATGGTACAATTACACAGAAGACAAACACTTTGAGCCCTGAAGATGGTCTCAATAAAGATCGAAACGTCGGCAAGATAAAGAAAATGTTTTTCCGAAACTTACATCACACCAGGCCACATCTCACGAATTTTAAATAACTATCGATTAACGGTAACTCATCACCAGACACACACAGAGAACAATGAATGACTTAGGTAAAACTGAAGTTTACGGGCTTTGAAAGTCAATTTGTTTTAATAAAAAAATATTTATGTTTAGAAGATGCAAACTAGCTTCCTACAAATGAAATGGTTTATAAAAGTCATAGAATAGATGTTGGAAATCATTATAATTATCAGGGAGTTTATATAAACATCAAAATTGAATTTGCGCGCTTATTTAAAGGAAAATGGTATTTTGGTCGGATTACTATGTTCCAATAAGTAAAAAATTTTCAGCACATTATGCCAATAACTAGAATATCTATGGGAACTAAAACATAAAACATATAATATAATTGAAAAGGAATTTAAAGTTTTTTTTATTTTGAAAATTATTCCAATTTCCGATTTCTGTCCCATTTCACTTTAATTATATACTATAAATTGCATTTCAATATTCAATCCTACTTTTAAAATGTGCCTGGTTGTATGTAAATCGAATATTTCAACCGTATTCTAACAGAATTCCATTACTAGTCACTTCTTAGTTGTTGGATAAGAAAATATTTTCGAAAAAAATAAATAAATAAAATATTAAGTAAATTTCATATTGAATAATACAATACCAATAATGTAAGCAGGTGGAACTATGGTTTCAACCATCTATCTAAAAAAGTAGATACAAATTTAAAAATTAAATCATTCGAAAGGATAATTGGAAATGAACTGAATCCCTTTAGAAAGAATTAAAATTTTATTATTTTTTTTTTTTTTTACTTGTATTTCCAAGACGAAGAGAACCTAGCAGGAGATTATTTGGCAATTCATTTATACATTTATATTCATTTTTATGAATGCGCATTTGAAAAGTATTGACTGGTTAGCATAGTGAAATTGTTATCCTTATATTACGACTTAAAAGTATTGCCATTATAAAAAAAAGAATTTTATTTATATTAAAAATTAAACTCCAAATTGTAACTTCAGTTTTTCCTCTTTCTGACTATTTGAAAATTAACTTCATTATCATCATTATTATTACATGTAAATAATATCAGGGATCTGGGAATTTGAAAAAAATTAAAGAGCCTTAACTTTTTCTAATTATTTAAATTTTCTATTGGATTATTACTTTCCATTATTAGGTTTAATAATTAAAAGGACAAATGATCAACACATCATTTAATTATTTGTTAATAATTTACAATAATTATATTATATTGATGTGTTTGATATCAGTTTTAATATTACAATTTAATATATTAAAACAATCACGGATAAGAAAAACTTGAAAGAACTACTTATCCTCCGTCAAGAAGTCAGTCCCATTTCATCAGAACTTCAACAGATTTCTCAGTACTAGTGTAAATAATTATTGGCATAAAAATAATAAGTTATGGGGATAGGGATAGTTGTTAATTAGTAGACATAATAATCGAAATAAAAAAATAAATCAGAATTATTTTAAGGTCGGAAAAAACGGCGCTCTAATAGGCTAAGCCATCACGACACAACAGAAATGAGGGTTTAGTATGGCAAATGCAGACCATTTTTTACACTAAGTCAAATAAATTAAAGATAATTTATTCATGGTCCGTACATTCTCGATGTTGAATTCCCATCAGTAGCCATCGATAATAGAGGCGATAACTGTCCAGCATTTTAAACACAAAATAAAGACAACATTCAAAGGAAAAGTTCAATAAAACGATTTTCATTGATAATGGATAAAAAGCGATCGCATTTTCACCCTTTACAGCCTTTCAGCGGATTTTTTTTACAAAACGAATACTTTTTCCATAAACCTAAAAGTTTTGTAAATTTTTTAGTAGATAAATAATTTTGAAATGAAATGGACGGAGACCTGATCATAAAGAATAGTCCACAAAAGATCACAATCATATAGAGAATCAATTAGTATAGAAATGAGAAATCAAGTTTTGTATTCTGCTGAGAAGACATCCTTCCCACATATGTCTCATTATACAGATGTATCGCGGCACTAAAGCGACGATCATAACTGTAACAAGGCGTTTTTAAAAAGAAAAAGCGGTCAAAAAGACACTTATAATTGCTTATTATTACTGATCTTCCTATCGCTAAAGGGGTCGTCGAAACGGGGAATATTCGCTGAAGGAATCGCGTTGACTAACTTGAGATTCGCTGAAGATTTATAATCTTTCAAGAAACGCCTAACGTGCTGCAAGAAATGTTAGGGAATAAAGCGAAGATAGAGGAAAAACTTGGCTTATGATAAACGATATCAACACTGTCCTAATGAAAAACATCACAAAAAATAGTTGCTTTCTACTAAGAAACTGAAATATGGTAAAGAAAGCGATGATCACAGCAAAAATTAGTAAAGATATGCAATAAAATTAAGATATGGCGTTCACTTTTAAGTCTGAAACAAGTTATGAAAAACGAACGAAAAAATCCTCCAGACAAGAAGGGCAGAATATTAGATTCCTGCATGATTTCAACTTTAATACTAAGTCTTTAAGTCCAAACTTTGTCACTTACACGAAAGCCTCTCTAGAACTCAAAGACGGTGGAACGAAGTATACTGAATATTAACGAGATATTATATTTTTTTTAAAACAGGGAGATTCGAGGAAAACGTCAAGGACGTTTAGGGAAGAATGAATTTATAAATTGAAAGATGGAAGGATAAATAATTCGCTCATCGGACCGAGAAAAGCGACTAATTGCGTCACATTAAAAAAGGCATAGGAAGAGAGGTTACATAGAAAGAAGACTGAATTCGCAGTTGACTACAGATTCCATGAAACACCCCCGTCAAACACAATTTTAAAAGAATATACTGTATTCTATAAATTCAATTGGAAAGTTCAATTAATTTTCCGTAAGTGATGTATAACGTTAATCCATTATCGGCCCAACTAAAATTTTTGTATGTACGAGGGCGTTCAATAACTTTTGTATAATAGGCATTAAAATTTAGCTTTAACCTACGGCCCTTTTAGCGCACACATTTACATATAATAAAGGTAGTGTGTTTTAGCAAGGGTTGTTATTGTTCGTTGTAGAAAGTACCGCGTCGAAATCCGTGTTGCTTTAATCCCGCATAGATTCTTGTTATTCCTCCTGCCTCACTCGGCCATTAACTCAGTCCGGTTATATTTAAGTGGTAATGTCCAAATCGGTTAACAGCGTCGGCATTCTTAACACATCGACAAGTTTCTCCGACTGGATACCTTTATTTTCAAATGAATTATTTATGTTCTATTAAATAGCCAATTGTTTTGAATTCTCAAAAGGTTTTCTACATTCGTAAGTAATTTAGGTTTATCCTGCTCATAATGCACATTTCTTGATTGGATCATACATTAGAACATACCTTCAAATGTTCAATGGTATAAACCAGGTCAGAAATAACATGAAATTTTAAGTGACAGCTCGTTGCATAAACAATGAAACATTTATATGTCGTATTTTCGAATTCCCATAGTGTACTAATGCTTATGGAACATTCCAACCAATAGATGGCATATAGAATACAGCACACGAGCAAAAAATACAATACGCATTGTTTTTTAAAATAAATTATTTCAGTACAGGCTCGAAAATTGAAATAATTCAATATCATTCAAAAGCGGTTTTGTAGGGAAAATTTTCAGTATCTGTTCGCTAGGTGAATGAAATATTATACTTTTTCCTTTTAACTTTTTAAATATAACAATATAACATAAAATCTCCTTACATATTTTTAGCTATACAATAATATTGGACCAGAGGAAAACTTGTTTATCTTTTCTCAGCAAGTTTGAACCGGTTATTCCAATGTATCGTTACGCGACTTTGACTTTCGTATTGTTGGGGGTTGTTTTACGATTGTGCACGGTCATGATAACGGCCTTTCCTCCATTGTCCCTTATTCTAAATTCTTTGAATGGATCCACCTCCACTCTCTCTACTAGCCCTCGGTTATTATACATAAAACATTTCGGAACCCTTGTACTCTCCAAGTTTTATTAAAGGAAAACCTACCTCTCTTGGTTCTCTCAACCCGGGTTAACTTTGTCAAGCGCATCGAATAAAAACTTTCGTCCTTGTACAAAACAACTTATACAATGTCACTCCCCCTTCACTAACACAATTACACAAGTTTGTCGTTTTGCATTGTATACGGGGGCCGTGTGCTTTTGATCAAAATCATGTTGGGCAATTCCTTATTCTTTCATGGAGTGGAAAAAGTTGAAAGCCTGCACACGCTACTTAGGTTAATTCTTATTTTTCGTCACCCCTGGCAATTATTGCATTTGCATTGCTAATAAGATTATAGTACGGCTCATTAAGACGGTCGGGGAAAAAAAGCCATTAACCATTTCAACTTTTAAACTTTTTCGAGAATAAAATACTAACAAATGAAAATTCCAATTATATAAAGAATAGCCTCTGTTTTTTTTTTTTTTTTGTTTTTTGTAAAAAACTTAATTGCCTAAACTTTTCGTATGATATTTAATTCAGTCAAAGACCGGAAGAAAAAAGTTTTAACTTGAGTTTTATTTATAAGGAGATGTGAGATGTCACAGTCCAAAGAGTTACTAGTATGAACTTCAAACGAACGGCAAAACGACGATAAAAATATATTATACATCAACATATAAATACAAAAAAGTACAGCTTTATAATTTCTGAAAATGCCGAGATCATCCCTTCACATAAAATGACGTGATCGATTACCAGATTATATCAGCTGTCCCAGTTCCAAACTTTCCACTAGTTCAGCTTCCGTCGCTGGTTTCACAAGTTAATTCAATCAGAACTGATTCAATCGTAATGGGATCAAGTCTGAATACGGTTAATGTAGAGATTCTCTAATTAATTATTTACGAAAGCCATCTCACACGGGTTGTTTTAACTCTAGGGGAGAGAGGAATATTTCCACTAGCGTTCCCGCTTCGATAAATCTTCTCTTTGATCAAGCTTGGTAAATCCGTGGACGTATCAGCCTCCTTTAATGGAAAGTGAAGGCATATTGTTGAAAAAAAAGGAGTAGTTTCAGTGTGCAACGGCTGCGTGCAGGTCTTGGATTGATACGGTAAAGGCACGCGAACTGATCCCAATCTGGACAAACAGAACAATTTCTCCTTCCGCTTCCTGCGCCCTGCCGGCAACAATAAACTTATCGGCTAATTGATTCCCCCTTTAAACCTTCGGGATGATCTCCGAAAATAACAGGAAAATGTTTTTCCAATATAACCCAAATTTAATTTAGAAAGTGAGACAATTATTTCAGCTGATTATTCAAATTTAAAACTATAAACAACAACAGTTACCTACACGAATAAACTCTATATTGTTTTTAAAAACAGAAGTATAATGGATAAAAAATACATAAAATCCTTATGACAATTTACGAAAGTTTTTTAATCTTAATAAATACTAAATTTTACCTGACCCTTACCATCACTAGTCATACTATATACACTTAACCAACATAACTGAAGTACCATTAATATTTAATTTTCTATAGGGCTATCGAATTATTTTATCATTTTGTTTTTAATAGATCGAAAGATTGTCAGAACGTGAATAGTCAATTAGGAGGCCCCGAGAAGGGTCGTATCAAGTAGACTTGAGATCAGTCAAGATTTATTGAAATGAAAAAGGAAATTCTTAAAGAAAATCTTAATGATGGTTCACTATGTTTTTTCTTTTAGTTGGTAAAATCGTTAGCTGTAAAAAATTCAGGGCAAGTGCCTCATAATTGATATAATTATGTACTTAAGGTTGATAATTATTCGGAGATCGTGAGATGCTCTCTGGTCTGATGTAGTTTTTAGAAAAACATTTTCTTTATCGTGCCAACGTTTCCGATCTTTATTGAGATCGACTTCAGAGCTCAAAGTGGCTCCCAACACGACAGAAGAATGGCACATCAACATGGAAAACACTTTGAGCCCTGAAGATGATCTCAATAAAGATCGAAACGTTGGCATGGAAAATCTTCTTCTAAAGCCTACAGCGCACCAGACTGCATCCTACAATCTCCGAATCGTTAAACAATGACCATAGCCTGGTCATTTCCGATCACTTTCATCTGCCAATCGAAGGGAATAAACTTTTCTTTTTGTGTTACCTATCATTTTGGTCTGCCGGACGAGTTTCGCCATTTCTATCTTAAGTGGTTGGTTATAATAAAAGATATATAAATATCCAACTCGACTAAAAATAATAAACTTGAGGAAACTCAATAAAATAACTTGACCTAGAAAAATTACACACAAATCAACTAAGGGTGACTGCGAAAGACCAAAACTGTGAGGATATTCTGTCTAAAATTATCGGAAACGGATAAATTATATGTTCATTACCGCGCAAATCAGAAGAGAAAAGTTTACAAAAGGAATGTGTACTTCCATTGTTACTAAAATGACGTATAGATTAATTTTGCTTGTGGGAACGAGACATAGTTGGAATCAGTATCCCATCTTTTTAAGAGCTTTCTTTACCTTAATTTCCATCCTAGCACGTAGACATTATCGAAGTCAATTTATTCTAATTAAATGACTTAGGTAAATAATGTCAACCTGGAGTAATTATATAAATAAAGAAATGTTATTGTGTTTTCTTTCTTATTATTGTTATGTAGAATTAGTTATCATACTTGAATGGAAGAATAAAAGGATAAAGATGAGCCTATAATCACGCTGAGACTGTTGCTAGTCTGACTCAATTATTATTATTATTAGCCATACAAGCCTACGGGGAAATTTTAAATTATGGAAAAACCCTCACAATTTTAAAGCAATTGTTTTTAATTTGAAACAAAGAAGAACAAGGTAGAAATTAACATATCTACAGTCGATTGTAATTCAAACCATTGAAGAAATAAGTCCGAGGAGGGGGAATCTCGAATCTTACTGAAAACCGCCGAGTACAAGAGAAAATTGGCTAAAGTACGACAGATGAAAATAAGAGATTTTGAAATGAAATCTTCCGACAACTATATTTCCCTAATTAAAATCGAAACAGTGGCACGATAAATTCGCTAAGACAGACTTTGAGGTGTGAATCTGTCGTATTCAATAAAGCATAAAACTAATATGATAAAACTAGATATGATTATATTGGGCGAGAGGTCTTTCCGTTAACCCTATTAGCATATTTTAACGCCCTGTCTTTCAGAGATTCGCCTCAATCCCACTTTGGAGAATAATTCAGAACTCTTCGGAACTCGATTCCAACTCGACTTTTTCTCTGGACCTGATATTTGTGAGATAGTTATAAGCATTTAGCTCAATCGATAACGGCATCGAGGACGAATCCAGATCACAGAAGGGTGATTAGGAAGCGGTCGAGAAGGGGCGGATCGTTACAAGACAGTCCAAAATTCGAAATCCTCTTACGCACGAAAAGTTCGTATATCCTTGAGCCATATTATTAGGCAAAAGGAAAAGAGTACTAAAAATGGCCAACAAATGTTTATTCTCGACAATTCAGTATACCTTGTTATATTCTGTTCCATCAACCTTATGATTGGTTGCAAAATTTATTTACTTTTGAAAAATATTTATATAAATCGAGGTTTTCGCCACTTTTGGACTCGGAGCGGTGTCTAGTTGAACCGTATATACAGTCTGGTTTGCGACTGCAACCCAATTAGTTAATTTTCTCATTTCGTGGTAAATTCGAATTTGAATCTGAATTGCGCTTATTCGTGCGAAAAAACACTTATCCTTCGTTTCGTCCAATCACTGTGGATCATCAGAGAATCGATGGTAATCTCCACCACGAGGTAAGGGTGTTCGATTGTGGTGACCCAGAGGAGAGCACCACAGACGGCCCCCTTCGAGGCCATACCACTGACCGCGACGTTCGTCTCAGCCAATCCCTTGTGGCTGTCCTCTCCCAACCGGTTCGGCAAATGGAGAACCGATCCGTCGAGAGTCGTAGAAAAAGATATAGGCCAAGGAAAAAGGACGGAAACGGTCTCACTTGAATTGGACTTTTGGCTGAGGTAGTAACTAGCAGAAGACACCCTTGTTTTTCTCAACGGAAGAACCGAGGTGATCGACCCTGAACCCTCCCCCCATATCATGGACTTCAAAGAGCTGATGAGAGAAATAGGAAGGCTTTTTTCTCTCATCCCAAAAAAGTACGGTTGCCTATACACTGATGACAAAATAAACGCACCACACTTAAATTGGAATGTGTTTAAGTTTATTCATATTTTGCATACAAAAAGTAAGTTCATTTGTAAAGATAAAACATTTAAATTAAATGTTTATTGCCTAATTCTAAAAAAGAGTATTGTGTAAAACATAAAAATAAATAATCCGTAAATTCTAAACCAAACAAAAATGATTTTATCCCTTTTAATTCCGAATATTTTCACCTCTGGCACGAATCGCGTCCGTTAAACGTCTTTACATTCCCTGGGAAAAATTTCTGATAAAATCCTGAGGAATTATTTCCTATTCATGAAGAACAGCCGTTTCCAAACTTCTAGGGTACCCTAAACACTTTCATTCCAAAAGAAAAACTTATAGAACTTCTGTTTTGAAAAGCTATTCGACGTAGAATTCCATGGAAAAGATTTCTGATAAAATCTTAAGGAATTTTCTCCAAAACATCGAGACTAGCGGTTTCCAACTCCTCTAGGGTGTTAAGACCGGTTTCGCCGTCGTACACATCGCGTAAATTTGTTCCAAATGTCTTCGACTGAGTTCAAATCTTCGACCTGGTCATACCAAGCACTCAAATCCAACCTCAACAAGTAGTCATCTAAAATACGTGCTCTATGGGGCCTGCTATTAACATGTATTGGCAAGAATCTCTGGGGGGGGGGGCAAATAGCACCACTTCATGTTCTTCGATCAAGTATATATGTGAAGTTCGTACAACAACCGATACGGTGCGGTCGTCCAAGAAAATACCACCCCAGAACATCAATGACCTACCATGGAATGGCACCTGGGCGACCATTCAGCATGGAGCGTACCTTTCAACTGAGCGTCTCCCTACTCGGTTATCCTAAGATTTTAGACCAATTCTCACCTCATATGAAAACAACTCGTCCCCTATCTTCCAATGTCCAACTCACATGTTCCCCTAGGAATTGAAGCATGGCCATTTTCTGAGGTGAGGTAAGAAGAGATCCACGAACCGGGTGCCGGCTCAGGGCTTGTTTTCATTGAGCCTATTCTTAGTGTCCTGGTGGAATTTACGACTTATCTCATTTTCCGAAATGCTGCGGTTTCGTAGAGCCTGATGACGGATTAATCTATCGTCCCTTTTGTCTATACATCTAGGTCTACCATGTTCTGGCCTTCTAGTGTGAAGCCCTGTTTTTCCGCAGCGCCGAAGAGCCCTTCCTATTGTAGAGTAATTTACAGTATCTCAGTATCCAAGCGACTTCGCGATGGCTGTACCCTTCCTCCCATAATGTTATGTCTATGACACTGTCATTCTCACACAAATGCCTGACTGAAGACATTGAAAAAAAATGAAGAATAAATATATTACCAATTGAAATCAATGAAGGAAAAAGATTAACTTAAAGCTAGCAGAATGGAAAGGCATAATGCGATTTTTCTGAAAATGGGAATAATCAATACAAAAGTAAATAAAGCATTATTTAATGTTTCATTTGACTACGATAATTTCTAATTATGTGTAACTAATGTAGAAAGATAAAGGATTCAATTTTAAACTAAATTAATTGAGTGGGGCGTTAAATATGTTCATCAGTGTAGTTGTAATGTACCTCATTACTTGTATGAAGGAAATCGATGGAGCTGAGGCTAAGCGGAATTTTCAGCCTATTTATTTAATTTATTTTATCGCAAATTTTATGTTGCATACAATACATAGCTGTAACACAAAATGACCTATTGTTTTCTGTACAGCTAGCATAACGTTTTCTAATGCAAATTTTCGCATCTTAGTTTATAATTTTCGAAACAAACCCAATAATAAAACAAATATATGAAAATTCTCGTGATACGTACTTTTATATGTATGTAGCAACATTTTAATAGAGCATTTGATTTTTTAACAAATTTAGTTAAATTACACTTCAAACCAGACAACCCCTAACCCTAAAACAAATAATTCAATGTTTTTATATAAGTGTTTGGTTGAAATGGAAAAGATGGAAAAGTTAGTTTCACGAGCGGGATTCGAACCTACGACCGTCGGCATGACAAAAAAAGGGAAAATTCTAAAGGATGTAAGTTGAGATGGTGTCCGAGTCGATCGAAGTCACGATTTCTCAAATGGATACAGCAACGGCGAATTTAACCGAAGGTCGAGGGATAGAATCCCGCTCGTAACACTGACTTTTTCATTTTAAACAAAACCCTATATAAAGATTAAGTAATTGAAAGAAGTAATTTGGTCAATAGACCACTAAATATAATGGGTTGTAAATAATTACACGCTTTCAACTGACTCGCACGATAAAGAAAATTCAAATTTTATACGTTTAGTAATTAAAATGTTTAACGTGTTATATTCCTGATAAAGCCTGTTTTGACATTCCCGACTTAATAAATAATAAGCACAACAAATAATGTAAACACACACAGTTATAACTCTGTGACGAGATAAAATCCTTGTTGGAAAAAAAGAAGAATTATTCGAAATTACCAGGTATGATATCCAAGGCAAAAAAGTAATACATATTACAAACACATTTCCCCAGTTGATGCCGCCTGACGGTGGCAGCCTCACGCACTGGCTGACACATGACATTTCTTAACACAAAATATGAGAAAGAGAATTTCTTCCAAAGATCCAAATAAAAGACACAGATAACATACGAATAAAACATTTTTGGCAATTTTATGATATTCCTTGAATCAATATTCATTCATATAGGTTTTAAGTGTCTGCTACAAATCGGCGATCTTTATAAATGAAATTATTCAGAAATTGTGAGATGCGGTCTGGTGTGATGAACGGTTCAAAAAAACATTTTCTGTGTCGTGCCAATGTTTCGATCTTTATTTAGATCATCTTCAGGACCTGGGATTTACGCACATTTTTTACATTTAAGAAAAACATGTATGATTTGGAAAAAGTGAATTTATACAATGCAAAAATATATATTTTTTATATTCCATCAAAGTATTTCTATTCGAGTTTTGAGATATTTTTCCTAATTCAGGATTTCTGAATAATCGTCGACAAACGGTCACTAATCACCACACTCATCTCAAAACATTGCGAAATTAAATTCGATTGATAATATACTATATAAACGAATAAACACTATATGAAATTTCGGTAAGCGCGTTTAAACGAGAGCCTATGTATTCAAGTTAAATCTGCAAATACCGAGAACACCAATGTAAACCAGTCAACGTGTATTTCCTGTTGACAGACGATAAAAGTAAATAGGATAAATGGAAGGCCATCATTCAACTTGACAGTTTCTCATTACGAACGTAGGTTTATATAAATTATTCTACGGCAAAAAGCTGATTGGTTGACTGGACGTTCTACATATGGAACTATGCAAAAGTAATACCCTTACAAATAAACAATCAATTTTCACTTAAATGTAAAGAATTTTATATTATTTATTCATTTTTATTAAAAAATATTTATAAAACTGATAATAAAGTTTAAATTGTACCATTTGTGAAAAAGGTAAATTTAATAATGTTACTATCTTTCACCAACTTAAAACTACATTTATATTAAGAAATAATAATTTGTTATTTTGTTAATTGCTTTTTCTGATGGATCAATTAATTACATTGATCTTTTATTTACAGTGGCTACCTTCAGTAGCTTATCATTAATTTAAATATCGTAGTAACTTTAATTATTTACAATTAATCATTCTTGGGGTTGTTCGAAAAACCCTTGAGGTTGAAAACATAATTACAACCTTAGTTAAATATTAAACCCTATTTGAATCTTTTGTTTACATTATTTATCATTATTTGATTTGACTAATCCTTTATTAGATTCGGATTAGACAGACACTAACTTCTGTAAATTGTAACGGGAATGAAAAAATATTGGATTGGAATGATATGGCTGTCCTAAAGTGAAGTGGGGCTCAACCAGTTAGGCATTTTCAGTTCAAGAAAAATCTGGTGCACTTTGAGGTTGATTTAGATGGAAAAAATGTGATTGTCAACATAGAAAAGGCAATGTTCTCAACAAAAAATCCAGCTCGTCTTTTAAGTAATTGTAAAACCATTGTTATATCTAAACTCACCCAACTTATAACCCTTACTTAGCTATTTCCAACTAGTCGAACTAAAATAGAAAAATATTTTAGAATACATCCTAGAAGTTATGAGTTATTTTGAGTTTGAATCGGAATAAGTATATCGTCATTAAGTAGAAGTGCTGCTTAAAAGATGAACAAGAGTTGTAAGAATTGTTGGTACTGATTGATATTTTATAAAGTTTTTATTTTTTATTAAACCCTTGCTAACATATAGCCGCTCTTCATCCAAGATTCACGAGACGGGATCCTTTTTGACTGATCCAGCGTGAAGTCATAAGATACAAGCAGAGACCGTGAGTCAGTATCACTCTAGATGGCGTCAGGTGCTGAGGCCGGCGTCAGTAATGGTCAGTGTCAAATACGGGAACAGTAAATCTGAGACGGTCAGTGTTGTGATGGAGTAATACGCAGAAACTGTGAGCCAGTGACAGTCAAAACCCGAGTTAGACTAAAAACGAGACCTAAGTGGGAGAATCAACACGAAGAACCAGATACACGACGAGTCAGATACAGCCAAAACCATGGCTAGAGTTAAAGTAAGAACCTGAGTTAGAGAGTTAGATACTAGTTCCATCTTAATTCGAAGGTTACATCTTCCCGAGGATTCCTTCGTCAGGAGAGGGCCTACCACGAGCCAAGCCTTCAAGACACACGACAACCTCCTCCCATGAAGGAGTATTAATTCAATTAAGCCCTTTCCCCTGTACAAGACAGTAAGTCCTCTTCAGAAGGAATTCAAAAGAAGAGATCTCTCTGCCACAATACAGTTATAATTGATAATTATAATAAATAATCATTATTGGAGTAATCCACGATTTGCAAGAGGCCAAAGACATTTGATTTTAACTGCCAATTGCAAGGCGATTCACAATCTAGAAAAATAATCATAAAAATTAATAAAAAGGTTATTTTCAAATATGTGTGTGTGTGTGTGTGTGTGTGTGTGTGTGTGTGTGTGTGTGTGTGTGTGTGTGTGTGTGTGTGTGTGTGTGTGTGTGTGTGTGTGTGGTTCTGCTTCCTGTCAATAACGTATTTTTAAAACAATGAAACCGTAAAATTAAAAAAGATAACAGTAATCTATGGACAGACTGGTGTCGCTTCTAGTTAGATCAGAAGCACCTTTTAATCTTCGCCCATCCACGATGCAGGCCAAGTGGAGAGCTCGAAGTTGTTATAATTAATTTACTGGAGGTAATGTAGTATGAAATATTTTGAGAAAAATACAGTAAAACCGTGTCTTCCATAGAAGTAATGGGTTAATTACTAAACTGTTTGCAATTTTATCAAGGCTCCTCTTTTAAACAGAAGCACATCCCGTTTGTCACTGATAGCGGGTTTTAATAGGTCGATTTGGACTAGTACTTGATGGAATTGATTGTCTTATCCTTGGGAAGTGACTCATAAATGTTTACCCATTTCTACTCCGTCCAATTCCCCTGTTTTATAATCTTTGGTTGAAGGCCGCCTCTTAATAAAAACTACATTTGCCTCGACTATACTCGCATCTTAACTGTATTGATCTTTTTATTACCGAAAGGAGATCCTGGTTGTGTTTGAAACGAAAACACGGATTTATACATGAGCTTTTCTTATTAGTTCTGTCAATAAATAATGAAACATGGCTTAGTTTAGATTCAAAATGTAATTCGGCCTGCCTCACTGTTTATTTTGCTCGATTTATACACTGAAATTGAATGAAAAATCCAAAATTGAAAGATAAAACCATTTCAGCCCTTCTTTTTTTGCACAAGATAAGCAACAATGTTTTTCATCTGACATAAGTAACAGAGTTATTGAGGAATTAGCGAAACAAAAATATGACCATTACAGACGGATATTACCATTGTTTTAATGGAAAATCCAGTTTCAAACATTTGTCAAACGCCCTTTAGATTAAATTAAAATGAAAGAAAAAGTTTTTCAATAAAATCATACGAACTCAAATGTTTATCTTATGACAGACTTGTTTAATACACAGTAAACAAAAATGTCCGATTAAATTATGAAATGAAATGTGTTAAAAATGATTTAAAGTGTAAAAGGAAAATTCGACTTCTGGAATTACTCGACACCTCCGCAAATTAAGAAAGAATTCTAATTAAAAGAGAGCCGACAAATTGAAGAAGATAGTGGTTTTATTGCAAGAGGTTTTCCTTGATTATAAGATAAAAGGAAAAGTTTAATAACTGCTGGGCAATTCCTTTGAGGTTTGATCCAATGTGGTAATTATATTAATTAATTTGTTAAATATTGTTAAAGAATTCAGGTCGGAGAGAAGTTGGTGTTTATGTTTTAGACAAACAGGAATTTCATATGATCCAAAATTGCTGCAACCAACTACACTACCTATAAAAAACAACCGACCAACTGCCGACTGGTTTTTGCACGAAAAATAGACAACTTTAATAATACGTATTTTCTGAGCCTTTAAGTCACAAACCTGCCCTTATTTTATTTAGAAAATTTTAGGATGAACAAGATAGGTTTTTCGAATATTTTCCAAGCTCTAGATTTAATCAGGATGTGTTGTGATTAGTGACCATTAATCGATAATTATTTAGAAACCGTGAGATGCGGTCTGGTGTGATGAAGGTTTCAGAAAAACATTTTCTTTATCTTGCCGACGTTTCGATCTTTATTGAGATCATCTTAAGGGCTCAAAGTGATTGTCTTCTGTGTAACTGTGCCATTCTTGCGTGGCACTTACGCCCACTCTTGAGCCCACTAGACAGCATCTCATGATTTCTAAATAATTAATCAGTAAATTCAAAAATTTTCGGAAACATGTTAATTTTTGCACTTTGTACGAAAACTGCAAATCCAATTGTAAAGCTAGGAAATTGTTCCGAATTTTTCAATTTAGGAATGACTGACTGAAGCGACGAAAACATTTAAAACGCCATGTTGTTAAGCGTTGTTTTTAATTTTCTAAAAAATGAGACCTAGCTCTAGACTTAAAAGGCTAAGAAAATATAAATTTTCAAAGATGGCCGTGTTTTCGTGCAACAACCACGTAGTCTGTTTATTTATGGATTGAAATTTTTGTTCAAGTCTTTAAAATATCTCGCACCTAGTTAATTCACTATTTTCAACCAGATTTTTTCCTCTTGGTTAAAAACATTCCAGAAACTCATCCATCGCAATTAATATCAAGGACCGTGTTTGTGATACGCGCTTGAACGAAGGATCGTATATCCTTCGCCTCATTAAATTAATCTGCTCTAATTAACCAATGAGAAAATAAGGAAGAGGAAAAGATTCGTGAGCATAACAATATAGAACACTATAAATAAGGACTGGATCGTCTTTTCTTTTTTGATAGAGGTCGTTCAGAGCCCTCAAAGGTCGTCTGCTCGTTCCATGTTCACTCGCCTTTAACATAACACCCTCCTTTTTTCTTCCCCCTTCGTAATAGGCTCAACAAGTCTCTTCATGCTGGGTATGTGAGTGTGAAGGCCTGAGGATACCTGTTGATTTAATTCGTCTCTCCTTTCCAGTCAGGATTCAGATGTGAAAGTAAACACGAAAACGTGAATGTCAAAAGTTAAACTGCTCTTAGGATATTATGTATTATGTTGCTTACTTCAATAACAATCAAACTATTTTCCAAAGAATCTTTATCAGGGAAAAATAATTTTTAGTATAAATTAAATATAAAAATTATTAAATTCACTAATTTCGTGGTCCGCTTGACCAATTAATATATTACAATTAATTAAGGTTTTTAGTTGAGATAAAAAAGTCAGTATCACGAGCGGGATTCGAACCCGCGATCTTCGGCTAGATATGCCACTTCTCTACCACTTGAGCTATCGTGACCTCGATCCTCTCGGACATCAACTCCCCATCTCAACCTCACCTTACGAGTTTTCCCTCCTTTTGCCATATTTCAGTGGTAGAGCTCAGTGGTAGGTAAAGTCGACAGAGAATAGATAGAACAAAATGGTCGGAATCGATCCAACTACAAAATAAATTATTTTTCGTGGTCCGCTTTACAAATTTATATATTTCAATTAATTAAGGTTTTTAGTTGAGATAACAAAGTCAATGGCACGAGCGGGGTCGAACCCACGATCTTCGGCTTGATAAGCCACTACTCTACCACTTGAGCTATCGTTCAACCCCACCCCCCATCAATGGGAAAATTTTTCGCCGAGAATCAAGTTGATTAAATATTTGAAAAATGGCAAAACGGAGGGAAAATTCAAAAGGTGGAGTTGAGATGGGAGTTGGTGTCCGAGTGGATCGAGGTCACGATAGCTTAGTGCTAGATAGTGGTAGAGCAGCGGTGTATCTAGCCGAAGGTCGTGGGTTCGAATCTCGCTCGTCACATTGATTTTTTTATCTCAACTAAAAACCTTAATTAATTGTAATATAAAAATTAAAAATTAAAGCCCGTAGCCCAGATTTAACCCGAAAGGACTTAGACGGGAAACACTTAAAAGTTAATCCTATTCCGTTCGTTCACAACTAAAGATTCAGACATCCTGGGCTATTGTGAGAGAAGTATAGCTTTTGATAAACTCTTGGAAGCTATAAAATCTGTCAGCAAACGATGCCAGTTTGTTCTTCTCTACAAATTTGTCGAAAGTCTTTTTTGTTTAATTTGTATTATTTTTATTTTTATTAATTTTCATCACCTTAATGTCTATTTTTTATAAACCGTTTGTGAACGAAAAATCAATTTTTTAGCAATTAAATGTTAATTTTTACACAAGTGGTACGTGACTTTGAGAAAAAATTATTTAATTAGCCTTAAAGCTCATTAGTCATTAGTAAAGGTACTTTTCTGTAAGCACCATCTGTGCCAGTATTTACAGAAAAAAACTGAATTAAAACAAAGACAAGAATTTTTGAAAACCGTAAGAGTTGGTCTTTTTACAGATTTTTGTATTTTGTTTTCTTAACCCACAAAAAGTCAAATGAATCTTATATGATTTTTTCTATTTCCATTGATGTAATAAAATTACAATAGGATAAGAATTTTATGATTTACCCTGGGCATTATAGAAAAAAATTGTTAAATGTTGAAGTAATATGAAAAAAGTGAAAAGCCAGAACCTCCGAAGACGAAACACCCTGTATATATGAAACCTATCCGGCTTCTGTTAAAGTATAATTGCAATCAACAAACGTCATAGAAAATTACAAGATTAAGAAAAATGTGTTTTGCGTTGGTTTTTATGAAAGGATGACATAATAAGCCATAATATTATGTTATATAATTTATAAATATAAAGTGGATGTTCATGTAAAATCAAGCTCGTAAATCCTTCATTTTTTAATCTTCTTCTTTTTTTCTTTAATCCTTTTATTTTCTAGAAATTGTAATTTTATAATGTTATGCTAGTGTCGTACTTAACATTTTAGATACTGAATGTAGACTGATAAGTTCGAAGAAGTATTTTCAACCAGTAAACTTGAAGACACAACTATATCGCAACATTGCTCACTTGTCGCGTAAGGTATTGGATCAAAAAGAAAGAACCACATTTAACGACCGCTTTCACCAATCTTCCTAAATATGAATCATCAGTGGAGTCATTATGTACTTAACCATACTTTAATAAAAATTTCGAACATATTCGACAATATTGTATTCCCACATACATATCCATAAACGTACACCGACTCGAACAAAACCGAAGTGACTCAAAAATACCTTAGTGACCTATATACGAAATTTCCAGCCGGCCATCTTATATCCACCGAAGGGTCACTCCCAAATGGACGAGTAGGGTGTGCATTTTACGATCCCGTGGAGAATTACAGCGAAAAATTTTCACTCCCACAGTACCTATCCATATATAGCGCAGAATTGATTGCGATAAGGGAAACTATGAAGTATGCGAATGACAAACAATTCCCAAATGCCCATATGTACCGATTGTAATACCTGTGTTCAAAACCTTCGTAATGACAAAAAGTTATTTATAGATGATCACGTCCACAGGGCATAAAGTACTAATCACTTGGATCAAATGTCACACGGGGTTCAAACACAGTGATGTCGTAGATAGGCTAGCAAAAGATGCCACCACACGGACAGCACTCTAAATGTAGCTGTAACCAGAAAAGACCTGCATTAAGGTTTAAAACAGAAGATACATCGGCAGACCAAATACCTTTCAAACAACAAAGGTATATTCTACAAAAATATGTTTCCGTTTAGTAGGACAAGAGCCTTGGTTCAGCACAGAAAATAATATAAACAAGGCATTTTGCAAATCGATGGTAAGGTTACGATCCAATCACGGACTCTGCAAGTTATACCTCAACAGGTTGAATGACATTCGTCACCTTACTGTGAAGACAGTGGAACATACGAGGATCTTGAACGCATTATCATACACTGCAGGAAACACGGGAATGAACGCAGAAATTTGTTCGATAGACGTTTTTAATGCCAAAGAATAATAAGAATGCCAATAGACTTAGCAATATCAATTGAATAATGATGTTAAATCACGCTACAACTCCATCTATGTGTAAGGTTTTATATTCAACTTGTTTTTATTGGTTTTTAATCGAAATTTTAATCTTCACTTTAAAAGAGAAACATTTCATTTTCTCTTAAGACAGAGTGAATAGTGTTAATTACAGCCAGATATATTTGATCAGTGCGTTTTGATATTTATCATTGGTAAAAAACGAAGGGTAGGTCTGCGATTCTATTTTAGAAAAAAGTGTGGGGCTTTCATTCTACGCCATATTTGTCTAAGGAACGTTCTCATATAGAAAAAAAACATAACTAGCGATTAATGAACATATGGCGAAATTTTGTGCACATATTTTGAACTTTCAGTATTTAAAGATCAATTCACTAGTTCGTGGTCCGCTTGACCGATTAACTAAGGTTTTCAATCGAGATTTTAAAAAAGGGAAAAAGGAGGGAAAATTCAAAAGGCGTGGTTGAGATGGGAAGTTAGTGTCCGAGTGGATCGAGGTCACGATAGCTCAAGTGGTAGAGCAGCGGCGTATCAAGCCGAAGATCATGGGTTCGAATCCCCCACGTGACAATAATGTGACAATTGTTATTTTCCATTTTAACAAGGAAGCACGTCTTTTGTTCTTCTTCTGAGTAATTGAGACTCTTGGTCAATTATTTCAAATTTCGAAATGTCAAATTTATGCCTACTTGATATTGAATGTTTTGATAATCCGCTACCATATTTTTAAAATTAATTGAAAGTTCTCATTAACTATTAAAAAGGTTTAAGAAGATTATCTAAATTATCCCTTGAAAAAATCAAAAATACGTCACAACGCACAAATAGGAGATTCATTTTAAAAGTTACCTGATCTAAAATCATTTAAATCGTTCATTAGGAGATCTGCAAAGATGGGGTCAAAACAACTGATGATGGCCTTAAGATAGGTCGAAACCTTGACAGTAGCAACTAAATTTGCTTTTTTCTTCATGACCATACCTTGATCCTGAATAAACATTCTAAGTTTCTCCCTTACATCGTGAATAGTCGGGACATTAATGACTTTGGTTAAGCTCCACTTCTATTTTTAAATTACGAAATGAATAATAAAGTAAAAAAACATACGCACTGTGAAAAGACTACGTTTATTGGCTGAAATTAAATAATAGACGTACGAACCTATTAAAGGCGACTAATTTACAGATAAGACTAAAGTTTTAATCTTCTGTTATTTAGGTCAATTCACTTTTCGAGCGTTTGTGACTCGTAGACGAAATTATAATGAGTCGTTTTCATTATCCCGAAAAAAGTTAGTAACTACTTCTACTAGTTTTACACCAACAAACAATGAAATCTAAGTTTGATTCTAACTGTTGGATAATTAACTTGTGGACTGAATTGGTATTTAACGAGTGTTGAGGACTGGGGATGTTAAAAAATACAACTGACTACCACCAGACTCTCTGCCCCCTCGTGGCACTCCTACACCCATTGTCCACTTCTTCCTTTTGCAAGCCCCACAAATCTCCATCCGACGCACTCGTAGTATAGAAGGGTTCAATTGAAAAACTATTAGGAAAGGGAGGTACCCCATGATTTTACGAACAGGTAAGGCAAAAAGACTACTAGCACGGTTAGACGGACTGATGGGAAATAGAACAATTAGGCAACAAAAGGCATCGCCACTTATAGAATACTTATAGAATATTGATATACTGTGCGAATTAGTCTACTGGTAGTGACGTCTGTTACCAATCGATACGAGAAAAGTCGAGTATTTTCTGTCGTTAGCGAGTGTTTTGGTATCGAATATTCGCTGTTTCGAATACGTTTTGTAATATCGTAAAGTGTACTCAAATAGATTCTTCATCGAGTGTTTAATTAATATAGAATTTTCATTTACCGTTCGAAACTTATCTCTCATCAAACTGGAAATTGACTAGTTACTGCTAAGAACAGCTAACGGCATGTGTCAAAAAAGTTAATCGAAATTTTTAATTGGTAGTTGGTAATTGTGGCATAATTCTTTCCCGCGATGCACCTTGCACTTTCAATTTCAGTAATTTCTTATAAAATGCTTTTGTCTTCAAGTCCCTAAAACGATTTCACTTTCCTTCTCGTATGCTTTAATCAAGTCTCCTCCCAAAAGTAAAGCACCAACAAGAGGTTATTTTTCTAAGAAAACTGAATCGTTGGCATCTTGTCAACTTTGGAGAATACAGTGGATTTCAGCTTTTCAATCCCCGAAATAATCTTTACAATTTCCTATAAAGTCTCAAAAGACTATAACGGAGAGGAAGAACACATGAGATCAGATACAATGACATGGTACAAAGATAGCTTCAAAACAAACGAAGGAACCGGATCAGGCGTTTTCTGTACAAGCCCAAAATATGAGCAATCAAACTCATTAGGGAAGTATAATTCGGTCTTTCAAGCGGACATACATGCCATCAATGCTTGTGCCCTGGAAAATCTTAGATGAGGTTATACTGACAAAAAAATCTTCATCAGATCAGACAGCCAAGCAGTTATTAAAGGATTAGCATGTAAAAGAATTACACAAAACTAGTCAGTGAATGCATCCAAAAATCCAAAACCTGGGAAAGAACAACAACCTGATGATATCTTGGGTGCCAGGACACAGGGGAATTTTGGGTAACGAGGAAGCAGACAAACTGGCCACAGGAGGATCTGCAAGACCATACATAGAATCCTTGGGATAACAAAAACAAACATAGAATCTTCCATCGCAGAATGGATCCAAGCAAAACTAAAAGAGAAATGGATAAACTCTAGCGGTGCTGGACATAGTAAACTTATGTTATGATGAAACAACCCTCACCAAGATTAGCATAAACATTGCTGTAATTAGAGAGGGCAAAACTAAGCGGAGTGGTGGGGCTACTAACCGGCCACTGGTATCTGAGAAA
This sequence comes from Cimex hemipterus, assembly GCA_039619505.1. NCBI lineage: Eukaryota > Metazoa > Arthropoda > Insecta > Hemiptera > Cimicidae > Cimex > Cimex hemipterus. Next base: position 11,734,818 of record CM077102.1, read on the forward strand.
ACATCTACACAACTATGATGATCCCATCTGCAGATATGTAATGAGGAGGAGGAAACAGCCAATCATATCATCTTCGAATGCAGCAGCTCAATGGAGGTTGAACCTAACGTACCAAAAAGACTTAGGGAATCAAATTACAGCAAATACAGTCAATGACCTGATACTTCTAAGAAGGATTGAGTCCATTGACTGAACTAAGGAACCAGGAAGTTACAATAAGCCAGAAAGCTGCGGTGCCTGGGGAATACAAACCCCTCTTCCTAGTACCCTTTCCACCATACCATACCGTACATCTTTTCAAATATTTGAAAGCTAAACACCCGTTGATCAATTGTCTCAAAACTCCATAACGATAAAATTGAAAGATCAATTGCCTTCAAATATGTTGGCAGCTTTTCCGTTTTGGAACCTACGTACCCACTGTATGAAAAAGTACTTAAAAATAAAAAAATAACGAAACTACTGATATGAGAAGGAATGTAATAATTTCTGTCGCTACTTGGGTAGTATGAAATATATGTATAGTATCTAGTACTGGTATAGAATATTTTCCGATATCGTACGTCACTATCTACTGGTCTCTTTGTATTTCTATTATCTTAAGAATACATCCGATTTTAACATTACGGAGAAAATAATGACAAATAAATAATGGTTGTTGTTTTGCTATTGTAGTCAGACACTGTCAAAAAACCTTTAATTAACAATAGTCAACATCTCAAATAAATAAATACATGCTACAGGCACCAAAATAACAAGACTTTTTTAAATTTAGTAAAATTGTTGTTTCTCTGAAAAAAAACTTTCCCATTAGCATTAGACAGTTTAACAACACTGAACTAAACCCTTTTTGCATTTCTAAATTCCATTGACCTGTTTTCCCCCCTAGGAATTAAATAAAACGCCACGGTCTTGGTATTAATCAACCGGTGTTAAACAACGCTAGGGAATGTTAACGCCAGTAAGGAATTAGTAGGAAAACGGTAAACAGTGAGGAGGCCCGTTTATTTTAATTAAACAACTGCTCTAGGGAGTATTCTTTTAATTAAATAATTCATAACATCTTCCCTCTGTTTATGTTCATTAAAAGGACGGTGGGACAAAACCGTACGCTTTATAACAGGCAACGGATGTATTTTATATATATTAATTTTTTTTCTAATTTCTTTTGTCTAATAAATCGGACCGCTACCTTCCCACTACCTTCTCAACCATGGAGATCATATCGTGCTCATTCCATAAATCTTAAGTGAAGCACATCTGAGTTTAAACTTTATTTCCGATCTGCTCAACAAGAGTAGATCCAAGAAATTTCCTATTTCTGAACTCATCTTGAATATATGTTGAACACAGAATCAAACATTATATCTTCATGCCTAAATTTCAAAAACAAAATCTCCATTAATAATAATAAAAATCTTTCAATTATTTACTCTTTTTATAAGGTATTGGTTGAGATAAAAAAGTCAGTGTCACGGGCGGGATTTGAACCCAGAAACTTCCGCTAAATACGCCCCTGCTCTACCACTTGAACAATCGTAACTTCGATCTACTCGGACACCAACTTTGGCACAGGGGAATTTTGGGTAATGAAGAAGCAGACAGACTGGCCAGAGGAGGATCCGCAAGACCATACATAGGCCCCGAGCCTATCCTTGGGATATCCAAAACAAACGTAGAATCCTCCATCGCAGAATGGATCCAAATAAAACAAAAAAATGGATAAACTCTAGCAGTGCTAGACACAGTAAACTCATGATAAAACAACCCTCATCAAAACTGGCAAAAACACTGCTACAACTGGAGAGGGCAAATCTCAGAGGAGTGGTAGGGCTACTAACCGGCCACTGGCATCTGAGTAAACATCTACAAAACATGGGCATATATAATAGTGATCCCATTTGCAGACTATATAATGAGGAGGAGGAAACAGCCACTCATATCATCTTCGAATGCGGAGCAACGGCTCAATGGAGATTCAATCTTACGCACAAAAATGACTCAGAGAACCACATTGAAGCAATAACAGTCAATGACTTGATAATCCTAAGTAAAAGGATCGAGTCTATTGACTAAACTAAGGAACTAGGAAGTTACAATAGGCCAAAAGGCTGCAGTGCCTGGGGCACACAAACCCCACCTCCTAGTACCTTTGCCACAATAACCTAACCTAACCTTCCGGATGGATCGAGGTCATGATAGTTCAAGTGGTACAGCAACGGCGTATTTAGCCGAAGGTCATGGGTTCGAATCCCGCTCACGACACTAACGTTATTATCTCAACCAATACCTTACATTAAGATTAATTAATTGAAAGACGTTATTCGGTCAATCGGACCACAAAATCTAATGAAATTAATCAAAATATATTTCCAGAGTGGAATTAATGCTTAAAAAAGTCAAGAAGACAAAAGCTCTTATGCGTGAAATTCTGACGCTTTCGTAATATAGGCACTGCAATCGTAACTGGAATATAATATAGCTGAGATTTGGTTCACATAATACAATATTGGAAACGAGCTTTCAATATGAACCTGATCAGGTTGCCCTTCGGTGATGAATTATGAACGATTAATCTAAATCATTCGACAGTGTTAGCCCAGGATTCGGAATATATCGCTGATGAATTAACAGCCACAATTAGTTATTTCAAATAGTACGGTAAGGATTAGGAAAATTTGTTGAAAAGTTGCCAAGATTAGCCAGAAGACTAAAATAAAAACATGTTGGGGAAAAAAGTATGACAGACAAAGTGGGTATTTAAAGCAAACATCCTGATAACCAATGCGAATTACCCTCCTTGATCTGGAATAAATTACAGGACAACAAGGAACAGCGACTTTCTCCTCCTTACTTATAACCCAAAAATTCTGCCATCTAACAACGCCGTTGCTCTTCAAATAACAGATAAACAGACGCAGTTAATCATTTCAAATGCTAACTTAGCAATGGTTAATTCTAGCCAATCGTGTTTTCTTCTTTGCCAGAGGTCAAAAGCAAACAGCTTAGAAAAATCATTATAAGCGAGCAAGTGGAAGTAAAAAATAATAACCAATGCAATGGGAAACTTGATCTCTATTAAATAATTAATGGAGATATAAGGTTCAGCGTCTTGCCTTTTCACTAATAAGAACCACAATGCCGTGTAACTAGAACGCCGTTTCCGATCGATATCATATTTCGCGAAATTGCGATACTCTCCCCCGAATGGGACAACATAAGGAAAACTATAACGCAGTAAACATAACAATAAAATTCGTATGCTTGTAATATTAACTTTTTGAATAAATCTGTTTTTATGGGTTTTTGTAGTAATGATGTGAAGGGGCTAACGATTAGTACTAGCAATTGTTTCACATAAACAACGACAATTAAATTACTATAAAATAGTACTTTTCTTCTTTATTTTAATATTGTAAACCACTTAATTTTCAATTAATAAACATTTTTAATCGTTGTCCATCCAAGTTTAGAACAAACTTTCGACTTTTATAACAATAAGTACAAAACAATTGCAAAAGGTTAAACATGTTATTGGTTGCAAATAGAGTTATCTTCGATCAATCCATCTTCAAAGATCCCACGAATCCCTAGAGAGATTACCTAAGAGATGCGCTAAGTAGATTTGCGGTTGGGGGTGAATAAATATCTCGAGCAAAGATCAAAGATAAAATCATTTTTTTTAGTTTTTGCTAAAAACTCTCAATTCAAAAAATAAATAACCTGAAATTATCACCTTTAAATAGACTAGAAAACATTTATTTCCAATATATAAATATATACCAAATATATAAAACATAGGTTCCTAATTCAATGACTTTTTACATTTGTGGACAGTTTCTTATGGTATAAACTGTTTCTTCAACCTAGCCTACACTAACAGGTAACTTTGCAAAATGGCAATTTGGAGCAAAAGGCGTAGATTTCATTTTTTCTCATATTCTAATTTCAAGAATTTTTACAATGTGTGGTGACTAGTGACCATTAATCGATGATTATACAGAAATGCGGTCTGGTGTGATGTAGGTTTCAGAAAAATATTTCTTCGTGCTAACGTGTCGATCTTTATTGAGATCATCTTCAGGTGTCAGAAAATCTTTTCTTTATCGTGCCGACGTTTCGACGGACACTCTCAAAACGACCCGCAGGAATGGTACAATTAGAATGGACAAACACTTTGAGCCCTGAAGATGATCTCAATAAAGATCGAAACGTTGGCGCGATAAAGAAAAATTTTTTCTGAAACCTACATCATACCAGACCGCATCTCACGATTTCTAAATAATTATCGATTCACTAATCACCACACATAACGTATAATATGAATGAAATATCGATAACTTTGGAGAATGGTAAATTTGGGCAAAAACCCAGATTTGGTTTTTATTCCCATTTTCTATTTTTTTTTTTAATATTGTCCTACCTGCAACGTCTTAACGCAATCGAAGGCTTAATTTTACATAAACATCCATTTTATAACTTGTAATTAATGTTGTAGTGAATATTGAGTATTGTTGCTGTTCAGAGTTTGTACACTTAAAATAGTTCCACCATGATAAACGAGTAAAGTGTGGTGTAAATGCACAAAAATGAAACTCAAGACAATTATATAATTATATAGAAGGCAAAAGCAAACAATTTCTGAAAATTAGCTATTTTAAGAAAATTTGAAAAATTAATCGTATTTTGCAAGCGAATCCTATATCCGAATAACCACGTCTGCTACTCTACATCGACAAAATACTAACTTTGATCCACATACAAGACAAAAAAAAGCTGACACTATAAATGATCAATGATGGAGTGAGTGTGCGGTTCAATCCTTTTTAAAAAGATAGTTCCTAACTCACAGTTCTTCACAAAGTTCTTTTGCAACGATCCGGATTTCGAGTCATTCGGCTCATCATCAAGTACTTGCAGTGACCCCGCTAATACCTCCGCCAAAGCGACGTTCCAATTAGCAGCTGGTTTTTTAATGGCGCTCAATTTGAATGTGCGGAACGCGAAAATTATAACACAAATGATTATTATAATAAGAAACGTGGAAATTATAACAAATAAATGTTACAATAATAAAAACTGTAAGAAATTAATAATTAAAGATAAACGTCAGAAAATTAGAAAAAACTTACTGTGAGTAGGAACTATCTTTTTAAAAAGGATGGAACTGACACTTTCACGTCTACTGACAAACGATCATCACAAATAATTGATAAACAACACGATAGTAAAGCCGATTTGGACGTAAGAAACTCAAATTTAGGATCGAACATTTTAACTATTTTATAAGTTTCTCGATCTCCGAAAAATAGTGAACACGCCCTTCTTATTATATTATCACATTATTATATCCGCTAATTATACCAAACATAATGACAATAACATACTTTTGCGAAAGATATTATAAAATCCCGGTAGAAAAATCTCAACAAATCCCTGTCATTACACCCCAATCCTTTAGTCCTAACTTTAACCCCGTGCTATTGCCAATAATCCTCCCAGAAGATTAAAGCGGCAATGGCATCGCGACCTGTTGGGCAGTGAGACTTAGCCAAAAGACGAGAAATCACTTTGCATTCTAGAGTTGGACGTTTCTTTTATTTTATTATATATCAACAATTTTACATGAGGTATGGTTAAATACCTTGTAAAAAGGTGTTGAGATGTAATTCAAAATTGAATAAAAAAGAAGAAAAATGTTGTATTAAGCCGTATAATATAGATTATCCGCCTGTGAGTTCAACGCTAGGTTTGCTGTTTGTCTACCCTGATGAAAGGCGTTGGTAATATAAATAAAATAGTATTTTCACACAGATCAAAATCCAATAATAGTGTTAAACTGCATGCTTAAAATACTAGTATACATTTCATCACAGCCATAAAACAGCATTTGCCAATTATGTCAGCAATGACAATAAATATCAGTGTTCTGTAGATTTCCGAGAATTAACGGCTTCGTTGCTTCGCCCAAACGAGGATTTGTCGGCCGTGTGATACCCACGCTCGGGGCCAGGCGAATTTTGTATTCCGCCGCGTGAATGTATATTTACGTAAGTAACAAAAGGTGTAGTCCCAAATACGTGACCTGATACTCCATCGGGCCCGAACCAATACATGTCCCACGCTCTTATATTTTGTCGACAGCCTTTTTGTTTTCTTTTACTTTTTTTTTCATTTTTGCCTTTGCACAATTTTTATATAAATCGATAATGATAAAGTTAAACTTGACAATCTTTTAAAGGAAGTGGAAAAATTCCATAACTAGCTAACACAATAAAATATACGCACTGCTTTAGCTCAATATCTAGTTAACAACGGGAGGCTACAAATGTAGGATAACCATCAAACTTTTTTTTTCATACTAGGCTGACAAATATTAAACACATATCCAAATTCTTGCCAAGAAAAAAAATTTAACTAATTTAAATCAGGTTTTTGCCTTCGCTGTACATGTATTTACTTCAAGAAAAAGATTTTTTGAGTATGAAAAACTATTAAAATAATATAATTTTTTTTCTTGCTAAAAAAATATTTTATGTACTGTGCAAAAACACGAAAATTAATCATCGGAGCCAATTCGAACTGCCTATTATAAAATATAATACATTATTTGTGACCGAGCGACGTAGCATATTTATGAGAGGGATTGGTTGAGATAAAAAAGTCAGCGTCACGAGCGGGATTCGAACTCACGACATTTCGAACACTACTCTACCACTAGAACTATCCTGACCGAACCACTCGGACACTAACTTCCCACCTCAACCTCACATCTCGAATTTTCCCTCCTTTTTGCCATTTTTCAAATATGTGATCTATTTGATTCTGAGCGAAATGAAATGAACACGGAGAGCTTTCGTGAAGTATACTTAAGTTTAATTATTTAATCCATTATAGTTCGTGGTCCGATTGACCAATTAAAGTCAGCGTCACGAGCGGGGTTTGAACCCACGACTTCGGTAAATACACCATACCACCTGACCTATCGTGGGTTCGCATCCCGCTCATGAGGCTTTTTTATCTCAACTAATAACCTTAATTAAATATAATAAATTAATTGGTCAAGAGGACAACGAAATTAGTGAATTTAATGAAGTATACTTCACTAAGTCTCTCCGTTGCTATTTCATTTCACCAATACATTTCATAAATATTAATTAATTTAAAAATGTTAATTGGTCAACCGGATCACGAACTGTAATGGATGTAGCAATTTAGGTTGAAATATTTCTATATTAAGAAACAAAGTTGATATCATTTTTCGTGTCCCGTTACGAAAAAATCCCTGAATACAAATTATCTCGAAAATCATAGAAATGGTGATCATTTTGAAACGTCTCCATCGATTTACAGACACCTTTGCAGGGATTTAAAAGCTAAAAGCCGTACGAAAAGGCTCAAACCCACCGGAAATAAAAGATAAAACATTCGAGTAGTTTTCATTGATTTTATCCTTCTTTTCTTGTGGATGTATCTCAACGTCATTGTATATATATGTGTGTGTGTATATATATATATAAAACTTTTTTTAAATTCAATAATACTATAAAAAATATTCAGGGGTGTATCAAAGGAGTATTTATTCTCAAGTTCAAAAAGAAACAATGACCAAATGACACGCCTAGTAGAATTTAAAAAAATAATATTAACTTTTTTGTTAATGAAATATATACTACTTGCACTCACAAATCAATTTTGCGTATGAATAAGTAAGTAGCCATAGTTTTAACAATTACTCGGATCGTTGGTCATCTTTTTTTTTTTTTTTTTTTTTTTTTTTTTTTTTTTTTTTTTTTTTTT
>CM077102.1:11743036-11769541 GCA_039619505.1 Cimex hemipterus
TAAAATAACACTTTGAGAAGTTCTTGTCAAATCTGGGCTTATTTTTTACTTATATACATGACCATTTGATCTTTGATGAGTTCTTGTTAATTTAGTGCGTAATTGTTTATTCATAAAAATATACATGAAAATTTGATCAGATAAAATATTATCATCAGATCATAATCTTCATTATAAATAAGCATGATATCGACGTGGTATGTTTGTGAATCTACATTTCAATATATTTCGTATTTATAATGTAAATCGAAGCTGATCAAGGGCCAGTTTGTAAGTAAGTATTTAATACGACTTCCATCCAGGCAGTTTCATCTTTCTACGGTTCATAGAGGTACGACATTCAATTAGAAGGTCCTATTATCCGTGCTTATTAACGCCCTAGATATCAACTTGCGGAACTTCGTCGTACCTCAATGTTGTGCAATTAGGTATTGTAATACAACTGAGCAAGTAAGCAGTTTCCTTAATTAATGTTCCGACAATAATTGGTGCTTAGAATTTTCCTATGATTAGATACTAATTAAAGGCGGCATGTACAATGGAAACCTCAAACGTGAAAATAAGGGTATAAAATAAAACAAGCCGGCTTAAATAGCAAGAGTTCCCAGCGCAGTATTGACAACGGCTTCCATAAATATCTAAAAGCTATAAAAATCTTCTTCGATATTTAATAAAATAATGTGTGTAGAGATTAGTGACCTTTAATAGATAATTATTCAGATATCGTGAGATGCGATCTGATGTAGGTACCAGAAAAACGTTTTCTTTATCGTGCCAACGTTTCGATCTTTTATTGAGATCATCTTCAGGGCCTGGGATTTACAAACATAGTTTACATTTAGAAAATGCAAATAGGATGTGGAAAAGTGAATTTATACAATGCAATTGCATGAAGATGATCACAATCAAAGATCGAAACGTTGGCACGAAAATGTCTTTCTGATACCTAAATCACACCAGACCGCATCTCACGATATCTGAATAATTAATAAAATAACGTCATTCTTTTCCCTTTTTTCTTTGAAGTTGACCAAATGTTCGTTAAAGTCTGGCACGGATGTCTGAATTATAACATGAGAAATCTTTGTCAACAAATTATGCACTTTCACGGATTTAGCGGCCAAGCTTATTCAGAACTTAAACCGAAGAAAGACAACGTTGGACCTACAAACCTTCAGAATAATTCCAAAAATAGAAAGAGAATCGGTTTTTTAACGCAGGAATCATGTAGTAACAACTTATAAAAAAAGCAATAAAATAAACAGAGTCACTTAATTTCTTTTTCCATAGTAGATTCAACAATTTTGGTGCTTAGTATCAGTACTGTCATGAAATCCCCACTGTCCCAAGATAACGCCTTGCGAAGAACGGTGCCATTTATCTAAGATCATTTTGTTTTGCATTCATGAATTGCAAAGTGAAGGACCAATATAAAGAAGCGTGTCATGTACCACCGAGTATCAGCTTTCGCAATGACTCTGGAGACAGTCATTGCGTCCAGCACTAAGGATTTCATACTGGGAATTTTTTTTAAATTTCGATTTTCATCCATATAAAGGAGATTCATTATTACTTACTAGCCCCGTTAGTTCTAGGAAGGTAAAACCCCTATTGAAAGAGATTTTTAAAAAATGGTAGTCGATTTCAAAAATCAGTCTAAAATCAAGCAGATAAAAATCATTTGAGGCATCGCTTGTAACAAGAGTTAGATCTCTGGCAAAGAGCTGCGATGAGGAATTTCCAGTGATAAAGTCGTAACTGAACGTGTAAGCCAATAGTGGTTCCGACGTTTCGTAATGTCAAGAAACGAATCAAAGACAGGTCTCGTTGTGGAACGCCTGACGAACTTAAAATTGACGCCTTAAATTTGATGGCATTGGAGGATGAAGGGCAAAATAATTGTGGACTATCACTGATATTTCAGATACATCGCACGACATTAGAAAGAACAACCCGATCTCTGGCTTAAGGTGTCGAACTTCATAGGTTGACCATGAATTGACTTGTTGCGTTTCACTCTGAATAGGGATTCCACTCGGGACTCTGGGATCCAGATATCCACGGTAAGCTTGAGGAGGTGTCGGTGGTGACTGGACACCGACCCTTCCTCGAATAAGCACTGCGAGACAGGGTCCAAATTTTAAAAATCGCGAGAGATCCTGTTGGCTCCACTGTCTAGCCCTCGGGCCGTTCTGGTGCCGGGGCTCGGGCCCGGTGGCGTGTCTCGGTGGTGCCGCCGACGCACCACCGCAAGGAATAAATGAACATAAGGTCGCTGCCTTAAAAAAATCGCCGATTAGCCTGGCCTCTGACTAACTCAGGCGGAGATGCGTCAGCTCCCATTTTGAGAATCGGGATGTCCAGTAGGGGCTCTATACAGCCTAGGTACGTACGTTAAAAATCCTCTTGTCATCCTGTGACTATCAGTCCGGGAACGAATGGCCCCTGACTAAATACTCTTACATACTCGGCAAACCATGCCCTTTACATTTTTAGTCATTCCGCTCCTTACAAAACAACTTACAAACCAGAATCGCTTGATGAAATTTTTAAAGCAAAACTTTTCGTTTTTTTTCTTGTTTTTTATTGAGGACAACCAATTGATGTTTTCAACCAGACAATCGTGAAAAAGGCTTTTCTGAGTACTTCATAATCTCAGCAGTCTGAAATCCTCAAAGGCCACCTTGCGCCAAAAAAGATCTTCCACGGTTTGCAAACGAGGAATATCGTACGAAATGAAGGAAAATCAGTAGTTTTTTGCTTCTACAACAGTAAAATACATTAACTTAAGTCAAGGCAAAATGGAAAGAATATTGGCTAACGGCCAGAGGTTCTCCATTGCCAACTTCTTGTTTACCAAAAATTGTCAGGCACATGAACTTATGGGATCCAGGACAGGGGTCAGCAAGGAAAAAGACAATAAACAATAATACGAGAAAGTAGGATGTCACTATAGTCTCAACCTGTATTATGTAATTTTATCATATAAGTTTAAGTTACATACTTATCATAATTAACACTCCCCCCAGACAATAGTAATAGGGAAATGAAACTCTTCTTATACATCTCAGTTTTATAAAATGAAGCCAAATTATTAAATCCAACCTTGCAAGTTTGCTTCTGATTGGAACACAGTTCGGTTAACCGTTGACGAATGCATTGCTGCCGAAATGAGCCTCAATGGCATCCCAGCAGGACCTTTTGGTACACAATTAATGGCCGCCTTAGGACCCTTAACCCCGCTTTTGAACTTACTCCTTCTTTTTCGTTCGGCGGGGGGGGTTCCACGACTATTGTACTTTTTCCCTTATTCTCTCTAGGTAGGTTTAGTTTTAAATTTAACCTTCAAGGTCATATCACTTGGAAAAAAATTAAAATTGGTTAAATTGGGACTATATTTAATTTATTGATTACATTCGCGTAATTTAATCGGGCGACTAAATAAATTCCAAAGGGAAAACTATTCTTATTAAAGAACAAGCAGAAGAAAGCAAACCTTCGATTTTTAATTGCCCAGAATCCATTACATTTAGTGGTCTGATTTACCAAATTACTTCTTTCAATTAATATTCCTTGTATATAAGTTCTTGGTTGAAATGAAAATGTTAGCGTAACGGGCGGGATTCGAACCCACGACCTTCGGCTCTTTTCACAATTTACAATTTTACAAATCAGACTGACTGCTTCTGTTATGACAAATAATACCAAATCCCGAAAATAGACATACAATCTGTTGGTTGTGCATAATCCATTATATTTAATGGTCTAGTGACCAAATTACTTATTTCAATTAATTATTCTTTTTATGTAAGGTTTTGGTTGAAATGAAAAAGTTAGCGTCACGAGCGGGATTCGAACCCACGACCTTCGGCTTAAAACCTCAATACGCCGCTGCTCTAATCAATTGAGCTATGGCTACAGCAGCGGCGTATTGAGCCGAAGGTGGTGGGTTCAAATCCCGCCCGTTACGCTAACGTTTTTCATTTCAACCAAAATCTTACATTCAAAGAATTGCCCATAATGATTTCAGGAGTTATTTTGAACGGATCGTAATAAAGAAATAATATGAATAAATATACACTTAAAGTCGTATTAATACAAAAATACTGTCCGTAAAATTTAGTATTCGGCATTCCAATCGAAATTAAACTTTTATTAGATTTCCTGGTCTTACAATTGCTTTAATAAATTTCACCAAGGAATAGACGACCCGAGCTATTTATATTTTATATACAACGACTGGCTGAACCTGGTCTAAATTTTTAAAAAGCAGACAAGAAAATGGTGTTTCCTGCGTCTTTAAGTACTCAAAAAAGGCTCAACGGCTTCAAGCCTCAAACGTTAATGAATTATAAGAATGGAATTAAATCCCTCAACTAAGTGTCAAGACCCATGAGAGTATGTCAAGTATATGCCAAGGTTATGAACAACCGTCGTAAGTGGTTTTAATAATCTGTATAAAAGGATTTTTTTTCCTACGTTATGTTTTAGAATTGAAGTGTTATGTAAATGCACTATTTATTTAATATCAAACTATATTTTCCTTATTGATAAAGACGTCAGTTACGGCTTAAATTGTACTGATTAAAGTGATTAAATTGTTTTTTTTTTATATGTGTCGCAGTATTCTGGACCAGGAGTATAGATGACTACAACCAATGAACCGGGCAAGGTTAAAAGCATAATTCGGTTGACCCTAATACAAGCGAAAAAGCTCAATCAGGCTGGCGTTAAAAGAAACAACATTTTGAGACATCGTTGACTTTGTGGTTATCTCAAGCACATATTACAAAGCAAATAAAAAGTGTACTCCCCGGATAAAGTGAGATAAAAATAAGACCCCGTTAATGTCCTACATCAAAGAAAGCCTAATTTATATTTCTCTTTTATCAGCTTTTATACTCATTATAGTTTGACGTGTAGGCTTTCTGTTAAAACTCCTATTCTATAAGATAAAAAGAAAGGTTAAAATAACAGTACAGAGTATTGATCGTTCTGAATTGTTTTTCCACTCACATGTGTAAAAAAACATTCAGAAAACATCGTGGGGTATCTTTATGGTTGCGGTTATATGTACGGGTCAGGGACGAGAAAAGGCGACGAGCCTTTTAAGCGAGATCAATTGTGAGCGGTACGGCCGTCCTTTAATGGAACAGAGGCGACACACGCCTTTTCTCAATAGACCGCCACGCCAACCATTCGAAACCCACGTCCACTTTGCTCCTGGGGACCAAGAGACGGATAAAAAATACATAAAGTAATAATTTCTTCTTTTATAGTTATAGACTTAATCTCGTCTGGAAACATTCCGCTTTTCAACCCGGAAATTAAATAATAACCATTCCATTTGGAGAACTTTTCCTTTTGAGAAAAAAATAATAAAAGGTAGTCTCATGACTTGGCAGCTTTCAAACAAGTTTCCACTATTATTTGAACAACTGTTTTACATCTAAGCTGTTTAAAGGATACGATATCAACAGGAACGAAACGTTTATTTTACGTAAAAGCTTCTAACACCATCGTCATACATTTAAATCGTAAGAATAAACATTGCTATTTGGGTAGATGTATTAGTCGGGATGTAATACACTGCGGCCTTTATGAGCTATTGTATCCCGGTTCTGTGCCTGTAGCACACCTGAGTCCTGTTTCATCAAGGAATTTGATTAGTAATCCCGGTTTAATTTCTTCTACGGTCACATTGTACGTCCCAAAACACTTCCCCCTATGGGCACCACAGTTTGTTAATAGGTGGATTGGTGTCTCCTCTGCTTCTTTGCAATGTGCATGTGCCGCCTTCGGTTATAATCGTACTGTCGCTATGATCTGCTTAAGTACTTTTTACCAACTGGCATCACTCATTGTTTAACTAAGGACAATATTTTCGTTTGGTAATTAATATAAATACCAGACGTTCTAATAAGTGTAACTTTTTTGTGTAAAAATATATATACTAAAACAAAGGCTGTTACATACACCCATATTTTACATATAATTGTAAAGAATTAAGTTTTCAGTATTTATACATGTTAAGTTTTTGTTTTGTATAAGATCCTTCTATTTCATCGTTTAGTTTTAACGAGTATTACATCATTTTTTAAATTCTCTTAAAATGGTCAAATAAAAACAGTAATTTTTTCTTAAAATATTGTATTTATAAATACTTTTTAATTGCATTGCGAATTTCACGGTAATATTAATTTGTATATCAAATAAGAAGATACAGGGAATTTGTGGTAATAATCGTACTGTCGCTATAAAGTGCTTAAGTATTTTTCATCAGTTTTAAGTACTTTGTACCACTGTCATCACTGATTAAGGTTTGTGTAACTAAGGACGTGAAGTAATCATTATAAATACCAAATGTTCTAATAAGTTTTTAAAATATATATATACTAAAACGAAGACTGCTACATAATCCAAATGTTATATATAATTGTACAATAATTAAGTTTAAGATATTTATACTTTTTTTAACAAGTGTAAGTTAGCTCTCCTGTAAGAAGTTAGGTGATCTTTCTGATAACGTTTCTGGGACAATATTTCTACATTCTTAGCCCCTCCCATGCGTGGTGAAAAGGATCTAAAACTCTCTCTATCCAAACAATCAATCATTACCTAGCCTAATGTACGGGTTTCAGGGTAATCGATAATCCGCCCTCATTCACGCTAATAAATGCATTCATACTTTATGTACTATTAAAATTTACATCTGTACAATGAGTCTAAAATAGTAACTTAGATTGGTGGATTTATGGTGTACTTGATATTCCACCACGCATACACACATTGACACATGTAACAAACAATCATTGTAATAATACACTCAATCAAAACGGTAACCGCTCGTTCTGTGTGTACAGCTAAGAACTGGCGCATTTAATATTACGACAGTGCCTCCGCCCATTCGTACTACAAGAAACACCAAGCCTAGTACTAACCTAAATCGGTGGGTCTGTGCAGTAATCGACATTCCTGCATTCACCCCCAACCCATTCACACTCACTTCCACGCCAATAAATACATTCATTCTACACAAAGACACTTAGTTCGGTGTTTATGCATTTTAAGTGTTTGTTTTGTACAAGTTACAAAAATCATTATTTTTCCTGCTTTAGTTTTAACGAGTATTAAATTATTTTTTAAATTATCTTAAAATCGTCAAATAAAAATAGCAAATTTTTTCTTAAATTGTTGTATTTATAAATATTTTTTAACTGCATATGTCCATTTCACATTATTATTATTAATTTATATATCAAATGTAAAAATAATGGGGAAATGTAATAAATCGTACTGTCGCTATAAAATGCTTAAGTACCTTTTACCGGTTTTAAGTACTATGTACCAACTGGCATCACTGATTCAGGTTTGTGTAACTAAGAACAATTTTTTCGTGAAGTAATTAATATAAATTTAACATATATACCAAATGTTCTAATAATGCAAGCTTTTAGAAAAAAATATATACTAAAGGGAGGCTGTTATATAAATCTATTTATACATATTTCTACAGTAATTACGCTTTCTGTATTTACGCACATTAAGCGATTGTTTTGTATAAATTACAAAAATCATTCTTTTTCCACTTTAGTTTTAATGAGTATTATATCATTTTTTAAATTATCTTATTATCGTCAAATAATAATAGTAAATCTTGTTTTAAAATGTTATATTTATAAAAATTTATGGGTATTTTTTTAACTACATGTAAGCATTAATATTAATGTGTATATCAAATATGAAGGTACAGGGAAAACATGGTAATAATCGTACTGACGCTATAATGTGCTTAAGTACTTTTTATCAGTTTTAAGTATTATGTACCAACTCACTACTGATTCAGGTTTGTGTAACTAAGGACAATTTTTTCGTGAAGTAATTAAAATTAACATAAATACCAGACGTTGTAATAACGTAATTTTTAAGTATAAGTAAATAACGTAACTTTAAGTACTTCGTACCATCCGTCATCATTGATTCAGGTTTGTGTGTTGGTAACCTTATCATGAAGTAATTAATACAAAATTAAAATAAATTCCAGAGACCTCATAATACAACTTTTTACAATATTACAAGAATTATCTATACGGTATTTATGCACGTTAAGTGTTTGTTTTGTATAAGATCATTCTTTTTCCTCGTTTAGTTTTTAACGAGTATTAAACCTTTTTTAAATTTTCTTAAAATCGTTAAATAAAAAAAAAAAGAAAAACTTTGTTTTAAAATATGTATTTTATGAATATTTTTATGTGCATTCACATTCAATACTAATTTGTACTTTAAATATAACCAACTTGGATGGGAAAACGTTGTAATAATCGTACTGTCGTTATAAAGTGCTTAAGTACTTTTTACCAGTTTTAAGTACTTCGTACCAAGTGTCATTTCAGATTGAGGTTTGTGTAACTAAGGACACCGTTTTCAGGAAGTAATTAATATAAAATTAAAATAAATAGGTGTTGAAGTAATAATAAAGTTCCCGGCATAATATTTGTTAAGTATTTGTTTTGTATAAGTTACAAGAAGCATTCTTTTTACTCGTTTAGTTTTGACAAGCATTAGAGCATATTTCTCGTACAATCGTCGATAATAACAGTAAATTTTGTTTTAAAATATTGTATTTATAAATATTTTAAAGTGCCTTTCTACATTTCACGTTAATATTAATTTGTATATCATATAAGTATATACATGGAATTCGTGGTAATAATCGTACTGTCACTATAAAGTGCTTAAGTACTTTTTATCAGTTTTAAGTACTTTGTACCAACTGTCATTACTGATTCAGGTTTGTGTAACTAAGGACAATTTTTTCGTGAAGTAATTAAAATTAACATAAATACCAGACGTTTAATAACGTACATTTTTAGAAAATATGTATATTAAGTGGAAGATTGTTAAATTAATAAAGTGTTTTTATTGAGATTGCACCCCAAGAGGAAAAAAACAAAAACAATTGATATCACCTGTTTACAAACTTGGAAACAGGTGAGGAAGTATAACCTGAAGTCGTGTAAACTGTAAAGGTTATTTGTTAGTTGTTCGTACCTGGTTTTTGACGTTGATGAGGAGCTGGGTTTGCACGTTGGAAAAAAGGACGAGGCAGAGCTGGACGAGTGTTGACGCCTTGAAAATGCCGTCGAACATTGCTGAGGTAAAATTGATAAGCGGGGCCGCGTCGTCAACGGTTCATCCTCGGCCGATGAGAGCTCGCTCTCAGCCCGGTGCAAACACTGCAAAACGTCACCGTTTCCGGCCGAATAAATACTAAGAGACGGGAACAGAGACTGCTCAGAACAGACGGCCTTCCGCCATCTTTTCTCTCACGTCCGACCACACACGCAGCGCCATCTCTTAGCAGACGTAGAAAATATGCCATTTATTTGAATTATTTATTTTAATGGTTTTAATTTATTCATCTTAAAACAAATGTCACACAGTACATGACATTTTCATTTACTCATTTATGGGGGAAAAACAACCTGTACAAGAGGAATCATCTAAACCAAATTAAGAATGTCATATGATTACCATGACGACACTTACTTTTATGTCAAGCACAGATACCTGTTCGGCATGTGGAGAAATATTGCTCAACGAGTTTCACTTAATTGTACGATTATATATCTTGATTTTACATAAATAGCAGATAGGGAGGAATGCCACTTAATTTTTTTTCCTTGTACTATCATAGATCTAACCATCTTTGTCGTTTCTTGGTCCTTACTGATGATGGGATTTGCGACCTTGATGTTGGATTAAAATTAATGTTAGGTGCAGCCGTTTAGTGGTTAGGTCTGTTCAACCTTTAATCTTTTACATGAACTGAGTTCAGACCAGTGTGAGCCATCAGTTTCTATCAATAATTGGAGTGATTTTTTACTCATCTATTATTGCTACTTTGGCAGATTAGTGCAATAGATTTAGAATTTATTTATGTGATTAAAATTACAGATAGATTTGTTTTTGGTTGTGCACATTTTGCTGGCTGTGCTGTTAGTTACTTCATAAGAATGGAAGGTTCTTGGTTATATTCAGCTTCGTAGAGGGCAAAATAAGGTGGGTTTAATGGGCTTATTACAGCATTTTTCTTATAGGTTGAAACTGTTGTTTAGGGAGTGGAGTTATGCTTGTTTATCTAATGTTTTTTAAAAGTATTATTGTTCCCCAATATTCATTAGTCTTATCTTTTATGTTTGTTTGTTTCTTTTTGTGATAATTTTTTTTTTTTTTTTTTTTTTTTTTTTTTTGGGGGGGGGGGAGGCCTCTAAGGACCAACTGGGTATTTAAAAAGGTAGTCGTACTGTCCTCACTTTTTTAAAGTGCAATTAAACATGATGAAATTCGCACCCAGAGCTCTTGAGAGTTATTCTCAGAGCCCTTTGCACTGGAGAATGAAATTCGCCCAAGATTACTCTCAGTGAGCTCACGAATCCAATTCACTGTTTACACACACACACACACACACACACACGCACGCACACGACAGTTAATATTTTTTTAAGCCAATTTTCTTTCAAGCCATCACAATTATACAATTCCCATTACAACTTGAATTGCCCATCTCATTTAATTAGGTTTTACTTAATTTGTACAAAGTTAAAAAATGTACTAATGGATGATAAAGAAATGATTGTTAGTCTTTAGAATGAGGATAGATGTTTAAAGAGGACATTCACAGAAAATGGAAATATATGTCTTGAAATTATATTGAAATTTGTTAGTTTCAAAAGAAATGGATGATAAGGAATTGAGTGTTACATTTTAGAATGAGGATAGATATTTAAAGAGGTCTTTCAAAAGAAGGGCATTCAAAGGAGGTGGAAATACACACCTCAAAATAATGTTGAATTTTCTTAGTTTTAAAAGAAATGGTTCATAAGGAAACGATTGTTACATTTTAGAATGAGGTTACCTATTTAAGGAGGGCATTCAAAATAAGTGCAATTACACAACTTAAAAAAGTATTGAAATTTGATTTAAAAGAAATTGTTGATAAGGAAATTATTGTTCAGTTTAGAATTAATAGAAATTTAAGGGGGACATTCAAAGAAACTTGAAATGCACATCCTAAAATAATACTGAATTTTGTTAGTTTCAAGGGAAATGGTTAATAAAGAAATGATTGTTACATTTTAGAATAAGTGTGGATATTTAAACAGGAAATTCAAATGAAATGGAAATATACGTCTTAAAATAATAATGAAATTTGTTAGTTTAAAGAAATAGTTAATAAGGAAAGGATTGTCAATTTAGAATGAGCATAGATATTTATTTATTCAGAAATCGTGAGATGCGGTCTGGTTTGATGTAGGTTTTAGAAAAACATTTTCTTTATCGTGCCAACGTTTCAATCTTTAATGAGATCATCTTCAGGGCCTGGGATTTACAAATGTTGTTTACATTTAACAAATACATGTAGGATGCGGAAAAAAGTGAATTTATGCAATGTAAAATATGTTTTTTTATTCAATCAAAGTATTTCTACTCACTCAAGGTGTTAGTCTTCTGTGTAATGACACTGGCACTCTCAACACGACGCGCAAGAATGGCGCAATTACACAAAAGACAATTACTTTGATGAGTAGAAATACTTTGATTAAATATAACAAATATATTTTTTGTATTGTATAAAAGCACTGTATAAATTCATTTTTTATCTAAAACTTTCTTGCATTGTATAAATTCATTTTTTTAATCTAAAATCTTCTAGTATTATAAATCGTTTTTTCCACATCCTAAATGTATTTGTTAAATTTAAACAATGTTTGTAAATCCCAGACCCAGAAGCTGATCTCAATAAACATCACAAAGATGTTTGACACGATAAAGAAAATGTTTTTTTCTGAAACCTACATCACACCGGACACCAGACAATGTTTTCTGAACATTTATCGATTAACAGTCATTAATCACCATACATAGATATTTAAGGAGAACTTTCAAAAGAAGCAGGACGTTCAACTCTAATCATCCCTAAAAATAATTGAAATATGTTTTAGTTTTAAAAGAAATTGTTGATAGGAAATGATCAAATCGATGGTTTACAATAACATTAAAGTTAGTGAATTACTTAATTTTGAAGGAAGTTGTAGAAATAATAATGGTTGATACTGAAACGATTATTAATCTTTAGAATGAGGATGGATATTTAAAGAAATGCGTAATTTGTTGTTATTCTCCTAATGTGATGTCACAATGTTGGCCTTGTTAAGGCAAGGCAGTGCTCTTTGGATTTATTCTATGCTATTCTATTCTATTCCATTCCCCCACCAATAGGACAGCCTCACCATTCTTTTACAATACATTATATTCCTTGTATATTATCATATGGGCATTGATTTCCTTATTATATGAGACAGGATTACTTCGCTGCGGATATATTTTAGAGGTCTTCTTAGCGCGGTACAAACACAGTCCAAGGTAAGTCGATTGATTCTCGAGACTCAATAGTTGACTTGTGAAACACGGAGTTGTCACGGAATGTTGTTTCACCTTATCTATAATTAGCCCATAAGGAAGATCAATGTGCTTTTACACAACTGCGTTACTACAAATTCCTTTTGGAAAGAGACAATAAACAGATCGGAAAACGGGTTTCCGCCGAGGCGAGACCGACCGCTGGACGATCGAATACCCGGAGGGCGACCGGTGCCAATTCCAAACGGATAAGGTATTATTTTTCAATACTGCCTGATTATCCCAAGGATCCGGACTCGTCGAGATTTGTTGACTTTGCTCTCGCTCCCTGTCAAGATGTTAATTGACTTGGCACGTTGGAAAGTGGCGATTTTACAGCACCTCGTTTCACACCCTTGTACGATTTATAAGCAAGTCCCATCCCTAACACTCAACCTCTGCTTTTTATACATCTTCGTTTATTCAGTTTATTTTAATATTCTACAAAAAAAAAAAAAATAAATAAATAAAAAATAATTTTTGTTTTAAAAGAAGACTTTCATTTTGATAACTTAGCTAATAAAGTAATATAATTAACAAAGAGTCTTCGTTTATCTCTTTCATCTTTGCACATAATTATATAGACTGTTATATAATTTTAAATTTTACAGAACAATTTTAATTTTTATTCGAACCATTTGTAAAGCGTAAATCACCAAGGAAATATTTTACTCTGCATTAACAGGATGTACAGATTATCTGCGAAGATAGGCGATAATTCTTTTCCTTCGATGAGTGAACTAATGAAACTTTTTATATTACGAAATACTCTGTTGAGGTGGTATTTTATAATTTAATCATCTCTGATCATCATGGTTTGTTTATTCTCGCATGTTTAGACTGCCAAATGTATTTCACTACTTTAGCAAGAATAACCGGCCACAATTGTCATAAACTGCATTAACATTTTTCTCTGTGGGATATTTTGTTGTTGTGATGAATTTATAATTTGCTCATCTCCGATCATCGTTGTTTGGTTATTCTTGGTTATTTGGTCAGCCAGATTTACTTCATTGCCTTCCCAGACTTTTAGCGATACTTAGGAACCTCAATTATCAAATAGAACATTTTTTCTATATATGAGATATTTTGTTGATATGATGATTTGATAGTTTGATCATCTCCATTCATCACGGTCTGTTTATTGTCACTTATATGGACTGTTTGGTGAATTTTACCTTTGGTAAGAATAAGCAGCACAATTATCAAATTCATCATGACCTTTTTTTTCTTTTTGTGCGTGAGGTGAGATATTTTGTTCAGGTGATGATCTATAATTTAATCATCTCCAATCATCGTCGTCTGCACCCTCACAATTGTTTGGTCAGCCAAGTATACGTCACTGTCTTTCCGGACTTACAGCGAGAATAACCAACCACAATTATCGAATAGAACATTGCTTTTTTTTATATATGAGATATTTTGTTGAGGTGATATTCTATCTATATGTCATAATTTCCAATCGTCATAGTCTGCTTATTCTAGTTTGTTTGGTCAGCAAGGTATACGCCACTTTCTTCATAAATTTTTATTTGGATTAAGCAACCGCAATTATCAAATAGAACATTACTTTTTTCAGTATGTGAGATAATCTGGTTATTTTCGCTTGTTTGGTCAGTCAGAAGTACTTCAATGCCTTCCAAGGCTTTGAGCAAAAATGAGCAATAACAATTAGTAGCTAGTTACAACATAATTATTTTTTTTATATGTGACATATTTTGTTGAGGTGATGAATCGGTAATTTGATCATCTCCGTTCTTCGTGGTCTCTTTATTCTTGATTATTTGGCCTGCCAGATTTATTTTACCTTCTTTAGCCAAAATTATCAAATACATGAGTTGATAATCTATAATTTAATCATCTTCGATCATCATAGCCTGCCTTCTCACATGTTTGGTCAGTCAGATATACTTCACCGTCTTCCAGTTTTTTTTAACAAGAATAAGCAGCCACAATTATCAAATACAACATTACTGTTGTGGTGGGTGAAGTGATGTATTGATAGTTCAATCATTTCTGATCATCATGGTCTGTTTAATCTCGCTTCTTTGATCATTCAGATGTCTTTCACTGTCTTGCGAGGTTTTACCAAGAATAGCCACCACAATTATTGCAAGTTCAATTATGCACACAAGAATCAACCACCTCGGGTTTTGGCAGCCTGGGGTCTAATCGATCTTGCCAACTAGTATTATGTTGTACTACGATTTATGTTATCAATAATCATCAATACATCACGAATAATATCAAACAAATAATCATCAATAATTTGGTCATTATTGCTTTTATTAGTTTAAATTGGATTATTGTTCGAAAAGTGGACTAACAAGAGGATGATCAGGTTTATTTGTCACAGATTAAGACCAAACTTTTTTTGGTGATTCTACACTCCAAAGTATCGGACATGTATCAACCACTTCCCTGGTTCAGTCACAACAATTTGTTTTGAAAGTTCAAATTTTGTTAAAAGTTTTATTTTACATTTATATTTGCTCAAATGGACTATGTAAATTATCATTTTTCAGCATATAATAAACTTTGTTGTTGACCAATTTTTATATAATAAAAAATAATTCAGAATAAACTTGTATATATATATTGCAATAAAATTGTAGTAAAAGCTATCTAAGTTTATTCCTAAATAAAAAAATTATAAAAACCAAATGTTTTCGAGTAAACTCGGTACAAGTTTTTTTTTTTTTTTTACCCATGAAGCTATAAAATTTTGATTTAGCGTCTCTAGAAACTCTAAAACATAAAATTTTGTTTGAATTTAAATTGATTGGTTTTTGACTGCTAAAATTTTTCTGATTTTTAATAAGTCGTTGTTACTAGAATATTTGAGATGGGGCATCGGTGGCTGCAACAGTTTAGGCGTTGACATGGTGCTCATTGCTGTAAGCTAAAGGTCTCGGGTTCGAATCCAGCGGCCCTGCAGTTGAACCCAAAATACTTACAAATGTTTTTTTTTCTCCCCAAACACATCGGCATCTTGAGAGTCTATATAAACTCTGCTGTTGAGAACCCTCGTTTGAAAAAAATAAATAAATAGAATATCTGACTGAAATGGCTGTAACTTAAAATCAGCAGAAAGGATTTTAACATCAAACATTTTAAGAATAGGGGCTAGCATTTTAACGACATATGGACCATAGAAAATATATAAAAGAGTTCTATAAGTAAATACACAAAATAGAAAAAATATTTGTTAAAAATTAACCTCTTTTTTTAATGGAAATAATAATGCGATTTTAGTATACAATGTACAGTTATAAAATGCACTTGATAATTTCCTTATGAAATTTGTTTTTTAAAAAATGTTAGAACATTGCACCAGGAATGTCAATCATATAGAAGGTTGTTGAAATTATAAGTCAACAAATTAATTTATATTCATTTACACAAAAATCAATATGTATGGGTTTTATAGTGCTAGAATCATGCCAATGAGGTAAAATCCAAATTTTGAATGGCCTAAATCCGTGATAATTGTAGCTGGTTATTCTTGCTTAAAGAGGGTGAAATACACTGCGAACTCCAACAAACGAGAATAAACAGACCTTGATGATCAGGGATCATTAAATTAAAGAATATCTCCTCAACAAAATATCTCACAGGAAAAAATAAATGTTCTAGTCGATAGTTGTCATCCCCTTGTAAGATTAGCCATTGAGTCAAGAATAAGAAGTTATCTGTAATGAATTAATAGGAGTTTGTGTCGTAAAATTTTAATATAAAAATATAATACATGTCGTAGGATGATGATTAACATTATAAGTGGAAAATACAACCTTTTTACACATGATATTTCCAGTCAAAGAAACTAAAATTTTGTTTTCAAATGTAAAATAGAAATGAAATTCACATGGGTACCATATGTTTCTCGTTCCTTTAAATAAGTCAGTAGAAGAGTTCTTAATCTCATTATTATTAACACTAGATAAAAGTTTCTTCAGAGCTTCCTCACAACTGAGATATACCTTAGTTTAGGCAATTACAATGTGCAGAATTTAAAGGAAAAGCTGTGTCAGTGAAAACTAAATATTGCAGATATATAATATAAACTTGTCCTATAATTTTAAGGTTACCGCAGGGAATCTGCCAAGTTCGTTGTTTTGGAGCAGTCTCTTTAATCACTCCATCCTTCTCTATGACAAACAAGATTTCTCTTGCATTACTTATTAACAGATGAATATACCATGTGGAAAAATATTTATTTGTACCTTTTAAAATTAAATTTTTAGTTTTTTTGTTAAAAGTAGTACACGAGATTAGTTTTTGTTTGTCTTGTTGTAGATGTCTATGACATCACATAAAAACCGATACAAAAACGCTGGCCTGGACTCTCAGGAGTTGAGGCGAAGGCGTGAAGAAGAGGGGATACAATTGCGCAAACAAAAACGTGAGCAGCAACTTTCTAAGCGTCGAAATGTCAACATACCGAATATGCTCAGCGATGATGACTGCACCATGCAATCGGTACATTGTTTGCAAGCATGTTGTCTTTCATAATAATTAAAATTCTTGATCTATTCAAAGGAAAAAAACAGTAGGGATGGCATAACAATGGAAATGGTCGAAGCAATTTATAGCCCATCTGTTGAGCTACAGTTGTTAGCGACACAAAAGTTCAGAAAATTACTTTCAAGGGAACCCAACCCCCCTATAGACGAAGTGGTAAAAACTGGAATTGTACCTAGATTTGTGCGTTTTTTAGAGGATTCGGATAATGCTACATTAAAGGTAAGAGTTAATTTCTTTAGTCCTATGTAAAATTTGACAAATATTTTAATCATTATAAAATAAATGTATACTATTTCATTAATAAATCTTCTAGTTTGAGGCTGCTTGGGCTTTGACAAACATAGCCTCGGGAACTTCATTACAGACAAGGATGGTGATTGAGGCTGGAGCAGTACCTGTTTTTATCAATCTTCTTTCCTGTGGGATGCTTGATGTTCAAGAACAAGCTGTCTGGGCTTTGGGGAACATTGCTGGCGATTCAGCCGAGTGTAGAGACTTTGTACTCGACTGTGGAATTTTAAATCCTCTTCTTCGGTAATTACAATATTAAATTACAATATCCAGAGTGTTCAACAGTTTAATCAGTTATAAATACTTTTTGTTTTAGATTGTTGGATCCAGCGACAAGGGTATCAGAACAACTTTCTATGATCAGAAATGGCGTTTGGGCGCTTTCAAATTTATGTAGAGGGAAAAATCCGCCGCCAGATTTCGCAAAAGTTTCCCCAGCCCTTCCAGTTCTGGCCAACCTTCTTCACAGCGTGGACGCAGACGTGTTGGCGGATACGTGTTGGGCCTTGAGCTATCTCTCAGATGGACCAAATGAAAAAATCGAGGCGGTCATAAATGCTGGTGTTTGCAGGAAGCTTGTTGAATTACTTATGTAAGTGCTTGACTCATCTCCCTTGCACATAGGCATAATTTTAAATCAAGGTAATAATTTATTCTATGAGAAATTAGAAAATGTTATAATGATTTTAATGACAAAATATGGGTTGTAAGTATATATACTTTAATCATACCTATTAATTAACACAATTTTATTAGGAACCAAATTATACATTTTTAGTTCCTTTCTAGCTAGTTGTTACTAGATAAAATTATTAATACGTATAAAGTTAAATATAATCTGTTATCTGATAAAACAAAGAAGTTAATGTTAAATGTGTATTTAATAGTTTTTATAATTTGTCGTTTGCACTAGGTTGTAATTGTTTCACTGATGAAAACAATTGAATTATTAACTTTTCTTTAAAAAAATTTAATTTGTTTTTAAAAGAAATGAGCTATTTTATTTTATTTTTTTATTTATTTATTTATTATTATTATTATTTTTTTTTTTATAGGCACAACAAACATAATGTAGTGGCTGCTGCTTTAAGAGCAGTTGGAAATATAGTGACCGGTGATGACCAACAGACCCAAGTGATGATTCAATGTTCTGTATTACCTTGTCTACTAGAATTGTTACGTTTCCCGAAAGAAACAATTACAAAAGAAGCCTGTTGGACAATATCTAATATCTCGGCCGGAAATAGGCAACAAATTCAAGTAAGTTTTTGGAGTAATTATGGGATTCGACTATAGAAACCGATGTAAAACGACAACACTCATTTACTCTTTCACAATGTACATACCACCACCGAATATGGCATAAGACATTTGGTAGACCAAAACAGTATGCATTGGTAGACTACAACGATATTTAGCTTTTGAAGTAAATCCTGTATGGCATTTTTTTTTTCTGTGTAAAAGTTAAATTTCCTTTTGTTTTGTAGATGGTTATAGAAGCAAATATTTTCCCAGCACTTATAGAAATAGTAAAACATGCCGACTTCAAAACAAAAAAAGAAGCAGCCTGGGTCATCACAAATGCAACATGCGGCGGTTCGCCTGAACAGATTAAATACATAGTCGAACAGGTATTAAATTGTTTATATTAAAAAATAAAATTAGTTTATACAAAAAAATATATTTATAATTTTTCATTTATTTCAATTTACAACAAATATTGTAGGGCTGTATTCCACCTTTGTGTGAACTTTTAACTTTAATGGACACCAAGATTCTTCAAGTTGCACTAAGCGGCCTAGAAAATATTTTACGGGTAGGAGAACAAGAAGCAAAAGTCAATGGAACTGTCAATCAATACGCCGTAATAATGGAAGAATGCTGCGGTAAGTTTGATTAAAGAAGTAGTAATTAAATACTACTTTTTATTTGTTAAGTTGCACTAAATATTGTCTGTCTTGCAGAAATTTTATTTTTATTATTTATTGAAACAAGTCTATCAATAATAAGGCAGCTCCTTATGAATGTTTATTTTTAACCTAGACCCACTCTCACTTTTATTCGCTCTTAAATACGTTGTTTTTTTTTTTTTCTATTTACAATTCATTTTCCATCATAACCCTTTTTTACGCATACTTTTAGTCTAGTCTTTTCATCTAGGCACAGTGTTCAAAATAATATATTTAAAATTGTGATTGTATCTACAAGTTATTAACCTTAAAATATGAAATAATAGGAACTGGTAGATTCACTTGACATTATCTACTTACTAATTATCTATAACTTGCATAGTCTGATGATGAGGAATTACATCTTGAAATCTAGTTTACTGTAACACCATCTTTTCTCTTTATTGAATAAATTCGATTCAATCATAACCATTGTTTTAAATTAAAATATGAGGGTTTTCTGGCTTATATAATTTATGTCTTTTAGGCCTGGATAAAATTGAATTCCTTCAATCACACGAAAACATGGAGATCTACCAGAAGGCATTTGGTATCGTAGACAGATATTTCAATGGTGAAGATGAAGATACTGGAGTGCTTCCAGATGTAACTATTAGCGGAAGTGGAGAGACGGGCTCTTACGTTTTTAACCCCCCAGATCCAAACTTAAGTATGCATGGTTTTCAACTTTGAGCCTTTTTCTATTTAGGTATGGTACGTATAATTTATAAAAATATATATAGCCATTTTAAACAATAATTAATTATACATGGTTTTTTTTTTCTTCTACCAAATCATAGATTTTCCAGGCAGTTTTGAAAACAGCAGAAGCTAAGAGACTAACAGTTGTTTCAATCACACACGTAAAGAGCTTACCTTTAAAAAAAAAGTATTTACTATCAGTGAATGAGAGAACATTGGCTACGTTTAAGCTAATTAAAGCTCTTAGTAATTGGAAAAAAGATGGGAAAACGACAGTTTAAACCTGACAAATCTGTAAATTAATAAAAAAAGAATATTAATACTGTAATAATAAAATATAATTATAATATAAAATGTGTTACAGAGCTAACAAAACTGAGGCAAGTTACCATGTAATTTTGGAGTTAGGTTTTGTATTTTCCCTTTCTTTCTTTAGTTTGTTTGAAAGTAAGACTTTATACAAAAAGTTAGTAAAGTCAATCAAGAGATAATACAATTTATCTGTAAACATAAAATTCAGACTAGACTTTTTTAAATTACACTATTAGTTTATACAAATTATTCTATATTTTTTAAAACATTTTCAAAACATTTAATAGGAATAAACTAATCTGTATTTTACACTAGTTCAAAAGGAAAACTAATCGAAGCTATGGTTATTTGCTTTGTATGTAGTTAACTCGTACGAATATTTTTCCTTATAGTAAACAATTCCTCAAGGGAAAGAATTGACTTGCTCGTCGCAAAAATATAATCCAAAACACACAACTTGGAAAATCCTCCCCATCCCTCAAATAATGTACATTATTGTATACAGTTAACTTTGTTTATAAAATTAAAGTGTGTTTAACAAATACTGTGAAGAATTGTATGATTTTCAGTTATTATTGAATTTTGCCCAAAGTTTGATGCTTGCTCAAGCCTAGACGATTGGCTTGTCGAGTGATTATTATATCAAAGCGCTGGTTTTACTTGGCACCATTAACATTGTTAATTACTTCAAATGTTTAATACACACAATCGTAAACTTTGTTTTGTTACAAGAAAGACTGAACATTTCTTTTTTCTTTTCTTTTTTTTTTTTTTGTGACTATTAGTTTGGTTTATTATTTTTGATCAAATATTTAATTTCTCCTATTGACATTTGTATTGTCTAAAGTATAAAACAATAAAACTGATAGTGTTTTAAGTTTTTTAGTTTTAACGATTACAACACATATCAGGTGCCATATTCATCAAACTGACCATGAAAACTGATTAAAATGTCTTAAGTACTACTGTTAAGGACTATTATTTAATATTGGGCCAATTGATGGTTTAAAAGGACAGAAATGAAGTTTACTTTTACCTAAAAACTATTGAGTAATTGAATGTGACAAGTAAATTGGCATGGAGGTATTTTTGAATACATAAATTCCTCCAATTATATTACCAGTAATAAAAAGTGAAATAACGTCATATGTTTAATTATTGTTAATTGAGAAGTGGTTTAATTTTTGAATTTGTTTCCTATGTGTTAATGTTGAAATTTGTTACGAGTTTGGCTATTGCAGCTGTTTTATGTAACCCAGAAAGAGAAAATAAATCTGTTTTATGAATTGTAACATTTGTGCGATGCTTTACTTTATTCCATTTTCACATGTCCGACAATACGAAAATTTGTCTTAATCTCTTTCTTCTTTTCTCGACCAATAAGAGAGTCATGGCTTGAAGCGATAAATGCAATGTAATCTAGATTTAAAACACATTTCAGATTCTGCAAATGAAAACTTTTTAAGGGCATTGTGAAATTTATAGATAATTTTTGAATGCGCATCCTCTTTCTGTTGGCTCGGTTAAAATTAACCGTCGTACACGTTTAACAGTTCAGAATAGCAAAGGTGCAATAGCGTGGATCTAGCAAGATGTTCAAACTTTGAATTTTTAATTTTTACGCAATAATGTCTTAATTATAGAATCAGAAGATTAAAAAAATATTTTTGTTTATAAAATTTGTTTTTTGTAGATATTTGAATAAAGATAATCAGATGCCTTGAGTTAACCTTATTTATTCCAAATCAATAAAAATCACTCAAAACATAAATAATTGAGCAGAAAAATGCATTTTTTTCATACATATATACTGACATCACCTGAAAGTAGTTTTCACCTGTTATTTAGTTATTAATAATATTGATTTTGTATATTGTGTATACTCTGTGTGTGTGTGTGTGTGTGTGTGTGTGTGTGTGTGCGCGCGCGCGTGCGTGTGTGTGTGTGTGTGTATAGTATAAATGAAATAAAGCTTTGGTGAAATGTGCAGTGTGAAAATAATTAAATACATTATAGTTCATTGCCCATTTGACCAATTAACTTTTTTCAATTACTTAATTTTTATGAAAGGTACTGATTGAGAGAAAAAAAGTGAGTAATGAGCGGGATTCGAACCCGCGATCTTCGGCTGAATACGATGCTGCTTTTCCACTTGAGCTATCGTGACTTCAATCCACTCGGACACAAAAATTGGAGATACGAGGTTGAGGATGAAGAGTTGAGGTCCGAGTGGATCGGACACTATAGCTCAAGTGGTAGAGCAGTGGCTTATTTAGCCGAAGATCGTTGGTTTCAGATCCCGCTTATGACACTGACTTTTTTATCTCGACCAATACCATTCATAAAGATTAATTACTTGAAAATAATGTTAATTATGATTACAAAAGAGCAAGTAAAATATACAACTTCACAGTAAAATGAGGAAATGCATATTTTCTAAATTTAAAAAGGCAAAATAAAAGAAATATATTAATTAAAGCAAGAAGTAAATATTCAATAACTTTCCTAAGTACTAAGAAATAAAGTACATTGCATATTATGTTAATAAATTAACAAACTCAAATGAAAAGAGTGTAATTTATTTTTTAAAAAATGAACAAAATCTATTAGTGGGATTTTTGGATTGGAATCTGCAAACATACAAGCATGAGCTGCGTTGGTCCGTTTCGCTTCCGTGGTTAAGGCGTCAGACTCTCGGCTAGTAGACCCTGCGGTCGTGGGTTCGATCCCCACCGTCGCCTCTGGAATTTTTCTGACGCCTAAGGGGATCGGTGGCCGCAATTAAAAGAAATTGACACGGCACTCATCAATGGAAGGGGTAGGACTGGATCTGTGACCCTGAATCTGGTACCAACCCCTTTCAAAAATGAGTTTCTTCGATGGAAGAACACTGGTACAACGGAGGCTCAAGTTCACTTTGTGTTGTGAGCCCTCCCCCAAAAATGGAGCCAGGGTATAGTACAATAAGCTGTACAGCTGCAGTGCTCAGGAGGGAACTCCTCCAGTCCCTGGCATCCATCCATCCACCATCCACCTCTGGCAATTCCAGTTTTGCTATTTACAGTATATTGCCAGCAGACTCATGAATCACCCACCCTGGTCTTACCCATCTAGCTAAACCCATTATTGGTGAAGTTATTGAATTTGCACTGTCGCAAATTGCTGCACATTACACGCTGCCGCAACATTCACTCCCCACACATTTACATACCATTCATTCAATTAGGGTGATGGAGTCCTTGATATTCCTCTATCACCCTTTACAATTATACAGCTAACCTAATTGAGGGTTGATGTGTTCCTAGATTCTGTCATCACACATTCATGCTAATAATCACATTTACTCACAACACAAACTTGACACTCTGTTACATACATAACCTAATTGAGGGTCAGTGGGGTGGTCAATGTTGCATCATTAATTTTGTCACATCGATGCATGTTCATATTATGAAGTAATAATAAAACCCTTACTAGTTGGCCAACTCTGCAATAAAATTTACAAAATTTAATAAAATACTGTTCTTATGGATCCACAAAAAAAATCAAGCATGTCATCCCTCAAGGTCCTCCAGAGCCATTTGTAGCCAGAGGTGTGCCGAATTTCATTTATAAATATTTTTCTGTTCGCACACCGTATCTGTCCTTTACATTCCTTGTTAGCTGGCCCAAAAGTCTTGAATCACCCTGGCGGGGCTGTCCTCTGCTTATTACACTTCTCAGGCGTGTCCGACCTTTCACTCTCGTCGCCCAGCCCCTCCATTTAATTGGACCCTACTTTATCACCGTAAAAAAAAAAATCTTATGTTTCATTACAACAGGAAGGGAGCAGATAATCGTGATAAAAGTAAGGCCACATAAGTTTATTCGCCAGCTTAAGTAAGGCTGCAGAATACAAACCCCTTCTTCTTAGCCATTCCATCCCCGCATAAAATATATTTTAATTTTAATTTATACTCAAAGGTGGGGTTGAGATGGGAAGTTGGTATCCGAGTGGATCAAGGTCGTGTAGTAGCGGGCTTATCTAGCCGAAGATCGTGGGTTTGAATCCCGCTCGTGCCATTGACTTTTTATCTCGACTAAAAACCCTAATTAATTTTAATTTATACTTTTAAGCTATGGTCATGGTTGGGGTGAAAAAGGTGGTGGCACAAGCAGGGCACTAGCTTTTTTATCTCAATCAAGACCTTAGATTAAAATTATAATTAATTAAATAAAAAATACAGTCAATTATGACTACTAAATACACATATGGAATAATATATTTTAATGTAAAATATTTAACTAATTATCACAGGTTGTCAGATTATTTTTGTTTGTAGTACATTCAATGAACTTTTGGGTTTACAGTTAACAAATAAAAAGACAAGAAGATACCAAAAAAGGTACTGTTTTATTTGCTTAACTTAATATTTAGTTACAATTTAGAATACAAATAATATAAAAACTTTTTTTTTATTTCTTTATGGTAGTCATAGGTCCGGGGCCGGTCATCATAGGAGGTGGTCGTATGTGGCTCATCGGTCCCATTGGGACCATGGCCCCCATCATAGGAGGAGCATGTCTCATGCCCATCATCGGCGGCATAGGTCCATGGGGTCCCATCATCATTGCGCTCATACCCGGATGGGGCGGCATCCCCGGCGGGCCCATCATCGCACCCGGGGGCGGTGGAGGCCTCGCGGCGAGGCCGTTGGGCCCGAGAGGCGGCACGCCCGTGGGTATGAGGCCCGGCTTGCCCGGGACGGCGATCTTGCCAGCTTTGAACGCCGCCGTCGTAGCGTCGATCAAATGCTGGGCCTGTTCTTCCATCCATTTCTGATAATAGAATTTAACATTGTCCTTATGCTTTCTACCTTGACAGTGGGTCTTCCTAACCGACGGAGAGTCGTGCGTCAAATAGGTGTCGCAGTAATCACAGTAGTACTTAGGCATCTTTTATTTTTTCTAAAACTTTCCGCGCACTTAGAACTTCGTCACTTTCTAAATACAAACGGACAAAACGGCAATCAGCCCTTCCTTACGCATAACAAAACAATAAGCAGTTAAGCACTAAGCAAGTGACAAATGAAACCTCCATAGTCAATAGCCTGAACTCTGGAGTGAACCGGCTGAATGAAAGCCTATGTGAAGGATAAACGCTCTTTTTTTTTTTATAAGCTCAAAAACTTCAGGCTTCCCGATCTTTGACAAGCAAAAAAATAACTAGTACATTTCTCCAACGCTTCCTTGTACAATAATTTCTAACGAACACTTTAGATGAAGGTATGGTCTTGAAGAAAAAAAAAAAGCAAATTTAATTGTTACTACTACTATTTCAATTTCAAGTCATCATCAGAGAATATCCGTTTTAAATATGTCTCCATATCCCCCACATAATATAAAATTAATTATTGAAATAAAATTGATTATTAACAATATTGTACTTAAAACATTTTTAAAAAAATCGTTCAAACTATAAAATAACGTAAAAGTCAAAAGATAAAATTAGTTTTAACAAATTATGAAAAACAGTTAAGAATGTTATTAAAATAAAAGAAATTAACTAAAATAATAATTCATGAACAATGTAGATCAAGGTATGGTTTTGAAGAAAAAAAGCAAATTTAATTGTTTTGACCAAATTCAATTTTCAACTCATCATCAGAGGAATCCGTCTTAAACATGCCTGCATATCCCCCCCACATATTAAATATAAATATAACATTAAAAATATGTTTAAACTATAAAATTCTTTCGACCTATTTCAAGGTCATCATGAGGGCGTTAAATATGTCTACATATCGCACACCAACAAGGAATGTGACACGAATCAAGAAAAGAATATTTACACGGAAGGCGCGGAAGTTTATTTTTTTGACTTATTTATTAAGTACACGCCATTACATTTGCTGGCAATAAAAGCTGCCATGATCCACCAATATTGTCTTTCGATTCACCAAATCAAACAAAAACACAAAACTTTAAAAATCTACCTGTACTACCCCTAAAAAAAAACTACCCTTTTTTTCACTTGTGACATTCATGCATATATTGGTTCTCAGGAGTTTAAGTCTGTTTTCTCTAACGATAATGGTGGTCAATGAAAAATTGTCTGGGTATTATTATTATTATTATTAGTTTTTAACGGCTAAGGTCATTTCACGCCCTAACATCCAAACATTCTATTTTAGGTTTGCTATATCTCTTCTTAGTGCTATAAAACTCTGACTCCAAACATTCACTCGTAACCTAATTTATCCTATTGCCATCCAAGCTTTGATTT
>CM077102.1:11774558-11790754 GCA_039619505.1 Cimex hemipterus
TTGCATTCTTCCCCAAAATCTCAAGGCATGCCTGAAAAATATGATTCGGAGACGATACATCGAAAATTCCATACATGCCCAAAATCTCAAGGCACACCAAATTATGATAATTCTAAAAGTTATGCCAAGGAAATAGAAAGCCCAAATTTAAGTGATTATTCAAAAAGCAGGTATCCATCAAATTCAAAACATAAAGATTATGTAAATAAACGGAAGTCAACATTAAGAGAGCTTGAGGGAAATGAATCTCATAGAAAAGATACTATAGCTTCATCAATGAAATACACTAAAAAATATATTAAAACTTATGATATAAGAGATGAACTGAAGCCAATAAATGACTTTTATGCGCCGCCAGATCTACGTTCAATATCAGAAGTGGTTCAAGCTAAAAGAAACTATAAGCCTTATGAATCTTCTCATTTCTTAAATGAAAACATAAAAGTTAAAGAGGAAAGAGAAAAAATGGGTTCTAGTTCAAGGAAACAAGAAAGACAATCAACAAGCAGAACCCCAGAACGGAAACTACGCCAATCTACTTATTTTAATTCAAATGTAAAGATAGATAACAAGGCACGTAAAATGAGAAAACTAGATGTTTCAAGTGATTGTGGTGTGGCATGCGATGATAAGCAAACAGACAAATACCACAACATAGGATTGAAATATGGTAGGGAAAGTGTTGACCCAGCATTGTTAAGGAAGAAAGGAAGAGACCACCGCCGAAGAGGTTATTTGGATGTAAAGGGCCAACCAACTCCAAAGACTTCTTCTAAAAAAAAAGGATTATCTGCACCAAAAGAAAGAGTTTCTTTTAAAGATGAGAATATAGATTTCAGGTATGATCAAAAAAACAATAATGACTATGCTCCACATTCTCCATCTTCTGTTGCAAGACGCCCCTGCATTAAAAATTACACAAATCCTGCCGGGTCAGAAACATGTACAGAATGTGTATATAATAAAAAGAAAGGTCCTGCTAATAATGCAAAAGATTTATCTATTTGTCCAATTGACCGTAAATGCACAACCAATGAAGCAGCTATAGTTGAAACACAACTTACTGGAGTTCCCTACCTCAAAAAACAAACAGATCCAAATAATGTAAGCACTCCAAAACCAAAGCAGCTCTTTAATGACAAGTCCTTAAAGAAAACCAAATCTGAGGATTTGTCAAAGAATTTTTGCCACAAAACCGTTTTAGAAAAATACCCCGATGATGCAGAACATTTGAGAGATTACAGCGAAGAATTTACAAAACAACCATTTAGATCTACACAATTTAACCCTGGTGGACATGATCCACCACCTCTCAAGCCTACATTTTATCCAAAAACAAGATGTAAGCCGTATGATTATT
This sequence comes from Cimex hemipterus, assembly GCA_039619505.1. Lineage (NCBI taxonomy): Eukaryota > Metazoa > Arthropoda > Insecta > Hemiptera > Cimicidae > Cimex > Cimex hemipterus. The sequence continues at coordinate 11,775,919 of CM077102.1, forward strand.
CAGGAAATCTAATGCCTGATGATAAAAGACCAAACGATGCCCGGAAATTGTCTCCTACAGTGTACGTAAAAAGACAGAAGAGGGAATTAAGCTATAAAAGCACGATTGGGGAGAATTTTTTTAAACACAATAGAAATAAATATATTGACATTAAACAGTCCAAAGAACCGTCAAATGAAAATTTGACAACAGAATTGAGTACCTTTAAAAGTGAAGTTCCAGTACATAACACTAAAACTCAGATTGTGAAAAACAAATATCAACCATTCCATAAGTCGAATGAAAAACATTATTCACACGATAACAATTATAACGTCAATCTTAGTGCACAAAAAAATTTGTCTTTTGCAACGATCAATGAGAAATTTAGAAACAGTGACTACACAGAAAGCAGAGACCGAAAGTATGATGAAAAATTGCAAAAGTCTCGGAGTGAATTTGCATCTCGTCCAAATTCTCTTTCATCTACGGAGTACCTATCTGATGGACGTACAAGAGAAATGAAAGAACCAGATAATGATGTAATTTCAACCATCCTCGGCCCAAGCAAACAGGGCAGTTTTACAACATCGAGATATGCTGTCGACAGGAATAGACATAATTTAGCTAAAGGCAATAAATATGAGATCGTCTACCTAAAAGAAAAACCTCCTGCTACACCGACTAATGAAGTGCCCAATGAGAAAAAAAATGTTAAAGAATATTACGAACCGAACAATAGAGAAATTCGAGAAGAGGGGTTTTACAATAAATCTTACTCTGAAGAACAGCCTTTAGATAAAAGGGAAGTATTGCCAAAAGAGAGTAGCCATATATTTAATAAACAAAGGAATTTGAATGATTCACCAGAAAAAAGTCCTAATCAACCGAAAGAAGATTCTAATATCTATCACCATTCAAATAACAGTAAGCATCTTGACTCATCAAATAAACCTGCTACAAGTCCGATGAAATTAGAAAGCCCAGGGCCAAGTACAGATTGGAGAATGCAACCAAAACTTCCTGCTAATGATTTTAAAATGTATAATGTAAATCCAAATGAAGTTGAAGTAGCGCCCGATGAAAAACTTCTACCAAACATGATTGGCCATGCTGCTATGCATAATTGGGATCAAGCAGAATCTTACTTTTTTTCCAAAAACAGATCTAAACCTATTGTTGGCAATATGGCAAAAGTGTCACCACATTTTAGAAAAACAAAGTTAAGATCCAAGTTTGAGGACTATGATGATGATGATGAAGGTGAAGAAGAAGGGAAAGAAGAAGGAGAAGAAGAAGATGATTATGATGATGATGACGACGACGATGGTGATGAAGAAACAAATAAAGTAAAGAAGAAAAAAACAAAAAAACATATGCAATCGATTCCCATCATTATTACCGACAATACTGCACCAGTTCCAGCAAAAAGATTTAAAAACCAAAGGATTAATCCACATAGTCGCTTTGATGCTGGCTATGACTTTTTGCAAACTGCTGATAGCAACACGAGCATAGAGACAGTGCAATCTTACACAAAAAAGCTATGCACGTCTGCAGTGAAACCAGTTAAAAGAGAAAGTGCAATAAAAAGGTTGGCAAAACGTCTGTTCTCAATAAAACGAAAAGAATCTCAAGAAAAAATAGCAAATACTCACACCGGAAGTGGTACAACAGAATCATCGGATGAAGATTCACCAAAATCAATTGATGCTTCGTCCAATAAACCAAAACCCAAAAGGAAGGTCTCATTTAGTGTTCCTCTATATATGTAAATATACATTTTTTCAGAATATAGTAAAACATTTTAATAAATCGGTGTTTAATGATTTTGCATAGGTTAAGTATGTAAATATTTTTAATGGAAAATTTACAAAAATTAAAAGGGCAAAATATTTTGGCATGATGCTTATTTTTCTACCTGTTCTGATATTGCTGTAAGTTCATTCAGCATAGGTTAAGTCCATTAAATGTTTTTAATGTAAAATTTAAAAAAACAAAAACAAATTCTTTTATTTAAAAGAGCAAAATATTTTGGCATGAAAATAATTTTTTTTTTTATTTAAAAAACAAACAATAATTAAATAAATTCTTTTATTAAATATTTTGGTATGAAAATAATTGTTTTTCTATGCTAATTCCGTTAAATATTTTTAATTAAAATTAAAAACAAAACAACAACAATTAAATAAATTCTTTTATTTAAAAGAGCAAAATATTTTGCTATGAAAATACTTGTTTTTCCACCCGTTCTGATACTGCTGTGAGTTCATCATAAAGTTTCTGAAATGAATTAGATGGAATGAGAGTTCCTACAATTTTGTCGCCTTCACTTGTTTTAACTCTGACAACTTGCAGTCTTGCACTACCACTACTCGTAGAGACGATATTTTCAATTGAATTCCACAGACTTAATACGGAACCGGAAAGAATATTGTAAGTCCTATGTCGCAGGCCAACATCACATTCGCCTTCAAAACAACTTTTCTTGCAGATCCCGGTCCAGTAACTGTGTGAACATATGCTCGACGATGCACTATAATGACTTTTCCAATGATGTTCTGCTTCTTCCAAACCGATCTTTTTGAATTTTTTAAGTATAAATTTGAGATTCTCTCGCTTAAGTTGCAAACCAACATTTGGCCTATGAATGCAATATGACTCTTGTTCTTTCACAAAGCTTTTTTTAATACTTGAAATTCCATTCTCTAGTTGTACAAGTATAACCTCATTATTGCCATTTCGTACATGTGATGAAAGATAAAATCCCTCGTGCACTGTCTTTAATTCTGTCCAGAGAGAAACAGCTTCTGCCCAAGTCATCCCTCTTTCTACTCTCACCTTATGAAGTTCTGTTACTGTCATCCCAGTCAACTGTTTTCTAAAGAATTTATAAACAGCTAGTCTTTTCGTGTTTTCATCTTGTGCAGCGACATCAAGAATGCCTAAATCAAAATGGCCTGATTTTTTTGCAGATTCTATAATAGCTTCCATAGTGTTCGTAAAATATTCAAAAAGAGCATTTTGTAAATTGACAGGTAGACCTAGAATTCTATTCAAAAATCTGCCTAGGCATTTTCGGTCATGGTCCAGCTGCAGACTTTCTGGATTATTTTCAGACTGTAGAACCAGGCCGACCCCTATTAGCCCTTTAATGGCGTCTTTGAAAAATTCTCCTTCATAGCTTGTTGGAGGCGGGACTAAAGGATTCTCTTGCCCAACAAGAGTCTTAAGAGTTAATTCCACAGCCATTCTTCCATAATTGTTATCTATGTTAAATTTTGACATATCTCTTGCCTCTGTTGCTCTTCTGTCACCCTGTGTCAGAGCACCAAGGCTTTCAAGCCGTTTTGCAACAATTGAAGCAAATCTTCTTTCCCCGCCAAGATTTGAAATAAGCAATACGTATTCTGGGGCGTTTGTTTGGTTGCTCCTATGTGTTCTACCGAACTGTTGTATCGCTCTGTCAGCACTCCATGGAAGCTCTAGTGTAAGATGAACCCTTCTTTTTCTATTTAGAGCTCTACGGTCACTATGCAATGATATACCTGAACTGGCCGCTTCAGAAATAATTGCCACATCTTTACTACCATCCATAAATCTTTTCTTTTCCCTTAGGTTCAAAACTTCCAATGGTATATCTACTTCTGATCTTGTTTCATATTTGTAGCTGCCATCATTATGGACAACCCTTCCCTTTCGACCAGTCATCTCAGCCACATTTTCAGGTCCACCTAATTCATCTATTAGTTCATCTAAAGTATTTGGAGGTAGTTTTTTCCCTAAAACATCTATTTTGGCAAGTAGTTGTTTTTTCTGAAATACTGTTGTTTGGATCAAATTGTCTCCTGACAAACTAAAATCATCTGTTTTCGCACCACTTGTTCGACATTTATCGTCATAGTTTTTAACATCGACTTCCTCCTCACTTAAGCTATCAAAATTATCTGATGTTTTTAGATTTAGTAAATCTGGGCTTTGTTTTCTTCTCTTTTTTCTCTTAGAGCGAGACATTTCTGTTTTGTTAATATCATTTCCTATAATCCTTTTAACAGAATTTCTGTCTGGGGCAGGAAAATGTTTCTCGACAAGGGTCCTTAAAACACCACGTGCAGTGGAAACAAAGTCTGTCAGTTCTCCGTCATCTTTTTCTAGTTGGTTGAGGGTCCGGGCTTCACCGGTTGACTGCAGACCTATGACAACACATTTACCACATTTTATAGCTTCTCGAGAAATATTAACAGCATGTTTTACTTTAGCCGAGATGCACATATATTTGAAAAACCTCTGATGTGCTGACCAGAATTGACTCCACATAGCTACACATACAGATTTGTCTGCATCGAAGAGGCTTGCAGCATGTCGGAACCCTTTAAAAACTTCAACCCAGAGTTCAACTGCCTCATCATAAATTTTAATGAATGCTGGATCAATAGGGATTTCTACTATTTTAAAAACGACACCGTGAAAACTAAGCTGCCGAGCAATGTATAGACCTCGCAGCTTCATGTCCATAGCAACTATTTCCATAGCTCCGACACCCCGTTTTTGCACGGTGTTGAGAAAATGGTTGAAATCTGCATAAGCTGTCCCCTGACCCCACATTCCCAAACGAACCATGTAGGCCATATTTCTCGGTTCGCTTGCACCAGTAGCAGAAGCATAGACAACCCTTGCCTTAGGTAGTCTTTTCTGTAATTCCAATACAGTTAGACCAGTTTTTGTTGGTTTCCCAGAGCCACCTGGACAAAGGTTTTTTGCCCTATGGCATTCATCAAAAATGATGACCCCATCGAAATTAGGACCGCACCAGTCTACTATCTGATCGAACCTGTTTTCAAATTCACAATCCTGCGTTGTTGTCTTAGCTATAAGAGCACTGTAAGTGCAAAATATAACCCCCTTTTTTATTAAGCCATTTTCTTCAGAATTAAGCTTAGTGTATTTGCATTTGTTAAGATGGAATACTTTGATGTTGTCTGCTCCAATATCAGAAAGATCTCGCTCAGAGTCATATTTCAGGTCATTCATAATTGAAATCCAAATTGATTTTTTCCTTGATCGAAGATAATTTTCATAGATTATTCCAGCAATGGTCCTTCCTTTGCCTACTCCAGCACCATCTCCAATTAAAAAGCCTCCCCTGGCGCCATTAGGAAGTAGTAACTCATGCTGTTGACAGGCATAAGTAATAGACTCTAACTGGAGAGCGGAAAGACTGCCGGAGGAAATAACACTCTCTGGAATTTTCAGCTTGTACCAGACGTCAACAGGTTCCACACTTGAAAGAGAAGTGGATTCTACAACTGGATCTGGGTGCTTCCGGCCAAAATTTAATTTCGATGGCATATAATCTGCATATGTTTCTGCTACGCCCATTCCTTCGTCTTCCGTGGCTTCCTCGACATTTGTTAAATTGTGTTTTATCTGCTCTGTTGATAGATTGTCTTTCCAAGGGAAACTCTTTTGCATCTGGCTTCCTTCAAATTGTAAACCATAAGGGCCTCCCATACCTGAAGATCTCGATCCCAATAAATCGGTGTAAATGCCGTTATGGCTTTTTAAGAACTGAATATTGTCCAAAATCGTCGAACTATTCTTACCTCTCATTACAAAGTCTTCAAAAAGATTATCATATCTTTTAGGCAAATGGCTATTTGTCGATTGGAACGTGACAGCACTCTTTCTTGCTGTCGACAAAGCTGCCAGATCTCTTCCTCCTCCTGGTACTTCCAGTTTGTCCGGATCCTCAAAATCGCTGTCTGAACTTTCCACTTTTTCCTCCCCGTACATTTTTAACGTTTATAAAATATAAGGGCAAGACCTTTTAATAAAAAAATTACTTCATTTACAATATAAACATATGTTCAATCAACATCTGTTTTTTGAAAAATATTAAAATACTGGATTTTCCATTGCCATACTAAATTTCACTTACCAAGCAGCTAAATTTAAAAAATGCTCGTCTTGGAATGATTGATAACAATAAAGTTTTGCTCCTGGCTTTTACTAGTAAGTTAGCTGTAGGGAAAAAATTCTTAAATCGACATTAAAATTTGATCACCAAACTATAGCAGACTTTTTTAAAATTTGGTTTATCTTATTTACACACTAAAGGGTTAAAAACTTGTTAAGTGTTAAAAAGGACTGTTTTTTTACAGTGTATATTTAAGATCTCTTAATGATATGGAGGTAATACAATAATAAATTAAATTAGCTTTTGCTTTCCTCCTTTGTTTCTTTATTTGTTAGGTTTGTAGGCCCAAATATCTTGTAAAATTGTATTCAAACTTCTGAAACGAATAAAAACACAAAAATAAAATAAAAAACTACGGAATCATCAATCCGAAATGTGTTGTTGAGAAAAAATTTTTTTAAAATTTTTAGGAAACAATGCATAGAAAGCGTTTAACTGCTGAAGTCATTTCTTGACTCCACATGGAATAACTTCAAAAATTTTGCAACCAATATAAAATATCAACACATAAAGTTGTATATATATTGTATAGTTTGGTTGCCTATTTAGCCTGCTGTGTGCACTAACAAGGATCTTGGAATTTGGAGTATCCTTCACCTAGTTAATACAAGCTAGAGCAAATGGTTTCACCGCTTACGTGGAACTCTAGCAGGCTCCTGGCATAGTTTCCGCTAATCAAGTTTGACGGTTTCCCAAAATTCTTTATCGTTCAAGAGAAACTTCTGTACTTTCCAGAAGGAAACTTTTTGCCACTTTGGCCAGCACACGCTCACTTATTGTTTCATCTGTTCTGAACAAATTTTATGAACTAGCTCTATTGCTTTAGAAGTACCAAGCTACTCTATTATCCTCTTACGTGATTTAAACACCTAATCTTCTTACTAACTAGAAGTGTTGATTAACAGTATTAACTATAACAAACTTTTCTGTTTGCTTAGTATTTCCTTACTGATGATGGTACAAAACTGAAACACATTTGAAACCATAAAATCAGTTCAGAGTTATAAAACATTAAATATTGCATGCGTTTGACTAAATTCATGTAGTAAATACAATTTTTTTCATGTATGTAATATGAATCAAGACAATTTTCAATTAAATTGTCTATGCATTCCCAATCAAAAAGGTTTAGTTCTTATTTTTTAAATAAATATTTTACCTATAGCCTACTTCCACTCGAAAGATATTTCATTTTGATATAAATATCTTCTTGAAAATTTTCTACAATCTCAAGTTTTGAAGGTTTCTTTTAATTATATAACAGTACAACTTTTAAAAATGTTTTAATATTTTAAATAGTTTTACTTTCAATATAACTTTTCAGAAATCTGTAAACACATTGCATACAAAACAATAAGTTGCGAATGTAATCAATAAGAAGCTAAGTTCACATAATTTATTTATAATATATTTTTAAACGTTTTACTTTGGTAAGTGCATAAGTTATTTCTTTCCATCAGATGGTTGATCTCTATTTATATATTTTTTATTCAATGATTAAAAGGTAAAATAATCGTTTATCGACGTTATTAACAAACGGAGGAAATATTTGGAAGAATTCATCTTGACAATGACTTAATTGTGAATATCTATTTTTTTTTTTTTTTTTGTTTTTTTTTAACAAATTCACAAGTTCCCTTCTCTAAGAATGAGAAATTCTATATAGCTTAGCTGAAGTATGAATACACAAACAATAAAAATGATAATATAAAAACAAAAATCAATAGTTAGTTTTATCAGAACGCTATAAACTGTTTACAACAAATAATTGCATGTGTCTTGGAATAATTACAAAATATTAAATTGTTTTTATATTAACAACAATGTAAAGATTATTGCGACTGTGCATGAGATCTTAGTAAGTCACAAATTCTAATAGACACATTGAATAACATTCTTATCTTAACAGAAGTAAGAATAGCTTATTTCATATTTAACAGTTATACTATTATATAATCTTAAATTTACGTAATGAAAACATCAACAAAATTAACAGTAGACAACCAAAAATTGGTAACTCAGCTAATTTTCTGCATTAACAATATTATCAAATATTTTTTCTTACTTATATGTATATATATATATAATATATTTTACAATGGATGTTATTTTCAAATGATATCATATGATCCAAGTTTCTTTTTGGCAATATTCAGTCCCTTAAGAACTTCAGTCATTTTTTTGTTTTGGTGAATGTTTTAATTACAAAACAAAATTTAGTAAAAAAAAAGAAAGAAAGTAGTTTTTCTTTAATTAAATAGTGCATAAAAGTAAATGTTGATTACAATTTTTAAAAAACATATAGAGATAGTATGAGTGTTATACAGACAGAGAAAGAGATAATGAGATAGATAGATAGAGAGAGAGAGAAAGAGAGAGAATGAGAGAAATATAGAGAGTGAGAGAGAAAAATAGAGGTGAACTTCATAGGTATCATGGACTAGCCGGCAATAGACATCTTTGCAAAACATCTCACATTACTTCAAATTATTGTTTCTATCTTACAGAATAAATAACATACCTTTAAACGAAATAATGGAATCGCAACTTAAAGTGCTAAAAAAAATTATGAAGGTAGCTTTTAGCGTCAAAGAAAAATACTGACTGTAAATTTTGACAGTTGTCCAGATTATATTTTTGAAAGTTGTGAGCCCTCTATTTATTATATACGTTCGCTGGCAAATTATGTTTATAGTGAGTTAATTTTTTTTTTTAATTTATTCAAAAAGAAGTTTGCCTAAAATTTAAAGAAGGGAAACAAGTAATAGGGCAACAATTTGCTCTACATAGTATCATTTAAAAACTAAAATCTACATAATTATAAAAGATAGTCATAGGCAGTCTATTTAGAAGGTTTGAAAGGCCTCATCCGGTATATAAATCTAGACTATGCATAAAGCTCTCAAATTTATACAATATTTTTTACCTTTACATTTTTTTTTTTTTTTGAGCTTGTATACTGTGTTGTTTTAATAATGAGAAATGTGTTAAACAAACCATTTTTAAGCATTGGTGTTTACAAGTTTCTGAATAACTTCTTGCAAAATTTTTCTCTCGGTTAAGTAAATGAAACGGTCTCTAAAATATTTTCCTTAAGAATAAATGTTGATTGAATAAAATGTAATGTAATAATCAGGTATGTAAGAAAAATAATGGATAAAATATTTTAGCGTACTCATTAAAACAGAAAAATATAGGGGCAAAGCTAGACAATGTACTCCTTTTAGAAAAAGTTCCTTTAAACCAATTTTTGTCCACATTTGAAGGATTGATATAAAAGCAGTTAATTACAATATTTACTAATGGAAATGCATTTCTTAAATATGAACTTTTTATAATAAAATGTTATAGTATTCAAATTTCAATATTATTACCAATCAGTTTCATTGAAATGAAGTAGCAGTTAAATCATATTTTAAAACTAAACGATTTTATTCAAGGAAAAACGCATAATTTTCAAAAAGGGAAAGTGATTGTTTTCATTTATTAAAATCTACTAAAAGAAACGTGTTTGAACATTGTTCATTTTCATCTGCATTTTTGGAAATGTGAGCAAGTTGCCAAGGAGCTTAGGAGACAGTTTGATGTATTCAATATTACAAAACGATTTCAGTTACTTTTCTCTAATATATAATTTTGTCAGTCAATTTTGTTTTCTATGGTTGAACTAAATGATGAATACACATTGTAATGCAAGTATGGAAAGTTAATATGAATGACTTATTTATTAGAATCTAATGGGGAAAAATATCTTCTATTCAGTCTTAAATATTACAAACATATTTACTGCTTATTTATTATCTTGATTTTTTTTTACTATCTAATTATGAATCACCAAATTTTCCAGATATTCATTAAATTTGGTCCAGAAAAATTGCTTCGTGTACCAAATTTTCAACTGCTAATTTTATCTATGTTTAATGAAAATGATGTTCTAAGGTTTTGAACTTGGAACTGATTGTTTGTCAATTAATGCTTGACTACCAACCAATCAGCCCATAACAATTATTAAGCACCATATAGTTTAAATTTGATTTATTCAGAATTACAAGGCAAAATGTAAGAAACGATGGAAAAAAAAGAAAAAAAAGTGAAATCTGTTCAAAATTGTTTGTGACTCTCTCTTATGAGCATAATTTATGTTAAAACCATTTTTATTCTTTCCCTATCTAGTATTTTAATAATAAAATTCAGCAGAGAAATCAGATAAAAATGTTCAAGAAACTTAAATTTAAAAACCATTAATATTGCATGATTTGAACTTTATTTTATTATACATTTTACTAAAGGCTATATTATATTTTTGGTGTTAAGAAATATTGGAAAATTTTATTACTTAGTTGAATTTAAATGTAAATTATCTTCTTGCAAAATATCAATAAAGTCAATTATGACTTACAATTAATAGATAATATATTAGAAATGTCGTTAAAATTGTTCGGATATTAAAATTTCCTATAGTCTAACTCAGCTTGAACAACTTGCCAACATCTCTACAATAAATAGTGAAATTTTCAAAAAACATTCTTATATTCCATGTATTTACAAATATTTTATATTATATATTAACTTTTTTCAAATTGGATAAAATTATTACTGTATACACAGTTGGTGAATTAGGCCAAGTATTTTTTCCATTTTTGTAGCCAGAATAAAGAAGGTGAAAGTAAACAATCAAATATATTAGAATTAAAACATATATACATATGTATATATATATTTTTTGTACGTATTAATAATATTTTTAATATATATACATATATATTAAAATTTATAATAATAACAATAATAGAATTGAGTGGGCGTGAAATGACCTTAGGCATTAAAACACCCTTAAATATAATAATAATAGTACATTTATTATATTAATAATCTGTATTTTGAAGTTTTTTTAAAGCTTATATTAAATTTATATAAGAACAAAATTTATTCCGTCACCCCAAGAATTTACAAATGTCATAAACTATCAATTCGATAATAACTTTGTCAAATGATTTTTAGTTTAATAATGTTTTTGTCTTATTTTTATTTAATAAACATTTACCAAACCTATAACACAGTATAAAATTGTTTACTGGTTTGCTTTACCGCCAGGCGTAAAAGTCGGAGAATATATTTTGAGATTCGTCATAAAATGATTAACAATGGTGAGGAATTTTTCCTAGGTAACAAATTAAATATCATAAAGAAACGGTATAAAATATGAAACATTTGGTCTCTCAGGGCAAGAGAAAACATTATTAAATGTGAAAGCACACTTACAGTATTTATTGTTGATCTACTTAACTTGAAAACATGAAAATAGTGAAATTTCATGTAATAAGATCTTGCATGTTATCTACTGGTTGTAGAAAATCTATTTATATAATAGAAGAAATATTCAAAAATTTTATATCTTTCAAAAAACATTTGAACCAATTTATGTGTAATTTTTTCCCAACTCTACAAATGCAATAAAATAAACTATAATTGAAATAAATAAATAATAAAAACAGGAACATTCTCTCCCTTGGATTAGGGTTGGAGTAACAGTAAATGTCCTGGGAGGTGGTGAATCAGAGGACTCCCAACTGACACGTTTTATTTTTAATTGTTAAAGACGCCAATATCACCACAAAGTCCGAGGAAGTTAAAAACAAAGCTTCCTTTCTTTTATCCTTATATACTCAATGGTGAACGGGCTAATAGTAAGCATTCTGGCAAACCCTACCAAAAAGTATTAAAAAAACCATTTGTGAAATGATTTCCTGAACAAGGCAGGCAATATACCAAAAGGAAAAATTGGATGTTTTTTTTTTGTAATATTATTCATTGTAGAGGGTGTTAATTCATCGATTTTTTTCATTTTCATTTGTTTATAACATAAACTACTTTTGTGCAGGTGGTGGGGGGAAGGAATATGGTGGTGAATTAGTAGACCTATGGAAGTGTACATTTTGCCATTTGTTGTCTTTTTTATGCCAAACTCGTGTTTCTTCATACTGACAACTATGAGCTACTCCTTGCCTACAACAAAAAAAACAATGAAATGTTAATTTTTCATCTTACTATTATATTTACATACATTTCCCATAGAAATATAATTGCTACATTTAATTATTTTAAATGTTAACTTACTTATCAATGTATTGGGTTAATCTCACGTAGGCAATACAGGCTGCTTCCTCACCAAGGAGGTGTACATTCGGGTTAAGTATTGTTGTGTTAATACCTTTGCAATTTTTTCCAACCACTGGAGGACAAAAAAATTATTTAAGACATTAATAGTTTGTGCAAAACTTTAAAACAAACCCTTACTTTTACCGTGATCAAAATAAAATTTGTGGAATTCCATCCCTTCAACAAGATTTCCCAGTGCTTCAGGCTCAAACGCAGTCAGATGAGGATCACATATTTTTCTGAAAGATAAATAATACTATAAAGCTATTGATATTCTGATTATTGGCGGGAAAATTTTCAAGTGAACGATTTCAGAATTTTTTGCAATTGTGATTGGAAACTTTCATGAATTTTTAAAGCATCGAAATTAGTAGTGTAATAATTTGTGAGATTTCTTTCTGTGGTCTGACCATGTAATCGGATCATTTTTGATCGATTTCATTAGATGCATTTTGGCATTGCCCCATCTTTAATATGCCTGTCTGATGATGTGAAATGCTGATTGAACAGACCAACCCAGACAAGCAGGCCAAAAATGCCCAGTAACTATCGTATTGCATTATTATTGTAAATTTTTAAAATATTTGCCCAATATGTGTGGAATTGGAATACTTTTCTGACATAATATAACAAACAAATCAGCATGTCCTTATTCTGATATGGAACAGAATAAGTACAACATAAAAAAAAAGATAACATTCAGATTCGATTAATTACTCAAAAAGCTAACATTTTAAAATTTCAAATGTGGCATTCCTCAAATATTTGAATGCTGATTAGTCGATCAAATTTTACAAGTTAGTAGCCAAGCCGGAAAGGTACTTGATCACAGCCAAAGGGTAACATTACTGAGGTGTACGACATCCTCACAAGTCATTGTCTATGTCCAACCCATCGAAATTTTCTTTCAAAGCTGGGTAGCACTGAGGCAAATTAGAGACATTTTCCAGATGTTGAGGAACACAAACTGGAATGGCTAAAAAAATTAAAAAATTGGTTTGATGCAGGATGACCAAAAAAATCAATAAAATAATAATTTTTAAATGCTTCCGTAAAATTGAAGAGAAAGCAAAAGCAAACTGGGCGCTTTTTGATTTTTATGTAATGCAAATGCTAACAGGTCTCCAGGAATTTTGCAGCAAACTTTTTTTAGTATAAAAGAGCCAACATACATTATACTAAGTGTGCCAAATAGGAGACGTAAGGCACAGAATTTTCTAGTGCACTCTACAACAAAGTAAATGGGAAAAAAACTAAAAGCACTATTCCCAAACAACTGGTTGCAAACAAAAGAAAAAAAAAGTTGCATATTCAGCGTGAAGTTATGTCAGTGTTTTTTGATAATACTCCTTTCTTTTTCATGAATTTTTCCACCAGTTTTTATTATTACTATTTTGTAATATTTCAAGGTAACTTTTGGACCACATTTGCCCCCTCCTTAGTCTTGTGTCCTTTTTTTTTAAATTATTATTTAGAAATCGTGAGGTGCGGTCTGGTCTGACGTAGGTTTTAGAAAATATATGTAGTAGTAAAAAAAATCCCAGACCGTGAAGATGATCTCAATAAAGATCGAAACGTTGGCACGATAAAGAAAATGTTTTTCTAAAACCTTCTAAAAACGATCTCCAAATAATCATTGGCACTAAACACCACACATTTTTGGAAAATCTTGACCTCACTCATGTTATAAAATTTTTATCATGGTTTTAAGGTAATTGATAACAATTTCTTCTCAAATTTTTTTGATAATAATAGTTGCATATCACATCAATAAACTATTTATTTGAATAATTTTGAGCATCGTACTTCAAGTCCATTTGGGACTCATTTTTTAAAACTATTTTGTAAAAAATAAAAATAATCATAAAGATTATTACGGCACTACGGCGGGATAGTGGATGAAAAAAATAGTTTCTAGTTGTTACAACTAATATCTTTTTGTAGTTTTAATCCATTGGTTTGTTTTTATGAGAAATAATAGTAAAATTAAATTTTTTACGTTTTTAAATTTGTCAATGTCTCTTACGTATATGTCTCTTGATCTCCTGTGTTGATAGCTTCAAGGAGTTGTTCCGTAATTTTTATCACTTCTTGCTTCTTAGCTGAAACAGGGCAGGATAAAATTAATCATTTTGAACATTAACTAGCCTTCAAGCAACCTTTATTAAACAGTGACATTATAATTGGTGTAAACATGTCAATTCAAGAAAAAACACTGTCAAATGATAAGACGACAGAACATTAAACGATATATTAGATACTGTGTCCTACCAGTTTTTATTGTAGACCTTTAAAGTTAGCTCCAATAACGATTTTTTTTTTTTTAAGAATATAAACATCAAAAAATAGCACACAAGTTCGTTCTATAAATAAAACAAAACTATCAAACAAAATGATTTAATGTTAATATAAAATGTTATTGAGTAACAAAAAATAAAATTAAAAAAAAAAAGCAGCAAAACATTAGTCAAAAAATAGTGAAAATAAAAATAATTTTAAATTAGCAAAAATTTTATAAAAGCCAATTTTCACAAGCAAGAAAAAATAATTGTTTATAAGAAAAACAAACAAATGGAATCTTACCTTATTAAAACTACTACAACTGTACAATATTTATGTCATAGCGTAGACAAAGAACCAACGATTTAGACAAATTTAATTCAAATTTGACTCTAGTTATAGGGGAAGCACATGGTAAAAAATATATATATATATATATAT
>CM077102.1:11791154-11895366 GCA_039619505.1 Cimex hemipterus
AAAATACTTTGGCTCATTGTCTGCACAACATACTTGAATTTTTTTTTAAAGTTTTTAATTGAACGCTCCATTTAGAAAAATAAACTTACAACTTCTATTGATTTCATAAAATTAAATGTAAAAATTGAAGCCGTATACGGCGAGAGACCGTAATAAAATCCTGTTCCAACTATAATAAAGTTGCATAAGTATAAACGAATACATCAACAATTTCTTAATGTGTAGTGTATGTGTTTCTTTATGATATTCTCACCTGAACCACAAGAGTTCGTCGAGAGCTGGGAGACTGTCTTCGGGCAGAGGATCCTTAGTTCTAGATCAGAGGGGTAACAACCCAATGTATATAACAAGAACATGACGGTTTCAACTCATGACAAGATACATTTGAACATCTGCGTTGGCCCTGTTCGCACATTTGAGACCAATTACCTTTTTATATCTCTCATCTGCTGAAGATCTTTAATTTTGCTTCCAATTCGGAGGCTGATTCATTTTTTAAAGTTGTATATCTAATCATTAAAATAAAATAATTAAATAATTGTGTAGGTTTGAAGAAGAATCGGTTTTATTTACTAAATAGCAATAAACTTGAAACAAGTAAGAATTTCCGCTCCGGGGGAAAAAAGTATAATGATCATGATATAAAAAATAAATATTGTAAAATAAAATAAAATGCACAAAAAAAACCTAAATTTAATAAATTATGATTAGATATTCAACTTGTAGCCTGAGATGAGTCAGCCCAAAATCAAAATTGCGTTTCCATTTTTAACATGGTTCATATATTGAAAGTATGTTAATTGATTTGAATTTTTTAAAAAGTTTTAATTGGCGAGTCGTAGTTTTGTTTGGGTCTTCCATAAATTCAGATCCAGATCGTATAGTAAAATGCATTCCAGATATAAATGTAAATATAAGCGATTTCGCACAAATATGTTTATTAAAAAAAAAAAAAATCAAAAGGGCCTAGTCATCATTTTTGGCTAAAATTGTAACAATAAATCTTTAAATTTAAGCAGTCTGGAATCATGCTTCGATTTGAATTTCAATGAAATAAGCTCTATGCACTTGATGTGATCGGATATATTCTTTTAAAATTTAAACCATGCCAAAAAAAGAAAATTTTGCAACTATGTCAATAAAAGTATAACAAGCAAAAAGAGAGATAAAGATTAAAAAAAAAAAAAGAAAGAGCGAGAGAGAGCAAAAAAGGTTTTGGTGCTTAAATTAATGTATACATTGTAAATGATTGTAGGATACCAACCCATTTATATTTTTCTACTTGTTTCTACATCATCATTTGATGTATATTTTGCCTTGTAAAAAGAAATTATGGATGTAATGAGGTGTCAAAACAAAAAAGAAAGAAAATAATGGTTTGTATAAGTATATACGTACTTTACTGCGATTAGAGTGGAGTATCTTGCAATAAAAGTTTCTTAACATTAAATATATGTACACTTTTTATGATATTAAATAATTTAATTCATACTCATAAAACATGTGTGATTTTAGTTGATTTGTTCTTGATTTTAGGTTTTATTGGTTTGCCTCTTTAATGGTAAATTGTGCTATGGTGATAAATTATCTAAATAGTCTCTAATCATCTTGGTCTATATTTGTTTACTGGTTTTGTCTATCGGATGCATTTTAACATTTTACAATACCTGCGATTGGTCTGTATTCTGTACAAACTCATATAATTTTGACAAAAATAACACCGACCAGGACGATCGGGAATTATCAAGTACTCCACATCACCTTGGAGAGACCTCGCATTTTACATGGTTAAAATCTTTAGTTCATGGATTTTATTTAATAGGATGTAATGCCTTCTGCCTGTACTCATTTTAAAATAGTATTTTTTTTTTCAAATTTATTTATAAAAATGTATGATAAAGTTTAAAGTTTAAAACATGGGGTATAAATAATTTTACACTAACATTTTTAAATCCCATTTTTAAAATTATCAGATTATTTACTTTTTTGACTAATAATAATTTTTAATTTGTATAGGTCTTTTTAGAAAAAGTACAATGGTAGGTCAAATATATTTTGAAATGCATGTTGAAAGTTTTATAGAAAATAAAGTGTAAATTTCAATGGAAACTGTATTTTATAATATAGCATAAGTATATGACTTCAGGTTAAATGAAAAAGGTAGTTTTTAAAGGTGATGCAGAATGAGCCATAGTTTAAAAAATTTATTTTGCTTTCACATGCAATAAAAATGGCAAGGGGCTAGTGTTCCACTATTTGTAATTTTAAGAGTGTCACATTTCTATTCAATGTCCGTTATTTTGATAAGGCAACATCGTGATTTGTATAATGTACAAAATTTTCCATGTGCCACTTATTATAACGTTTAATATAATTTCTTACCTTCTGTTTCTTCGGAGTTTAACCTTAACGGATGATAGCAGTAATCTGAGCTTTCTAAAGACATGCAAACATTGAACACAAGTAAAATAAATGACTTACATCGCAAAATAAAACAAATAATAAAAATAAATGTGCTAACAGAAAAACAAAAAAAAAAAAGAAAAGAAAAAACAAACACAAACAACCATTATCCGTTTATTGTTTATGGTAAAAAAAAATAAATAAATAACAGTATAAATTAAATAAATATATTTCTCAATTGTTAAAATTATATTTTGCTTATTTTGATTTCAGTTTAAAAAGTAATTTTACCTGAATTACTAGAATCGCTCTTGATCATGTTAGAAGGGAAATTAGAGTTGACCCACATTCGACATGCTGAGGATTTTAAACACTTATCTTCACTCTGAACTTCCACCATAGTAGCTGTGAAACATGCTTACATGCATCATGATAACATTTACATAGCGAAAACAAGCAACAAGACAAAATAAATTTACAAATTTAATAAATTTTACAGTCCTGTAGCTCCACAAAAATATTTTGGTCATTGTAACAAAGTGCTCTATCATTACGAAAAAAAAGTATGCCTGTGCTTTAATTTTAATCAAGTTAAAAGAGAAAGAGATTAAGTTAAATGCCAAAGTAGACTGCACAAAATATTTATTAAAATTTAATCAACAAGGTGTGAAAATTGTTGGTTTAAAAATTTGTTGATTGTAAAATTGTAATGCAAATTATCTTTAGTTATTTAAAAAAAAAAAAATGGAATAGTTTTTAAAAATGTGTATGGCATAACTAGAGACATTATTAAATACGATTAAATTGTAAAAACTCAAACAGTATATATTATAATTAAAAAACAAACATTGTTAGTCATCTCAAAATTGTCACTCAATCAAAGACAGTGTGCACTCTCACAAGCTTCTACCTTGCAGTGAGTGGAAGAGAACAGAACTGATGTTGGGCGAAGTCTTGGCGTTGTTTGCTAAGGAAGGAAAGCTCGGTGACCTAGAAGTGGTCGCAAGGATTGTTGCAGGTGAAGGTGGAGGTGTGCCGCTACCTGGGGGCGCAATTAAACTCTGAACCCCAGAATAATTTTTTTCCCCCAATGAATACTCTCTAGTGATATCTTAAGTCACACCAATGGCACGGGGCAACAAACCAATCCGACAAAAGCCATAAACACATGACTAAAAAGCAAAGATTGGGCGCAGTTTATTTGTCATGCATGCGATACAATTTATTTATAAATATCAAGCATGTGTTAAAAGGGGATGAAATTTTGCGTTAAAGGTGCATCAGTTATGATAGTGGTTAGTATTGAAATTTTGAAGCGCTAGCTTAAAGCTTTATTAGTTGGGAATACGTCATTAGATTGAAAGTCCATGCAATGTTTCATTTATGACCATACAAATTATAAATGTTTTAGTGTATTTTAATTAAAGGAATTTATTACATAATTTTACCAATGAAGGGATTAATGATTTTGAGCGTGATGAATTCGTATGAAAAACAAAAAATTCAAAAGAGATGATGTCAAAATACATATAAATTATATTGAAAATACTCTTAATTTCAGGGGCTTGGTATCCTACTTTACTCCCAATTTATTGGGAATATAGTATTAAATAAATATATATTTTTTAAAAATTAAAATTGTTTTCTATATTAAATAGTTAAAACAGAAAACTTAGCAAAGATAGTTTTATAAATTAAAAAATTGTAAATGATAAAGCGGACAGAAAAAAGTATTGAATATTTGAAATTTAACATAAAATTTTCGACTTTATTGCAAAAAAAAAATTACTAAATTTTCCTAATGTGCTATTAAATAAGCATTATATGATTTGTGAACTATTCAAGGAGTAATAAATCAAACAATAAAGTCAAAATTGTTTATGTTTTGAAGTTTACGCTTTGCTAAATATATCTGTCAGTAAATACCTACTCAATTCATTAATAAAATCTTTCTATTTTTTTTTTGTTTTTTTTAATAGATTAAAAATATTTGGGTAATCGGGAAATTGTTTGAGATTTGATTTATTTTATTACCCCACCCCAAACAATTTCCACTTTAACGATTTTAGCTGTAATTTTTATTATTAAAATTTTCATTTCTTTAATCATCTTTAGATATATTAAATACTAGTATAACTTATGTTTTAATTTACCTTCGGGGTCTTTAGCTATGACTGTTGAACTACGATCCACTCCGCCTTTTACCTTGTCCTCTATGCAGTCAACAATACAAAATTATCAGCTTTTCTTTAGTTTTAACGTTTGGTTTTGTTTGTTCATAGCCCAATGAGAAGTGTAAGAGAAGTAATAGGGAGAAAATTACATGGATATTAGAAACACCCTTCAAATTTTTTTTTTCAAAAATTATTCCTGTCTGTATCAGCTCATTTATAACCAATGAACACTTCATTGTAAATATTATCTGGGTCTGCTATGCATATTTAGTTTTATATTATTCCTTAGTTGGGAAGGGATCGTAGGAATTTTGCTGCTATAACATGCAAAAGGCAACATGCTTTACCCAATATTGTGTTAATTAAATTTAATCGTAAATATTGTTTTCTTTCATATTTAGTAAACCGAGTTATGTGTGGGGCTGACGATTAGAAAATAAAATAACTTGTAATACTCAAAATAATCATTAAATTCAACATAAATTTAAGTCTAAAAGGGTAAAAACATTTTCATACTGGGGATATAAACATACAAACAAATTTTGATTACACTAATTTTCGTGAAGCATGCCCAAATAATCTATGCCTCAAGCATGTCATACCTCAGCTAATCGATTAATTTTAATTTCAAAAACAATAATTACATAAACATTGCACAAAACTTTATGTACACGCCATTTGCTTGCCAACAAACGCAATATTTTAAATATTTAACGCTTATTTTCTTACATTCATTCCAAGTTTCAATTAATTTGCATTTTTATTTTATAGCAACAAATTGAAAAAAAAAAAAAAAAAAAAAAAGGAGGTGATAAAAGATAACTAAAGATTAGCTTTAAATTGCAAAGGTAAAAAGTGAAAGTCCTAAGAATGGTTAACACCAAAAAAACTCTTATTTGATCACATAAAAAAAAAAAAAAAAAAATCAGATTAGATCATTAATAAGTAAACATTCATCTAATTTAAAGTATTCATTAAGTGTTTCATAACAAAAATTAGTATGGCATGGTAGATTATTGTTATAGCAAAAAAGATATGACAAGGTTAAATTAATAAACATAAAAAAAAGTTGGTATATAAATATTGTTTCACAAAACATAAAAATAAACTGCAATAAGAGTCTGTTTATAAAATTAAGAAATGTATTGATATGTCCATCGTATAGACCATTTTTATTTTACAATCAATTAATGTTTGATTTAGCTCAAAACTTTGGATTATACTCATACTACGAAACGAAATATAAAAATAGGATGTTTTTAATTATTAGTTGTAAAATTTTAAAATGCTATTTTTTTTATAAAATGTAGAAGCACATTAAAATTACGAGGCTTATTTTGTTTTTGAAACTGAAACGTAAATTTAAATACTAACATGTATTAATTAACGTATTAACATAATTCTATAATTTTAATGTTTAATCCGTCACGTCGTCCACTTTTTACCTCCACATATAAACAGAAAACTATATAAAAATCATCAATTAATTATTTTAAAATATAAATAAATAACTAGTTTAAACCCAAACCTTTAAATTTGCACATAAATTAGCAATGTTTTGAGTACTGAAAATAAACAATAATCAAATGCAAAAGAAAATGCAATACAATTATGTGTTTTCAGTGTATTATATGTAATATAAACAGTAGAAATTATGTTTTTATACGTAAAAGAATTATTTATGCAACGAAAATATTAATACAAACTTTTTACCTTTGACATCATCGTCTTCTAGTGTTGTACTACTGTCTGTCGATTCTTTCACTTGAGATCCGTCGCCTTTTTTTGTTATTATACTTCGACCTGTTGAATAATGTTGATAAATATTAAACTTTATAAAAACAGAACAAAAAAAAAAAAATTATTCAAAACATATGAGAACATTATATTTCTCTTATATTTAAATAAATATATATCTCTTATTGATTTTATAGTTGAAAAACTTCTGAAAAAAAAGGAGTCGATTTTAAATTTTAAGTTTTCTTCTGAAATTCAAATTTTCTGCTCATTCTCAGATATATTAACGTTTTTTTTTGAAAAATATGACAGAATTTAACGATTAAATTGACAACAAATTGTAAACTTTCGGTGTATACGTGGAAAGGAAAAAACACACAATTACACAAAGGGTAAAGGGTCAGTTTATGCAAAGTAAAGTTTTAGATAAAATAAATATTACCACAAAGAATAATATTTTTACTACCCAATTCTATTCTTAGGTTCTTTTTATTGATTTATATTGATTTGTATTTGGGCAGGAATACATATATTTTGGTTCAACGATTAGCGTTCAGATAGGAGGTGGTTGGTACGATAGGTAACATCAAGCCCAGCTAAAGATTTTTCGTTACAATATATTTTTGGACATTTTATTGGTAATTTTTGATATCGAAGTTTATATTATACAAAGTAAATAGCTAATTAAAAAGCAAAAAAGATTTGTCTGATTACTGTGCTGTACTGTAGCTTATTAAAAATATAAATATTAAAGTGAGACGAGAAGAAAAATACGAATAAATTGCTATTTAAAATTAAGATACTTTTCTTTGCATTATTAGAAATTTCTTTATATAGTAAATATTAGTTTATTATGCAGAAGATAAGCTCCAAAGTCAAGCTTTATTTTTCAAGCTTATGGCTACTATATATAAGTGAGTATACATTTATTTACTTTGATGCTATTTTTTTTTTTTTTTTAATAGCCAAGAAAAAAATAAAATTTTCCATAGAGACCTATTGCTATTAGTAGCTAAGATAATGAACAGCTTAGGAGTTCGTTAAACACAACGCAGAATAATTGTGTGGATTAAATTCAATATCCCAATGTTCGCTGCAGCATAGCTGTAAATTTATTGTTTTAATTAAATACTGCATAAATTTTCTTTTAGCATATGTATCATAACAATAATTTAAAACATTCGAGGAAAAAAATAGACCTTATTATTAGAGAGCTGAAATTCATGCAGATAGCTTTGTGAAATTTAATTTCTCATTATACCTGACAGACCCCAAAGTGGTGCAATGTTAGTTATGAAGAAGATTAATTGTAAAGCAGTCAAGAAAAATATGAAAAATGAAATAAAGGTGCTGTAAGCATTGAAGTGAAAACTTTAGTCAGAATGAAAATAAACTTATTGAAAAGCAAGAAGAAAAAAAGCTTTTGATGCTGGCAAACATATTTTTTATTGATGTGTAAGTAAATTAATGTATTAAAAAATAAATAAATATATTTTTCTATTTTTATAGTCCTGAGCTTGTTTCTTAGTATATCAAATTAAATGTTCAAGATAATAGTTATTAAAAAATTACAAACCTTTTTTTAAGTTAAAAAATTTACAATACTGGTAACAAATAAAAAACATCTTATTGAAGTGTTATCTAAATTTGTTTTGCAGTACGTAACTCAGTCTACAGAAAAACTTTGAAAAACAAGTTCACAGGTGACCTCATTGGATCCAAATCATAGAAGAGGCATCATCCTCACCCGATTAAGAATAGGCCATGCAAGGCTGATACTGTCCAGTACATAGACATTCCTGCGCTCCACGTAAAGAGGATGTAGGAATGCCACCCGGTATGAGAATTCTGCTTGAACATAGCAGCGACTATTTGGGATTTTCTAATTTTGGAGGAAACAGGGCTCTTTCCTGGTATACAAAACTGATAAATCTCTTGTTTTATGATCTCTTTTGCCTTTAATCACGTTGAATAAATTTATTAGTGTAAATGAGTAGTTTGAGAGGGTGGAATATTGAGCACTTCGTCAACCCTGATTAATTTCATGTGTAAAAAGTTATAGAGGAATATCAGGTACACCACCTCAAGTATGGGGTACTGTTCCCTCAGTCATCCCTGGAATTTTTCTTAACACTCCTTTTCTTCCAAAGAATTTATATTTTGTCTCTGACTAATGTGCAAGCACTTAACAAATTATTTGAGTGAATAGCTTGTAAATAAGAAATGTATTTAAGATAGACTGAAATTATTAGGCCTGTTTTAGGCCACTGGAGCATAACTGGAATGGATAAGGCTGAGGTCTGACCCTGAACTGCCAAGACCCAAAATAGGTGATTCTTGCAGCTTGGGAGAAGTCGTAAGCTCATTCATGTGTATGTGTTTGTAGAATTGAGTTTATATAAATCTAATAAATATATATAGACAGAAAAATGTTAATAATTTAACTCTAAATAAAGAAGACATAGTAAACTTGCAAAAAAAACTTGTTTTATAAACGTTTTGTTTGTGGCCGTGGGTTACGATTCCCTCAGTCACCCTAGGAATTTTCTGAATGCTTCCTCTTTCAAAGAGTTCACATTTTGTCCCTGAATAATTATGCAAAATATTTGTATTCTTTAATTTGATATATGTAGAATGTTATTTTGTTATATGATACACACACAATGCAAAAAATAGAACAAAAATTAAAAATAGCAGTAAAAAATGTAGTTACAAGTCATTGTATTACTTAATTACTTAAAATATTCTGAAAAAAAAAGGAAGATATATTGAAGCCTTTTAAATAAGCAAATATATCATGTACGCTAAATATTTAAAACAAAAAAAGCATTTATTTGGCATGATGTATAATTATTATCAAAACAGTTCATTATTATGGAATAACATTAGTGTCATTATCACCTTGACTGAAACGAAGAAAAAATTTACTTTGACCTGTTAGAAGAGCTAAGCTAAAGGGAAAGTTTGTCATCAATCGTTCTTACGATTTTATGACGTTTCTGTGCACGAAACAGTAGGTTGTGACAGCATGCTTTTTTCTTTTTTTTTTTAATTTAGTGCGGGAAAGTAAACGGATAAAAAACATTGGACTTTCTTCCTTTTGAGAAGAAGGTTGTCCTCTCTTAATTTAAATTGGCATAAAGGGAAGCTTCTAAAACTTGAAAGATATTAAAGATTTGATCAATAGAATATTTTTGTTTAATGTTTTGTAGGGACAGCTCGAAGATTAGCTTCTATTAAAAATAAAATAAATAAGGTTTTGTTTTTTTATAGTTTTATTATTAGATTAGGAGAGAGAAAAATAAGGTTTTTGTTTTTCATTGTTTTCAGTGTTTCTCTGAACCAGGAGAGACGTTAGAAGCTACCGATTGTACTGATCCCCTTTCATGGTGAATAGCATCCTCATCTAAAAAAATAAATTGAACAAATTACACCGGTTCTGAATTAAGAAAAGTAGATTTAAATATGTAATATGATCCAAGCAGGTGCAAGCAAAAGTATATGTTGTTATTCTTTGAACATGCAGAAATAAATGTGCCAATGCCAAATTTAAAACCAGTTATTGTAAAAACAAAAAAAAAATTAAACCATATAATGAACAAACATAAATTGGGAATTTTTTTCAAATCCAAACAGAAAAACAAGGTGTTGAGTGGTAAAACACGATTTTCTAATTGAGCTATCAGAATTCTTCTACTCAACATAAAACCTGTGACATAAAAGAAATGTTGAAAGGGTAGAAGATACCATTGTTTGTATTTTGGGGCCTGCCTGGTATACGTACCATCAGTATCATACTTACTGGAGAAATTTCTTGTAGCTAACATCGTCGTAAGGATTGCACCCTAAAATCAAGGGATGAGGTTGTTGAGAATGTATAAAATTATTTTTCAAAGTGTAAAGAAAAAAAAATCAGATATACCTTAAGTTTACGCCTAGCGTTAAATTTCTTCAAGCAGTCTACAGTTTCTTGTCTATGCACCAATGAGGCAACTCGTTCTCGTTGCTACAGAATAATATAAATTACGTACACATTAAAACCAATTGTTATATTTTAAAAATATAATTACGCATATCCATGGGTGTTTTAGTGCTTCAGACGCTGTTATTCGCTTTGTCGGGTTAACAGTTAACATTTGATTGATTAGGTTTTTTGCATCGGGTGTCACCGTGTCCCATTCAGGTGAGGGGTACTATGCATAGTAAAATTTACGAAATTAAAATAATATAACGCACTTCCTTATAGAACACACTCACATCATAAGCTCCTGCTTTGATTTGTCCGTACAGTCTGTGTTGGTCTTCATCCCAAAATGGAGGATAACCAACAAGTAAAATATATAGAATAACGCCTAAAAAATTAAATCAATCAATACACATGTTCATTTAATCCGGAAATATCGCGTATAATTTAGTCAACCAACCACAGGCCCAAATATCAACTGGTTTTCCGTATGGCTCCTTTTTAAGTACTTCCGGTGAAAGATATCCTGGAGTTCCAGCAAATCCTGAAAAAAAAATCCCATATTAATTTAGAACAACAGTAGTTTTAGTTATGTTTTAACTAATACAACAAAGAATAAGTATTGATCTATAATTATTATGGACAGACAACCCTGACATAATTGTAAATAAATAAAAAATGAGAGTCAGTAGTGTTATTCTTGGAGTGCAAATCTGACTTTTTACATACTAACATCTATACTAAAACTAATCTTGTCTTATTATTTTGTTGGATGTAACTTACCAAACCATGCTTGTTGTTCTCCTGTGACTTCAATCGCTAAACCAAAATCAGCTAACTTGACTGCTGCACCTTTTGCTTTACTTGCTAATAGTAAATTTTCAGGCTGTCAACAAAAAACAAAAAAAATCACTGTTTACTAAAGTTTGATAAAAAATAATAGAGTAAACTTACTTTATATTTATATAAATCTTTAAATAATTTATTGTTAAATAATAAATGTGTACCTTTAGATCTCTATGAACTACTCCATTTTGATGGCAGTGATTAACACTTTCTAAAATCTGCTGAATGCAGTGTGATGCATCAGCCTCTGAGTAAAATTCTCTAGCTACAATATCCTCAAATAATTCCCCTCCAGTAACTCTGCAAACAGGGTATCAAATGTCAACTTGACGAGTGATAAATATTCTAAATAAATTTTTCCTTTTGAAATTTCTGCAATAATTTTACTTACAGGTCAAACACGAGGTAATGGAAGTTCTCTTCCTGAATACTGTCATGCAATCTAACTGAAGACAAATTATTATCAGAAATTGCTAATAATAAAGAGTACAATTAATACAAATTATGGCCAAAACAGAACAGGACAGAGACAACCAAACACACATTTTCACATTTAAAAAAAAAAAATAAATAAATAAATAACCAAAGACTACTTTTTAAATTTGGAGATCATGAGATGCAGCCTGGTGTGAGTAGGCTTTAGAAAAACATTTTCTTTATCGTGCCAACGTTTAAATCTTTATTGAGATCATCTTCAGGGCTCAATAAAGATCAAAATGTTGGCACGATAAAGAAAATATTTTTCTCAGGGGGCCACGGTAGCCGAGTGGTTAAGGCGTCAGACTCTCGGCTAGTAGACCCCGTGGTCGTGGGTTCGATCCCCACCATCGCCTCTGGAATTTTTCTGATGCCTAAGGGGACCGATGGCCGCAATTAAAAGAAATTGACACGGCACTCATCACTGGAAGGGGCGGGACTGAATCTGTGACCCTGAATCTGGTCCTAACCCCTTTCAAAAATGAGTTTCTTCGATGGAAGAACACTGGTACAATGGGGGCTCAAGTTCACTTTGTGTTGTGAGCTCTCCCCCAAAAATGGAGCCCAGGTATAGTACAATAAGCTGAATAGCTGCAGTGCTTAGAAGGGAACTCCTCCAGTCCCTGGTGACCATTGTATCCATCCAAAACTTATGTTA
Source organism: Cimex hemipterus (assembly GCA_039619505.1). Classification (NCBI taxonomy): domain Eukaryota; kingdom Metazoa; phylum Arthropoda; class Insecta; order Hemiptera; family Cimicidae; genus Cimex; species Cimex hemipterus. Next base: position 11,803,414 of record CM077102.1, read on the forward strand.
CACCAGACTGCATCTCACGATTTCCAAATAATAATTAACTGAACACCACACATTACTACTTTTTATGACAGTGTGTTTTTGGCTGTCTACTTCTCTGGAATAGAGTGGATCAAAATAAAAAAATAAAATTTAACGACAATCTACAGAATAAAGTCACAACAATATTATCAATGTATCATAATATAGCTTTTTCTGAACTGTATGTTAAATAAAAAAACAAGAAAAACCTTTAATAATATTAAATTTTGACTGTAATTTATTGTATGATACAAAGAGTTTTTCAAAGTTTCATTCAGAATATTTAATAATGTTTTGGCTTACCAATATTTGGATGTTGCAATTTTCTGCATATCCTTGCTTCTCTTTCAAGCTTCTGAAAGTCTATAAAAATTCAGTTGTTTAAAAAGACATCAAATAAAATTGTGATTGTAAAATCTTTAAAAAAATTATGTGTTTTTAATGGAGATAATTATTAAATGTTTGACATTTGTATAAGGTTTCTGAAAACATAAAAAATTAGCTTTTTTATTTAGCGATGTAGTTAAAAATTTACAAAAATCGTGGGATTTATTGTGATACTTTATAAATACTAAAATCCTTTTTAATTAACTGATCTAAATGAATAAAAATAAAAGTTACAGATTATGAATTTACTGCTTTCCTGAAGGGTCCAAAGACCTTTTCTAGGGTAATACCTGAGAAGTTCTTTTAACTTGATTTCTTCATCTGCAAACGATTGAAATTCTGATTTATAATTGATCATTAAAAAAAATTACTTAAAAAATATTACGGCATAATTAAATCTAAAAATAAAGTGAATTCTTGGCTATTTTATTAATGGGTTTTACTGGACAAGCTCCATTTCATGCCGTCTGTCGGTAAAAAGTACAGATATATTGAGCTTTCAGAAGAAGTAAGTAGGTGTGAGAAACTCACAAATGGGATTTAGAAGATTTTAGACAACAGACTTTGGAACTTCTTTTGCTCTCAGGGCCAAATAACTCAATAAAGCATTACTAATCAATAAGGGATCCTTTCAAAATGGATAAGCCAAGAAAGAGAGTCCATATAACGGGATGAATTTATAAAACTTTCTCACGCCTACAGCAGCTTTCATACATAGGAGGATCACTCTGGGGAATCAGACCCTCGGTGCAAATAATAATTGATTAATAAATATTATATTTTACCTGAAAGAATTATTTATTGATAAAAAAAATCTTTTGAAACAATTATGACAGATTTATTAATTTATTATCAATTAGAAACTGACTTTTTCATTTACTTTAACATTTTAAATCAATGACTAATATTGAAAAGTGTAATTCAGACAAAAATTTCAATTTATTTTTCCTGCTGGAAATACTGTTCTTGTGGGACATTGTCCAGAGATTCACCAACCAATCTTGGAGGATGTTCTGTAAAGTTATTTCAAATATCTCACAGAGAAATCAAAACATAATAATTATTGATTGACTTATTATTAGGGCTTTTGGAACCAGACGAAAGGAAAAAAATATTGCTGGTCGTGAACTTTTATAAACTGGTTAAACGAAATGAATCGGAGCATCAGAGCACGTAAATTGGACTATTTACATCAATTAGCTGTAATTTTCACTTTTTGTTTAAATTATTCGATAGTTAGTTATCATACTGGTCTGGCAATCCTGTCCGATTTTTGTTCGTGCACACAGGTTTTGCCTTTTTGCCACCTTCAGCGTATCCCAGTTGGTCTTTTTTGATCTTCAGTCCATTTTTTTAAAACTTGTATAATGTTTTAAATTCTTTACGTGATGTTTGTAAGTTATTATTAAGTTGGTATTTTTATTGTTCTAGTTGATCTTCCTTCCTTTTTCTTTTAAATTTGTCTAATAGTTCAAATGGGCCTAAATGATTTTTTTTGTGCTAGTTAGTCTCTTTGATCTTTGGCCTTTTTTTAAATTTTTTTATATATATAAATATTTTTTTTAATTTGTGTAATATTTGAAATGTTGTAAGTTATTGTTTAGTCAGTTTTTTTATTGTTCTAGTTGATCTTTTGTCCTTTTTCTTTTAAATTTGTCTAATATTTCAAATGAGCCTAAATGATTTTTTTTGTGCTAGTTAGTCTCTGATCTTTGGCCTTTTTATTTTTTTTTTAAATTTTTTAATTTTTTTTTTAATTTGTGTAATATTTTAAATGTTGTAAGTTATTGTTTAGTCAGTTTTTTACTAGTTGGTCTTTTTGATTTTTGGCCCATTTTAAGTTATTGTGAAGTCAGTGTTTTTAATATTTTTGATTCTTTCTATTTTTCATTTGTATAGAGTTATTGTTACTTTGTGTATTTATGAGTGTTTTTTTAAGTATTGAATGTGTTTTATTTATATATTTATAAGTTTTTAAGTATGTCCATTTTTCATCATTTTTGTTCATGGTGAGAAGTTTCATACTTGCATATCGATGGTTGTTTTCTATTAGGTGTTATGTGTAATTTGATCATTGTCCCCTAAATGATTTGATATGTTCTTTGTATCTGTCTTTTATTTTTCTTCTGTCTGATATATTTGGCTCTGCATTGATATATTAGTGTGTATGTTTTTTTTTCTAGTTCATCTGACTTTTCGATATTTTCTTAGTAATTTTCCTATTGTATTTGTGATTTTCAGTGATGCTTTTATGCCTAATTTGTATAATAAGTTAGTTTGAAGGTTTCTTTCTCAATGTGTATTCCTTTTAGTATCTGTTTTTGTGGCGATGTTTTATTTATTTTCTTGATTGTGTTATTGTGTGCTATGATCGGTATTCTTTTTCGTCTTTGTCTTCAGTGGGAATGATTTGAGTTTCTGTCATGCATTTCAGTGCTGCCATTTTGAATATGTGTGTGTGATTTGAGTCGGCTTGTATGATCTCGAAAATATAATACAGCTTATTATTTGGTTTCTCAAATATAAGTACAATTTGATCAAATAAATTTAAGGATTTTGCACAATTTTTTAGTTGAGTGAAGAGAGCAAAGGCTTTTAGAAGCTTTATGATTTAAAATTGATAAGTTAAAGCACGAGTGCTGGCATAAACTTGGGCTAGGCGTTTAAAAATCATATTTTGTACAACTTATCTGCCTTAGGGACAGGTAGACTATCGGAAAGGGAGTTATAGGCTACAAACGACATAAAAAACAAAAACAAAAACAAAAAACAAAAAAAAAACTATACGACGGCATAATGAACATATGCAAATCCAGCGTCCTTACAAAGGTTCACGCTAATTTAGAGACACTAACCGACGTATAATTTGGTTCGGAATACCGGTTTCATTCGTCAAGCTGAAGGAATTATTACGAAACTCACGAGAGGACCGGTTACTTTTAGACATAGTTATTACAAGAGATTTGGCTCTCTATTTTTCAAGATGTGCTTATAACATATTAACGTTGGTTAATGCTAGAAGAAAACTGTGTTAAAAATATAAAATAAACTAGGACTTTTACCTCGCGCTGAAAGTTTTTTCGTGTTAATTATTTTCGCCGCAAACTCACAGCCTGTGCACTTTTGCACGCAGCGGCGAACTACGGAGAAAGCACCCCTGTAAATAAAAAATATACATTTTAGTGAAGTGTTAATAACAATTAAAAGAGGTGTAATGAAAAGTAAATTCCGTCTTTTCCATTTTCAGAAGCGGCAAAGCTTTTGAGGTCACACCTGAGTGAGTAGAACGACCATTTTCTAAAAGTGAATCTACTACTCATCCCACCTCAATTATTTCTAGCAAAATTACAAGTCAGATGAAAGCTGGGAAGGGTCGGTAAAATGTAATTGAAGATGATGACGAGAAATTCATTTTATTCGAAGTTGAGTACCGATTCCGTAATGGATAAATCGTCATAAATACTTTTTTTTACGAGGGTTCGCAACAGCAGAGGATAAACCCTCAGGATGCGGTTGTTTTTGAAAAAAAAAGTATATTTGTAAGTATGTCGGGTTCGAATGCAGGGCCGCTGGATTTGAACCCGGGACCTTTACCTTACAGTTACCAGCGCCGTGTCAACGCCTAAACCTTGCGACCACCGACGCCCCCCTGTATCTTGCTATTATTAATAAATTTGTAACCATTTTAATGTCCGATGAAAGTTGAATTTTATTGCCTTTCAATTATTACTACAATCGATCTCTTAGATTAATTAAATTAAATTATATCGTTGTATTTTTATTTTTATTATTTCTTTATAATAATAATAAAAAGTGGCGCCCTTTGAAATTTTTAATAAACTTGCCTGTTCAGTAATTTTAACACAAAAAATAAAACACAACAAAATTAAGAGAAAAAAAAACCTTTTGTGCATGTACAAAACAAACTTAAAAATATTTAATAGGTAATCTCCTCCAGCTCTTATTACACACTGTAATCTTCTCAGCATGCTCATAATTAATCCTTTAACAACTTCTTGAGAAATTTCATCCTAACGTAATTTTCAGCTCAGCTAAGATTATTTTAGCTTAGCTAGGGCTATTTCTTCGTTTTACGTCTGAGCTCGTCACGAAAGTACTCAATGGAGTGCAAATCACGGATACGGTTTGGCATTCTTGGTGTAAATATTGACATCTCGAAAGTACTGCGTAACACTGGTGACAACGGTTTGTCTCGCATTATCTTCCGTAAACAAAAATTTCTAGTCAATAACAGGAGCAAATAGCACCGTGTAATCCTCCTAACTCCGTTTTCACCTAAACAAATTCCATTCTACAAACTGAACCACCTCCAACCGACCCTCTTCCGGGAACGTACAGGTTATGGTGCTCTACAGCAGCTCAATAAACAAAGGCGTCCGTCTGCCGAACAGAGAGAGAAAAACTAGAACTCGTCTGAAAACAGAATTTTTTTCAGATTCTGCCCAATTTCGGTGCCCCTTGCAATTCGAAACGGTCCTGACGATGGTTTCTTGTAAGAGGTCCATTGCTAGCCTTCTGGGCATTTAGATTCATTTCTACAACCCTTTTACTGTTTCAGCGTTTACAGACACACCCCGAACTGTTCGAAGTGTTGAAGACGTTTTAGAAGCAGTGGAAAAGCGACATCTCAGAGTGTGGAATGTGATAAATCGGTCGTCACCCGGTCCTCTGGCTCTTCGACGTCCCTCCTGGTCTCCGAATACAACTTGCAGCCTCCTGTTACCTCTGAACGCTCTTCCATCCTCAACGAGTGTGGCAAAATGTTCGCTGATTATAAACATTTTCGTAATAGTTTTGTTTTGTGCCACCTACACAATAGTGAATAAACGCATTTTTAACTGCCCTTGGTGATGATTTATATTTTGGAGAATCAAATTAGGATTTAAGCAGTTTTGCATCACAATCGGTGACAAAAACAAATGCTCTCCAATCTACATCTTATTACAATTATTAAATCATTTTTGAAGCAATAATATATGACCAAAACATTGTACAATTAAAAAATAAAGAATTTCCATGCTACTTTTTGTGTGGATCAGTAGATTTATAAAGCATAAGCATATTCGCCAGGTACTGGTCCATATATATATATATATATATATATATATATATATAATTTTTAAATAATGTGTACTTTTATTATAATGTTTTTAGAAATGTGTTATTTTTTCCTTTCCCTGCTCTTTCTCTCGTAATTCCATTTCTCTCTCACACATTCTTTCCTTCACTCTACTGTTATTTCTTACTTTCTCTCTCTCTATCTTTTTTACTTTCGTAAAAACATTTTCTTTATCTTGCCAACGTTTCGATCTTTATTAAGATCGTCTGCAGGGCCTGCGATTCACTTTAAATTTAACAAATACATGTAGGGTGTGGAGAAAAGTGAATTTATACAATGCGAAAAATATTTTTTATATTCAATCAAAGTAGAGATAGTTTGTAAACCAGCAGGCCCTGAAGATGATCTCAGTAAAGATCGAAACGTTGGCACGATAAAGAAAATGTTTTTATGATACCTACATCACATCAGACCGCATCTCACGATTTCGGAATGATCATAGACTAACGGTCACTAATCACCACGCATAAATTATAACTCCATTTAATCTCATATTTTATCATTTTAATCATCATTTTCATATTATATATAAACGTTGCATGCATCATTAACCTAATGGAGGCCAGCTAATGGGAGGCACAAGGCATGCTCCATGTCCACTGTAATAACTTACTATTACACTCACGACTCGATGAAATATGTTAAATGTTTTAAAAATATTAATTAAACTTTCTTTATTAATTAAGATCTCATATTGGAATATGATTTTGGCTGGGACAACTACGGGGGAACTTACAGTTAAATGATAATAAGACCCCAATTAGCCTGAAATTAGAAACATAGGTTATAGCCAATGTAATCTGTCAAACAGGCATATTTGTTGGTACGTGTATTCCGTAAACAAAACATTCTTACAATCTGCTGATGAAAGATCTCTTATGAATATTGAAATTTTTCAAAAATTGGATATTCATACTCATATTTAGATTGCTTTGGTTGACTTTTAGGCATAGTTTTTAGCGTATTCACTGTTTCTCTAGATGAAATCACTCGTTATCACATTATTTTTTGAGACCGGTTGTTTAATAATTTGTTGTATTTGTGAGGAGCGCACAAAAATGAGGTTGTTTTTAAAAGCACCTTTTTCATTTTTTTTTTTTTTTTGCCGACGGTTCGATCTTTATTCGGGTCATCTTCAGAGCATAAATTATGTCTATTCTTGAAGATGACCGGAATAAAGATCGAAACGTCCGCAACAAAACATGAAAAATGTGTTTTTCTATCAGAAGACGGTGGAAAAGGGACAGGTGGACGACAGAGAAAAAATTCACTTAGGACCAATTGGCTCAGCCAGTATAAGCGATAAATTTGTTTACATCGACGTTATTGGCCTTCAAAAGACTAAGGTCCTTTCTTGTAATAACACTTTTATTAATCAATTGGAAGATCTAGCAGCTGTGAGTATAATTTTTTTCTTCATTAAATAAAAATTACAATATGGCTCACGGGAAGTAGGATTTTTACTATATTAAAATGGGCTGAATAATCATCCCAATATTATTTAATGACCCTACCGTTTAGGAATATGAATTCCACTAATACTTAATTAGCCTGTTTCCTCCGTATCTCCCTTGTCCGAATAATTTAATAGCATTTATATTAAAAAGCCATCAACCGATCAGTCAAAGACTAGGAACAACGTTATGAAATTATTTACAAAAGCGAATCCATTGCAATTTTAAATCGCTTTGAAATTAGAACGGGGAATACCAATCGATGCTTTATTCAATATTGAAAATCGGAATTTCCAATCGTATTCAAACTAATAAAAAAAAATGTCATGAAAAGGAATAAGCATGGGGTTGAATAAAAGTGATTAAACACAATCGTACCTATTACCCATTTTGAGTATCACACAATATCCAGTTAATATGATTATGAACCTGTAGCTCGTTCGTTCCCGATTCGCGCAGATTTTACCTACCAGACGCATCATGGCGCCGCCTTTGTGCAATTTTTGCCAAAGGTCGTTTTTTACGAGAGAAATTACAGACTTGATAAAAATAGCTCAATGGCTAAACGAGTCTGATAGACAAAACCAGGAAAAACATGATTGATGATCTCAAAGCAGGAGAATTGCCACACTAATATAGACAAATGCAATAAAACTTTTATTGTATTTATCACCCTCAAACTGAAACATAAAACAATATTTCCTACAAAGCTCTGATTTTTTTCACGAATTGTCATTTACTCAATTTGATTTGGGAACAGGTGAAGACAGACTAAGCACCCTGATTATTGGCTGTTTAAACAGAATTATTATCATCCGTGTCGTCCAGAAAAAGGTGTGTTTGTTTGTCCAGTTTCATGAAAAATAGAACTTTAAGACTTCCAATTTGTACCCGGAGTGGGTTTAACTGTTATGGAGGTACGGCGTTCGTCTCTGTAAGGTAAAGTCTCCGAACCCGACATACTTTTAAATGCTTTTTTTTTTGAAAACTTTTATAAAACTTAACATTGGTTTTGCAATTGTTACGAAAGCTTACTGAAAATTCATGTTCAATCACGCTGCCTGGTCAAAACATAGCAATACAAAATTGGGCTAGAGTACAGCTACAGTTTGGACATTGTTTTCCGTATAGTCGACCTTAAAAGAACAATGAGGACCTTTAACGTCCGCACCAAGCCTTTCGACCTTATCGGACGTTTTTTTCTCAAGATGAGAGCTGACGCACTTCTGCATACGTCCTGCACAATGTTACCGCCGCAGCATTGGTGTAGAGGCGCCCCAGCCCCTAAGGGCCAAGGACAACCTCGCTCTCCGCTTGTCCACTCCGAATGGCCGTGCCCGCATTGTGCATCGGGTCGTATGCCGCACGCAAATGGCCGAAGTACATCAGCCTGGACTCTCGCGCACTCCCTAGATCGAGAAGGTCACTCTATCTCTCAGAGCATCGAGGCCCCCCCCAGTGTAGAAACCTCTGTTTCGTTTAAAGTGGAATTGCTAACCACCGTAGTTAAGGAGACTACGGTAAAAGCACTCTAATAGCCGCAACCGATTCACTACCCATTTCCATCCGCCACGTCTCACGCATTTGTGAGACTCCGTCAGCGTAGTCTGAGAATTTTCAATGCTATACGCTTCGGTTGTCTTTCGAATCCCGTGAGGCCGGGTGAATAACGCCATATGCAAGTTTCGTGCGAAGGCCACAGATAGAAGACAGCCTCTTCTCTAAGTACGCGACAGAGGTCTCTCCACTGCCAACTACGAGTTCATTCCCCAGTGTAACAGGGGACCCCGTAGTAGGATGGTTATACACCTTCCCTCGACAGGATCTGGTACCCTAGTGTACAGCTTATGCTCTAGAGAGGTTGCCACGCCCTCAAGGCTGCACCGTTATTTTGCGCCTGGACACCCCCTTGTAACAAAGGTTGGAAGAGGTCGCAAGGAAGAATGAAGGAACCCAGATTGAGAAAGGGACGTGAACGAGGACACGAGGTGCACCAATGTTGGGTCACTGTACCATCCGTTGTCTGTATTCGGTGTTGATATAGCAGGTCCTGTTTTAACAATTTAATAATAATAAATTTTAACAAAACGTCAGCAGGTATAAGTCTTAAAAAGATCCCTTTCGTCAATTACGTTTTGTGTGACTGTTTGAAATATTGCAAACCATTCTCTTCTGTGTCCTCTGGAACCAAGTAAAAGTATTTTTTGTACTCCTAGTTTTCTCAGAGCATTCTCGCAGTCCCATAGTGCACGTGATCTTACTACATGTGAGGTATCAGAATGAGCAGCAATATCTTTCCTTCTATCCCTAATTTTTTTATCGTTCTCAAATCACGCTGTACATGGTAGATTTGAATTTGTAGTATCAAGAAGGGTCATTATACTTAATTTTTATATCGCAAGACTTTATTATTTATTCTAAGTCGTATTTTTTAAACTGGGCAATGATAAATATCGAGTTTATTTCCATATCTTAGGATCGATTATTTATTGGTGCGCTTCCTCGCCAATAAACGGGAAGAGAAATGTGAGTATGCATTGAGCCGAGGCTAAAGTTTCCGATGCTTTTTGCATACAAATGATCTCCGGCCAGGATGTAGCCGTGAAAAAAATATGGCATCACAACAACCTCAATAAAGAAACACCGCTGGCTTTTCACGCTCGAATGATCAAATGCACATCCCGATGATTTTTATGATTTATACGACAGTAAATCAGCCACGACGGTAAACGATGTGATCTATCAGGGCCGAGTTCTTCCAGAGGGGGCGGAGTGACTTTCTCTTGAAGGGGTGACCCACATCCCGGTGTTGAAGAGGTAGTAAAGAGTAGAAGACCACCGAAGTTGGTTCCTCCCCCGTTTACAACCCCTCCCTGTATAAGGATAGTTTCCATGGTTACAGATAGCGTCAGTGGTCGATACCAAGCCTTTCCCAGCTTTGCTACTTCTCTCAAAACTGGGCTAAACCGTCAAATCGTTCATTATCCCCAAAATGCCAAAGTACCCAGAACAGAATTTATTTGTGGCCCACAAAGTATTCATTAGCCACGCTTCACTGATGTTTGCGCAAACACGTATTTATTCCCGAATCATATTTTGATCCATAATGGCAAACAATTTCGTATAGATCGTAAATTAACAGTGTTTAAAAGGTCCTTAACACTAATGCCCTCGGGTTACATTCAAAACATCAAAGATGGCACTTCGAATACCGTCTTTTCAGCCTGCATCACACTTTCATTATTTATCCATTAATAAATATCAAGTGCTTTTCTTAGAGCAATATTGAACTGAGAAATTAACATTTATACTTAAGACTGTTAACAAAATAATAAATAATTGTTAACATACATGCACTGTACTCTTTTTAAACAATAAAAAAACTTTAAGGCGTAAATAAAGAAAGATTGTGAATTATTGTTTGGTCCTTTTCGATCATTTCGCTTTAATAAAGAAAAACAACGAAGAGAGGAAGAATGATCGGAAGATCAAATTAAGGCACCTAAACGGACTGCAATCTAGCAATGGAGTCATCAATAGCTCAATAAATCAAGGGGCTGACTCAAATTTGATAGTGGGTGTTGTTGATCTGCAGGCCAGAACATGTTGATTAACATATCTCAAATTTGTCAAGTCTGTCCATTACGAAATTTTTATTTGGTTAAATATGATTTATGCAATGTAATAAAAACAAGCCTTGGTGAATAATGCATATATGGTTTTTCGTTTTTGCACCGTATCAACAGATTTTATTAAGTATTGCACACCACTGATTTTTTTAAAAACTGATTTTTCCAATAGGGGAATTGATGACAAAAAATATTACCGAGTTGTCTGATTGGAAATTACGAAAGAAATATAATTATACAAACCTCATATTAAACAAACAAAATTTTATTCCTACAAAACCGATTAAAGCCACTTGCATCATAATGTACAGTACACTCATTACATTTCAACCTACCCTAGCTGTCGGATTATAAAAGTGTAATTTAATTTTTAATTCTTGCTTTCTATTCACTTTAAGCTTTTATAATTTTAATGTGTTTTATTTAGATGAAAAATCCTTTTTTAGGTCTGATTATTTAAAGTTGTGTTTCTAACATAATTGTTTTTTTAAGGTTTCAATTTTGAATCTATGATATATGGCGTTTATATTTTTACTTTTCAAACAATTATTCACACTTTTTATTTAATTTTCTTATTTATTTTGTTCACCTATTATTTTTTTAAAATTTCTATATATAAAGTTACTTTTTTGTTTACATTTGTTTTCTTATTAACTGGTTCGTCAAATTTTTAAATTATACATAAATTTCTTAGTATTTTTTCATTTAATTTTCTTTGCCTAATATTTTTTATTTTATTTTTTTAAGTTAAAATTGTGGTTTTTGCATTTATTATGTTAAGTTGGGCATGTTTCCCTAAATTTTTTATTACATCAATATATGTCATTTCCCAATTCTTACGATTTATTTGTTATATTGCATTATTTTGGGTACTTTCATGGCATTTTGACTTTTGGTTTTTAGGTAAGTTTTATTTATTTTGTAATAATTTAAAATTTAAAATTGTTGGCATAATTGGATAAAACGTTTTGTAAAATTCAGATAAACCATTAATATGATTATAATTTTTTTAGATGTTAATTTTAAAAATCAATTCATTACACTTTTTATTCCATGTAATTATTATATATTATTTGTATAGGGTATGCGTTATCTGACGTAATCTTAGGAAATGGTAGTTTTTGTGTCTTTTGAATTTTTTAATTTATTCACCTTTTCAAGTAATTATGCAAAACCGTTATGGATTTATGTATAATCAATTTAAATTACTTATTACAACCAGTAATAATTTAATTAAGCCAGACAGAGACGCTTATGCGGCTGTTTGGAAAATTACACGTCAAAGGTCAGAAAAATTAAAAAATAACGCGCGGAGAGCCGTTAATGACTTCGGCGGTTTCTTGGCTCCTACTACACTCTCCCAAAATCCACATTGGATATATATAATTTTAGGTAATTATTGTAATTTACAGCCGTATTTTTTTTTTAGGATGAATGAAATCTAAATCTATCTAAAATGTTTAATTAAATAAAAATAAATAAGGAAACGCACGTAGAAAAGCAAAGAGGAGAATCAGACAACTTTCACGTCCAGGAATTGTATAAATTCAATCCTCCACTATCTGACAGTGACAACTGACAACACGCGAGGGCAAACGGGCAAACAGACAGCATATGTCCTTGCTCGTATTTCTTAACATCCAACCTGATTATTTATGGTGGCGATGCAAAATCTGTCATAAAAACGAAGTAGGTAAATTAAACGTGTAAATGATCTCATAAACGAGCACCCTACACCAATTGTTACGAACTTAAAGGTACTCAATAAATACAAAATGAAATCCCGAAATCCCGAGAAATCCCGGGTTCGAAACAAGCGGCATATTCGAACACGACATACTCACAAATGGAGTATGAGAAAGTAAACAGTACGTGTAATGTAAACAAAATTAAACAACACAAGAAAATCATGTTTTACTAAAAAAAAAGAAAAAAAATTAAATTATGATGATTACATTTTGTTTTGCACCTAGGTTTACGTTTAATGCCTTATTAAGTCTAAAATCAGGTAATAAAGTTAAAGTTAAATTTATTCTATCACTTCGTGTATTTTGGTGAATTTTTTTACACCATCATAATTTAATTTTTTTAAATTATAACGTGAATTCTGATCTAGTTTCATTAAATCCTTTTTAAAAAGATAGTTCCTATTCACAGTAAGTTGTTTTGCAATAGTCCGGATTTCGAGCCCGTAGCTCATCATCAGGTCGAAGTACTTCTACAACCACGTCTCTCGACATGAAATGCCAAAGTGAACCCGCTGATACTCCCTCCAACGCTACGTTCCAGTTAGCAGTTGGTTCGTTGAGAATTTCAAAATTCGAATATCCTCCAAAACTAATAAGAGAAACAGAATTTGGAATGCTCCCACAAAGAAGACAACACATAACATTCCACTACTTCTTTTCATGCATTTTTTTCCGGTTCCACCGAAATGTGGTGATCGAAGTTACTGATCCAGAAGTTCAAATTGTTCAAATTGACCGCCATTAAAAAAACCAACTGTTAATTGGAACGTCGCTTTTTCGGGGTTATCAGCGGGTTCACTTTTGCAATTCAAGTCGAGAGACGTGGTTGTAGGATTCCTTCAACTGATGATGAGCTAACGGGCTCGAAATCCGGACGGCGCAAAATAACTTACTTTGAGTAGGAACTATCTTTTTAAAACGGATTGAAGGCTACATTCACTCCATCATTTATCATTTCTACTAGTTTAATTAGGTTTACATTAAAATAAGTCATTTTTAAAATGATGGCGTAACCTCAAATTCTCTGAAAAGAAGCGACATTTACAAAAAGTGAATATACATACTTCACCTTTATTTTTTCTAATAAAATAAGTAAGTTGTAATTAGGATCTGTTTGAAATAAAAACCAAAATACGAGTGAACAATTTTTTTAGTTAATCAGAAATTGTGAGATGCGGTCAGGTGTGATGAAGGTTTCAGAAAAACATTTTTTTATCGTTCCAACGTTTCGATCTTTATTGAGATCATCTTCAGGGCCATCATCTACAATGCTTGTAAATCCCAGGCTCTGAAGATGATCTCAATACAGATCGAAAATTTGGTACGATAAAGAAAATGCTTTTCTAAAAGCTACGTCACACCAGATTGCATCTCAAGATTTCTGAATAATTATCGACTAATGGCCAATACTCGCCACACAAATTTTTTAATCTTTGCGCATATTTTCAAATATTTACAATAGTACAGATAGTTAGGATTCTGGTTGGTAGATGCTGGAGCAGTTACTTAGATCACCACATTTAGTGATTATGTGTTATGTCTTCTTTGTGGGAGCATTCCAAATTCTGTTTCTCTTATTAGTTTTGGAGGATATTCGAATTTTGCCATTTAATAGAAAAGAGGCCCATTTATTTTCAGTAAAGTCTGTATTTAAACGGAATTTTACATTGGATTTTAATTGGAAGGAAATTCGTATCTACCAAAACCGCACCTGGCATATTTACAAAACTTCTACGTGTAATTAGAAAAACCAAAGGTCGTTATTATTCATGGCATCGGTTCAATTTTTCTGACGAGAAACCAACACGTTCAACTGTATTCGAGACCGAAAAAGAAACATGCGAGGTTCGCCAGGTCAAGTTTCGAATCGTCCCTGTTTTAGAATAAGATAAAATTGATATTGTTTACGAGGCAGCTGAAAGTATTCGGGACGCTTGGTTTGAATTAGGCGTGGATTCAATTGAGAAAGTTAGCTTTTCAACTGTGGATTTGATCCGAGACTAAAGAAATAAGCCCGACTGCCAAGGAGTATCTGGAAAGGGGCCAAGTCGTGAGGATGAACAGATAATTGTCCTCCTAGTTCTTTGCATTGTTAAAAACAAAGGGTCCATTACTTTCAGGCTTTTGCATATTTAAGTGTAACGCTAAACGTTCACGGACTAAGTTACGGGAAATAATTTATTGAATATGGATGAATCCGCCAAATAAATCTGCGTAAACGCGGTTAGTTAATCGCAAAACGACGTCCTTATTTGTACTTCAAGCAAACATTGTTATGACTGTTGACCGTTCTACGGTCCGTTTAGTGTCGCTGGTTTTGTAGAGTTAAATACATTATGAGGTGACAACCTTGACTTTATAAATTAGTAAAGGAGTTTGTGTGTTTTAGTTAAATTTAAACGATTTTACGCAACAGCTAATATTTATTGAAACGCCACAAGTGTCTTTTAATGTTGGTGTTTGGTTTAGAATATTTACATATTAAATGGGGTAACACCCCTCACCTAGTGTCATGCACAAGGAGTGTTTATATCGGGTGTCATGCCTCCTCGCTCCCTGTAAGGGTTAACTCTCCAACCTCGTGTTTCACTGAGCTAAATATTGTTAAAAAAATTAAATATAAAGTAATTTCAAATTATCTCGCTTCACCAAATTATACAGCTATAAACTTAATAGAGCAAATATTTGTTCGAGTGGCCAAACCATTGGATTGTTGAAATCCGTCAAATTCCATACAAAATCCCAAACTTTAAAGGGCAACGGGACCCTGTCAAATCCTAGAGCCTTCACCCCCTTTCCGTTTAAAGTTTGAGTAATACAAGAATCCAAAACTTCCCACTCCTTTACTGTTTAAGTTCTCAAAGGGCGAAAAGTTGTCTTAAGGAAACACAACCTATTCTTTGTCAGATTTCAGAGTTCTTAGCCAATTTCAGAAGTGAATGGACACAGCCGGCTTTAATTTCCCCAGAGGATCGATCATCAAAGCCATTTGACCCAAACGAACTTAACATGGTTAGTGGGCCAAGGAGGGGAACCCCTTTTCCGATTACCGGGATTAGAAATTACTCCAAAGATCTGTCCAAGGGGCAAAAGAGTAACCCCATCAAGAGCCTCTTCACTCCCATCAATGCCGATTATCTCACAGTTTATCCACCCACTTATAATTTTTAACATTTTTAGTAAGCTCTTATTAATTATATATTTTGGTCAGCCTTTTTAACATAAACCAAGAAGACTTTTAGGGATTGTACACTTAACGCAAGAAAAAAAGAGTTTACTTTAATTAAAATTTCATTATGAACTCTATACTCACACATTTTTTAAAATAAGGACCGGAGTTCGATAAAATAGATATCTTTTGGTCTCGAGTCCTGCTGTTTTAGCTATTTCACATCCCCGCAGTGTTGAAAATTTCAAATAATGTACAACCAGTTGAAAAAAATGTATAGTTAATTTGCCCGACGCTGTCACTCGACTGAAGATACCATGGCCATCGCCTCTTCAATCCGCAAGGATGATTTGAGGGAATCCGTTGGGATTGGAGCTGAGGATTTATGGTTCCTGCGAAAATTTTGTAAAACTTACATTAACTGGAGGGTATTTTATCTTGGACAATTAAGCTTTGATGGGTTTCGTCGGACATTTAGGTTTGCATGGTTAGTTGGAATCAAAATTGAGCATTAAGGTTGGTTTGGGAGAACTCGTTCAAGTTGGATCTGAGGATTTATGGTGGCAGGCATGGTTTTCACAAACCACACGGTAACTCGAATGTCCAGTATTATATCTTGGTCTAAAAATATTTCGGTTAATCAAGGTGGTTAAGTTGGAATTAGAATTGAGCATCAAGGATGGTTTGAGGGAACTCGTTTAATGGATCTGAGGTTCTATAGCGACTGGGATGGTTTTTGTAAAACTTGCTTTTTCTGGAATGTATTGTATCCAGGACTACAAATATTTAGGTTTGCTTGGGTGGTTTAGTTAGACAAAAATATGAGGATCAAGGATGGTTTGAGGGAACTCGTTGAAGTTGGATCTGAGGATTTATGGTGACTGGGATGGTTTTTACAAAACTCACGCTAACTGGAGTGTTCATACTTCCAGTCCGTCAACCATAAGGTGTTATAAAGCAACCTTTTATTTGTATTAATATAAGTAAGAGGGTTTATCATGAAGTTATGAAAGAGCCCAGTGTCAGGTCACACGTTTTTATCCTGTACGGGGATTCGACGTCAGACGTTTCTGATGTACACCGCACCTTGTCCCCATTTGGAAAGGGATTTATCGTTCTCTTCGACTTATTCATCCGACAACTTATGCATTCGGTTGATCAATTGGTATTTCGTTTTTAAAACTAGCTGTTAAGTATGAAAATGCGGAATCTACAAAATCTTTTAAGTGAAAGTCATATGAGCAATTCTGTGGACCTATCAACTCAAAGTTTGGATTTTTCTATGAAATTTATACACACATGAACACGCTTAATCTAAGACAAATCTTTGCTATTTAAACTATAATGGGACTAAAGAGTCATACAACTGTCAAGATAAGTCCGGAGCACCCGGAGTTAAGAGATGCAACAGATTACCGTCTTAACATGACCTAAATGTAGGAGCGACCACTCTAAGACCTATTACAAATTGAATGCTCTAGACAATGTTTCCTAAATTGGCGGCTTTTGAAGCACCTATTGTAACCGATGATCCCTGAGTGGCACCACTAATCCTGCCTTACACACCGGTATTCAGTACCATCCGACACTGAGTAATCAATCATCTTGAAAAGCCGTTGAACTAAAATGTGTTATAACACAATACAACTTCAATAAATTTATTCAACTGTCTTTTTCACAATTAGCTCTTTTTGTCAATAGAATTAAAATCACCATGGGGATAATTTATATAACATACTAAACTATAAATTATAACTGTAAACAAGAATACGAATTATACAAAAGTGTCATGTATTTGACTAAGGATTCAATCATATTTTTATACCTAAAGACATTTATAACAGCCTGGAATAATTCCATATATACCTTCCTATATGTTCATTTTTTCTGTGAATAATGCGAGTTTGTTTATTTCAAGCGGATGTTTGTAAAAAAATCCCTTTATGTTTGTATAAATGATTATTATTTTTAGCCTCCAGTTATTGCAAATAGTACCATTTATAAAGGGCACGGTTAAAATCATGAGTTTAAACAGACGACGTATGAGAGGAGAGATGTCAGAATAATATCTATTGTGCCGACCGCTATATGACAAAATCGTTGAAGTCATTATCTGTTTGATACGATAAAAAAAAAGTTATTTTTACGTGTTTTCGTAACATGTATCAAATATTGTACGTCCCGAACGAAAATTAGAAATGAAAAGAAACACGTTCATGTGGCATGATACCGACCAGTTTAGATTTAAAAACGGAAACGAAAGAACAGACTCATGCAAGAGGCTATAGGGAATTGTATCCATTTAGACAATAATTTAGCTCATCTCTATCTCAAATTGTGTTTTAAACCATATTAACCAGATTAAAAGCGAATCTTTCTTATAAACTCGTAAACATAATCACGAACTTATATGAATATTTTTTTTCTGATGTTCTATAGACAGTTCTCGTTAGCACTTCGTCTAATGTGACTAAGAAATCTTAGTTTCCTTTACATTTCTCAGCGGTATGATATAGAGGTCTACATTGCCCAGTTGTACAGGTTATCTCTGCCCCTTCTAAACATCTGTTAATAGTATCTTTTTTTTAATAAGAGATATGTTACTGGACCATGTCCCGTAAATATTACCTGTTATAGTATTGTTGTTTATGACAATTAATTACGGTTTTTAGTTGAGATGAAAAAAGGTTAATGGCACGAGAAGGATTCGAACCCAAGACCTTCTGCTAGAAACGCCGATGCTCTACCACCTAAGCTATCGTGACCTCGATCCACTCGGACATCACTCCCCATCTCAACCTCACCTTACGAGTTTTCCCTCCTTTTGCCATATTTTTTTCATCTCAACTAAAAACCGTAATTAATTGTCATATATTAATTGGTCGAGTGGACCACGAAAATAGTGAATATTGTTGTTTATTGTGAACAAGATACTTTATTTCCTATACATCATCTATCATGGAGTTCCACATAATTAACGTGGACATCACTAAAAAATTAGGTTTTTTATTTTATTTTGGTAGAATTTTCTCTTGTCCTATTGGTTTTTTTTTTGCGAGTTGTCTTGCCACCATTACTATGGCTGGTATACGTTTAGACAGTTACTAGTATTTTTAGTTGGTTTCTTAGGTTTTTTTTTTTAGTGTTTTTCTATTTTTTTATTTTTTTGGTGGGCTGTTTTGAAACCAGAATTATGGCTGATATACGGTTCTCAGTACTTGGGTTCTTTAGTAATCTAAGATTGCAGTTTTTTTTATTCATACAAATATAATTTATGACATAAAAGTGATTTGGTTTTTTTTTATTTATCATTTTACAATGTCTACTGAATGCTTCGTTAATTGCAATTTCTGGGTCCTTCATTAGGGTCATGTTTTTGTAGATCCAGTTTTTTTGAGTATTTAGACAGTTACTAGTTTTTTTAGTTGGTTTCTTAGTGTTTTTCTATTTTTTTATTTTTTTTTTGGTGGGCTGTTTTGAAACCATAATCATGGCTGATATACGTTTCTCAGTACGTGATTTGGTTTTTTTTATTTATCATTTTACCTACAATGTCTACTGAATGCTTCGTTAATTGCAATTTCTGGGTCCTTCATTAGGGTTTTTTGTAGATGCAGTTTTTTAGAGTATTTAGACAGTTACTAGTTTTTTTAGTTGGTTTCTTAGTTTTTTTAGTTAGTTTCTTAATTTTTTAGTTGGTTTCTTAGTTTTTTTAGTTGGTTTCTTAGTTTTTTTTAGTTGGTTTCTTAGTTTTTTTAGTTGGTTTCTAAGTGTTTTTTTTTCTTTTTTTTTGTGGGCTGTTTTGAAATCATAATCATTGCTGATATACGTTTCTCAGTACGTGATTTGGTTTTTTTTATTTATCATTTTACTACAATGTCTACTGAATGCTTCGTTAATTGCAATTTCTGGGTCCTTCATTAGGGTTTTTTGTAGATCCAGTTTTTTAGAGTATTTAGACAGTTACTAGTTTTTTTAGTTGGTTTCTTATTTTTTATTATTATTTTAAAAAAATTTTTTTGATGGGCTGTTTTAAAGCCGGCGTCATGGCTGGTATACATTTCTCAGTATTTGTTGTGTTCTCTAGAAATCTACGATTGCAATTTTTTTATTAATACAACTATAATTTATAACATAAAAATGATTTGGGCCTGTTTTATTTGTAATTTCACCTACAATGACTAATGAATGCGATCAGTGCAATTTCTGGGTCCCTCATTAGGGCCAGGTTATTTGTAGGTTCAGTTTTTGTCAAGGGTTACAGGGTACAGTTACTTTTTTTTTTTTTTTTTTTTTTTTTTTTTTTTTTTTTTTTTTTTTTTTACCAAAATCATGGCTGACATACGTTTCTCAGTATTTATTGTGTTCTCTCCTCGCAATCTAAGATTGCCGTTTTTTATTAATACGACTATAATTTATGCCATAGGAGTAATTTGGGTCTGCTTTGTCATTTTATCTACAATTCTAATGAATGCTTCGTTCACTGCGATTTCTGGGTCCCTCATTAGGGTCAGGTTATTTGTAGATCCAAGTTTTTTTTACAGTATTTAGACGTTTACTAGTTTCTTAGTTGGTTTCTTAGTCTTTGAAAACTTTTAGAGCTGCCCGACTATTTGATGGTTCCTCCCTTGAGTTGTTTATTATTTGTTTTATGTGCATACGCTTCTAAATCCAGCAATTTGATTTGGAAGATTTCCTTTGAAATTACACGCACTAATTTAGAAATTGTTGCGTATGGATGAATTCATTTGAGAAGATCGGACGGAAATGACTTTAAGAAGTAAAAACCAAGTGTTTATGTGCAAACCGGCCAGTTTTGTTGTAAGAAACAAAGAAAAAAAACCAAGTTTTTGTATTTACAAATGCACCTCTGACGCAGTGCCTGAGTACACAACACTTCCGGTGACTTTACACGAAAAGGCGTTTAATTTATTTAACCCCGTTTAAAATTTAACCCAACCGCTCAAGGAAAATGTTAACGGGATTTTACCCTGTTTCGGCAGTATTAACAGATTTCGAGGGATTTATACAATGGTTTCTCCTAACAAATACGAGGTAATGTTATTTCAACGAGGGATTTTATTAATCAATTTATTTATAGAAAATGCCAAATAAGCGCGTAATGACCGCTGAAATTTTACGGTTTCTCGAACATTTTTTGTAATTGATTTTCTTCTTAACTTTTGCTTTTTGTATAAAGGTTTTACGTTATAATAGTAAAAAGAATGAATATTTGATCAGTTGTTCCAAGTGGTATCACTAGATTAGATAAAAATATGCAAAACGGAATACGCTACAAGTTGATAATATTTTGGTCTCAAAAAAAGAAAAATACTATTAAAAGTATTTCAATTTAATTTTTTGCGTTCATTTAATAATAAACATTTGTTTAAGAAAAATGCATAAGAATCAGAAAGTAAATCTAGTAAGAAAAATGAATAAATAAATTATTCATCAACGTAATTATTAAATTTTCACTATGGTAATTTTTTCAAGCCATCATTGATCAATTTAAAAAAAGAAACGATAAAGCTGTCAAATGGGTTGTGCCGTTTTTAAAAAATATATAAAAAATACTTAGACTTGATAAATAAAAAACCGCATTTTATTGTATATTTCAAGAGAAGAAAATAAAAGAGATGGGCTAAAAGAATTTTTATCTTTTTACATGCACTTTTAAATAAAGATGAGAGTATTTTCACTCGGAAACCATTTACATACCGCCTTTTTCGGTTTTTACGTCTTCTAGAAGGCAGGCTATCCTATATATCAACACGCGTTGTTAGTAAATAAATTATACATTGATTTGTTTATTTTTATATGCACGTCGCGTTATTAAAACACCAGGTGGTTCTATCGAAGATTTTTTTTTATTCTTATGAATCAACGTTTATCATGCGTGTTCGGTGAATAATTTATTAAAATATTCATCCTATTATTACGCATTTATGTCAAATTTCTAGGGCGCGAAATGGCGAAAAAAAATTCTCTTGCTTCAAAAAGTACGCAGTAATTCAGATTTTGTAATCTGATTTCGAATAAATAAAAAATCTACATAAATTATATGCAAAAAGATATTTATGATTATGAATGCCAATTATAATTTATATGTGAAGAAATATTGTTGGAGCTTTGACAAAAAATTAAAATAATAATGACATTATTGCTAATTTATATACATACAGTTAAAGCAGGTTTGTCTGTAAGTTCTTCAAGTAAAAACAAAAAAATTAAATTTTTCAAGATGCTTTTATTATATTTTTTTTTTTCAAGTTATGACAAAATTTCAAAAGTTAAACCAATAAAAATAAGCATATAAGAACTGACAGAAATAAAATCGTTGGTGTCATAATAAAAAACAAAAATATTTTATTGAAAAAGTAATCCTACGTCCAGCAGCTTGGACAGTTCAGTCCGTATGAAATTTTTAAAATCTTGACCTACTGGAACTTCCACATATTTTTAAATATATTTTATTGTATCATATTTACAAACCGTATGACTCGATTAGGGTGGTGGAGCTTGATAGTTTTCAATAAAATATATAGGGGCGACGGAGGCTGCAAGGTTTCGTCCTTGACACGGCGCTCATCACTGTAAGGTAAAGGTCCCGGGTTCGAATCCAGCAACACAAATAATCAATTTTTCGCCATATGCCTCCTCAAACTACACCTTCACTCTCGATAAAAAATTCCCAATATTCCGCCATCTTTCCCCCCACACTAAAAATTCACACAATCAATACATTCACTATTCTCAAAGAAACACCAAACGAGACATATAAGAAGTACTTTATACATGCTCTGTTTCCTCCCAAAAATAGGGTCAGGTGATGAATCTCTTAACTCTGATATCGATCGGCATTCCTACACGCTCTCTATCAGGAGCCAACGAATGACCCACATGCTTTCCCTTATACTCGGTTGTTCTTAAAAGGACAATGATGGTCTTTAACGTGCTCACCTAACCTATTCGGCCTTATCGGATTTTTTATTCTCAATATGAGAGCTGACCCTCCATATACAGAATGGTGTTACTGCCGCATTGGTATGGAGCCAGCTCAGCTAGAAAGCCCGAGACAACCTCGCTCCCGCTTGCCCATTCCGGGAGGTCCGGTCGGCATTAAGCATCAGACCGTATGCCGCGCACTCCCAGATGAAGATGGCCACTCTACCTCCCAGATTATTGGGGCTTCCCCAGCGTAGAAACTAAAAATGACACACTGTAGTTATATGGGACATATCAAGCAATCATTTTCTTCAAGGTGGACGGTTTTGGTACAAAAGTAAATATTCCTATGCGAATCGCGCATGGCCTATTCTTAGACGGTTAAGTCTTTCGTCCTCCTGTGCTGCAATGTCGGTATAGCTTTTGACAGGGAGTTTCAATA
Source organism: Cimex hemipterus (assembly GCA_039619505.1). Classification (NCBI taxonomy): domain Eukaryota; kingdom Metazoa; phylum Arthropoda; class Insecta; order Hemiptera; family Cimicidae; genus Cimex; species Cimex hemipterus. The sequence continues at coordinate 11,826,349 of CM077102.1, forward strand.
GTTTATTTTACATAATTAAAGGTGCGTACCTAAAAGGGATCCATACACATCTCCGAATAAACCGTTTAGTTGGGGTGCAAGAAGACAAGGTCGTTTATATAAATCTAATGAGAAGAAAAAAAGAAACGCCGTTTTTTTCTAGGTGATAATAAAGCAGATAACCCCTATCGTTGCATCCGTATATTAGAATAGAACGTAAACAACGTTAACTAATTTAAATTTATAAGATAACATACACGTATTTCATAAAACCAGATTGTATTAAGAGTAATTTTTTATGCCGTGAATTTTAGTTCATAGCAGCATTAAATGAGCGAGAGATTGGTGTATTTTGCCCTGTTTTCATGGGAAAATAATGCTTCAAGAATAGGATATGAGCCAATAAACATATCGAATATTTATTGGGGGAGGCGGTAATGAACGTAACACAGCACGAAGTAATTTAGTAAGAAATTCAATTATGTATAGACATACAGTCGTTTCCGTTTCACGTTTTACTAAAGGCGCCATATATAGCACGGCTCTATCAAACGTTTTCATCTGGGCAAGGGAAATTACCATAAAAATACGTTCCCAGGAAATTTAATACCTTATCTACATATATTGTTAGTAATACGAATCCTTTAAAAAAATCTGAATGGATACAATAAAGGGCCAACGTTAGTATTTGTCATGGATGAATGTATTTTGCAGGACATACAATTTCATAAATTTGTTTGATCGCAAAGTTACGGAACTTTCGGCCGATAGAAAGAAAGACTGAGGGAAGTGTGAGATATCTGTAATTTATTTATTTAACAGTTGGAGTAATTTATTTTCCGGTTTATATAGTCATTCATATATGTTATATTATAGTTCAATAGTAAGGACCGACTAGACAATTAAACGCCTAACATTACAATAAACTTTGTTGTTGAAGTTTGTCACTAATGATCATCGCCGGTCCGCCTTCTCTCTTCATTACTTAATTAAACTGAATTAAAGCATATTCCCGACGACTCCCATTATGCTTACCTCGGTAGATCTTGTTTTAGTTATAATTTTTAACGAGTTCGTACCATTAATTGAACAAACGGGAATTTTAACGCTTTCGAGTGAAACTTTAAACTTGCTCGGTGGATTGGGTTTAAGACGTTTGATGAATGCTTCATATGCTCAAACAGAGAACTGAGAGAAGAGCAAATACAATTCGAATCTTAGATTTGGGGAAGTTAATATCCTCCCGGGAAAGGAAGATTGATTCCATTAGTTTGAAATGCCTGCGGCGCACCGAGATGGTATGACGAATTCATTACAACAAATAATTGAACTCCGATATTATATTCAAGGTTTCTTTCAATTAATTTTTACACTAGAAATAGTTTTAACTGCTCTAAAATAAATAAATAAGAAGTGGGAGAAATTATTTTATTAATGTTATATTTTAATAATTCAGAAATCGTGAGATGAAGTCTGGTGTGATTTACGCTTCAGAAAAAACATTTTATTTATTGTGCCAACATTTCGGTCCTTATTGAGATCATCTTCAGGGCGCAAAGTGTTTGTATTCTGTGTACTGTGCCATTCTTGCTTGTCGTGTTGAGAGTGCCAGTCACTGCCAAGAATGACACATCTACACAGAAAACTAACACTTTGAGCCCTGAAGATGATCTCAATACATGCCGAAACGTTGACACGATAGAGAAAATGTTTTTTCTAAAATCTACGTCACACCAGACTGCATCCCACAATCTTCAAATAATCATAAAAAGTAGTCTTTATTTAATCATTTTATTCTTTCTTTCTTTATTTAAAATAAAGACTACTTTTTATGGACATGTGTTTTTGGTTGTCTACGTCTATTCTGTATTGGCCATAATTGGATTTACTTTTACTCTTTTTTTTTGCAATTTCTGATAATAATTGGTTTTCAATTAGATTAAATGGGATTATTCAGGAAAGGAACTTCCATTATACAGTGTCTGACATGTAAGTAAAATTATTACAGAAATTTCAAAAGGAAAAATTTATTTACAATATTTATCACTTATCAAGTTTACATTTGATACCTCGTTTGCAGAGTTACTGGAGAGGAATTATGTGAATTTTTGAATTTGTAAATCCCAGGCACTGAATATGGTCTCAATAAAGAGTGAAACGTTGGCACGATAAAAAATCTTTTTCTGAAACCTACAACACCAGACCGCATCTCACGATTTCTGAATAATTATCGATTAACGGTCACTAACCACTACATGTTATATTTTAAATTAATTAATCATTTTATGTAAGGATTTGGTCGAAATGAAAAAGTTAGTTTCACGAGAGGATTTCGAACCCATGACAGTCGGCTCAATACGCAGCTGCTCCAACAATTCGAATCGTGTCAAGTGGTTAAGTGGTGGCATTGAGCCCAAAGGTCGTGGGTTCGAATTCCGCTCGTCACACTAACTTTTTCATTTTAACCAATACCTTATATAAAAAAATTAATTGAAAGAAGCTATTTGGCCAACAAAGAGCACTAAAGTTAATTTTCAACTTTTTTATAATCTGGATAAGACAATGTTTAATTTATTATTATACTTTTTGAAAGATTTAACTCATTATATATTTTAATTTAACTTACTCACTAAAGTTTTACTTTTACAATTAATTTGTTCATTTGTAAAAACTTTCACTGCAGCATGAGTTTCATATTCATAGTTGGCAAGATGTAACAAAATAAAATCTATTTTCGCTGCTGAATGTTGTTTTATTTTCGGAAAGTGAAAAATGTTTGTCGAGCACGAAGAAAAATCTGCGAGCTATATAGTGAAGTCCGCTGTTTGCGAGTGGGTGTTCGAGGTGGTCTGCCAACTTTATAGATTTTTCCTTTTTCCCGGGGAGGCAACGATCCGACAGTCTTGGGTATTAAACTAAAAGGTCTTTTTTTAGATTTATTATCAAAAAACCTCCCTATATTATTATATTTTTGTTCAACCGATATAATTGCAATTTATATATATTTTTTTGAAAGATTAGCCATGGGGGGATTCATCTGTACTTAGGACATATTCAAGCGTCGGTCAAAAATAAAGCCGTCAGAATTTCCATTAACCCCCTTCTAAGGGCGAGCTTTAATATTTTTTGCGTTTGCCGGGATCAAAGGAGAATCATTTAAATTACCATACAACGAAACGATCCATTCCATCAAATACTGTTTCCAATACAATATCTTATCTATAATTGGAAATCGACCTGTATTTTTGAATAGAAATGGAGTCGTTGTCCTCTATGCCAACCCTAGACCGAATATTTTGCCTGTGGCAGCAAAAATTGTTGAACTCGAGCGCTTATTTTCCCACCATATTAGCCTGGACCGAGTTCTACTTAATGCAACATTATCAAAACACACATTCTAAAAGCAATGTAGGTTAATAGCCAGTAAAAAATAACACAAATTTAAAATGATAATAATATGTTCTGAAACAGAACTTGAAACCATTAAAAATGTTCCCATTATTAATTAATTTATTACGTTCCTGATTTAAAATTCAATCGATTCAAATTTTTATTTATCGCTTTTTATAATGAGAGAACTATAATTTAAAAGTGTTATTTTTATTTATTATTCGATACTCGTTAAAATTGGTTGCCGGGAGGGTTTTATATGAATACTGCTGTCGAGACTAGGATTTTTAAAATATATATTCACGATGTGAGCTCTTTTCTATTGTTACATATTCACCCTTTGCGAATACCTTTCCGCTTATGTAATAGGTGAATTTATTATCTACGCCTGAGTATTTTCTAAACGTAGAGGATCAGAATGTAACAGACGGATTTTTTCACATCAATTAAGCCTGTTATAATCTTTAATAAAAATGACTTTAAAAAGAAAACAGACGGATCCATACAAAAGAAACAAATGAAATTATAGTTTATATTTTGTTAAAAAACCAAGGGAGAACTTACAAATACTGGTGAAGTGGAGAGCAAGGCCGAATAAGGAAAAAAGTACCCAGTGTACATTTACATTGAAAACAAAAGTACATCAACAAGAATAACAGACTTCCTCTGAAATATATTCGGACTATCGAGAGTAGACTAACGAGGGTTAAGGAAAGTGTTAAGAGACCACAAATTAACAAAAAGACTTGGCCATCTTTAGGTCCGAAATTGGTTTTGACAGTCAAAATTCAATTGCGACTACTCTGGGACTATGTGGTTCCACTAGTCATCCAATCCTTCCGATCAAACTTACTCAAATTGTCAAAGCTCATAACTATATCGCTAATGTAACTATCACTAACATGAATGTTCAACAGAAGCTTTCGATCCATACTAACTAACCCAACTGCCCAAGCCTTATACTTTCACCCTGAGAACCTACCACTTCGTCGTAAACGACGATTGACTGACAGAGTTCGTTAGTTTCTCTTAGACAGTGTCTTCCAGGTGCAGTGTTGGCTATAGTGCCATGTGACTTGGTACAACGCTCTCTTAAATGTTGCTTAAAGTATGAACCATTGTATGTCGGAAGGAGAGTGGTAAAGATATTATTTTCAGCAAAAATGGCCTCACAAATTGATCTAAATAGCGTCTAATTTAATATCTGCTAATGATCAACTCAAAATAAATCACTGACTTTATATCCCATGAAACATTATTTTTTAGCCAGTGTGACCGTCCTTGCCTCGGTACAAGATGTCCATGTTTTCCAGACATTTAGATCATTTTTAAGGGATGTTTCTTCACTTTTAGGAACATGGCAGCCAGGAAATTCACTGGTGACGGATTCAAGGGTTGCAGGTCTTTTCTCCAGAAACGATCAAGTAATCTGAAGACTTCAAAAATTGAAACAAGGGATGTTTGCTTCCCTAAACGTTTGAAATTAAATTTCAGTGGGAGGATTGAAGAATTGGGTAAAAATAATCTCGTGACTCAATTCAAGTTTTTAAAACCTATACTCCACCTCAACACCATCATTACAACCTATGTGGATTACAAAGCAGTTCTTTCATCTTGAATCCTATCGAAGCAACCTGCACTGACTGACTTGAATACATACAAGAGACAATCGAAAACTTGGACGACTAAAAGTACCGACTGTTTTGACTGTCAAAATTGAATCTCAATACCGAGAAATGATTACTGCCACTTTTGCCACACGGAGTGGAATTGTCAAATCATTTTCAGCTTTATCTTTAGCAAACTCTTCGGTGCATTCCGGTCCCATGGGTAAGAGGACCTTCTAAGATCTAGTTGATCATTGTGTTCGTTTCCTTCTAAACCTTCATTTATTTTGTTACCGTTCACCTAGTACCATTAGGCAAGTTCTCTCTCAGACTAGTCTGGACCTAAATGCACGTGCATCTTCCGTCTTCTTTCGTGCTCCCTTCTTTCTTCTTTATCAGCACAACTTAGAGTTGGATTGCAGGGACATCAGCTTGGAATGTTGTTGGATTCTGTCCAAGCGGTTTCACTAGGGTGTGATTCGGCCCCTTGTCCTCCCCTACACCTACTCCTGACTTTGAACCATCAGTATACCATATTAGGGCCTCTTCTTGAAACACGGGATTGTTTTTCTTCCAAACATCTCCGTTATCCATGACTACCTGGTTAGCTTTCGTTACTTGTTTTCAACATAGAAACACAACAAACCTAATAATATCACGACTTCCAGAAGACTACGACATTCAATGTTTTGAGGAATAATTTTTTCAACTTCAATTGTTTCTGACAATTTTTTATATTGTTTATTAACTTACTAGGTTTTTACTATATAATTTATTAATTTACCTTTTAATAAAAAGAAAACTGCGACATCGATGGTTTTTGCAACGAAATTGATTTTTTTTAAATCAATGATTGTATTAAGATTTTGAGAAAGTAACTTTTATAATGTATTTTTAAAATTTATAATAAAAGAAGTAATTTCAACTTGTTAGATTATCAAAATTATTAATGTCACCTCTCCCGGAATTATTGATCTACCTCGCTTTTCCTGTTGGGACTTAGAGACTTAAACCAAAAATTTTAGTTATGTATAACTTTGTCGAAATAATTGCACAATTATTTTAAATAATTGATTCCCGAGTTGCTTTATGTATTATAAATAAGCCCAAAGAAGAGACAAATGAAGAGGACAATTCAAATAATTCAACTGTCTTTCTGTAAAATGAATTTTCGTTCAGAACGCGGACATTATTTCAAGTAAATGAAAACATGTGATCAAAGGTAAATTGAATAAGTCGTTAAAGGGAGAAAAAAGCCAAGTATTTGAAACGGTCTTCTGATATCATTCGATAAATTGATTTCTACTTGAGTCACCATGGGGACAAATTGGCCGCTTCGTCTTCTGCCCGATTTCGAGCTTTCCGAGTAGATACCCTCCTCCAACGGCCCTTTGGATAAACTAAACCGGCCGGCATTCCAACTTCATCTAATTTCCTATCCACCTGTCTAATCGCGTTTGCTCGTTTGAAGGGGGTTGAACCGGAGAAAATGCAAATGGAATTTCCACACAAATTTTGTAAAGGACTTCTGCCATTACGGTAAATAACTGGACAAGGTGTCACAGGCGTTCCTGACGATCCAATGTAAAAAAATTACCATTTTATCAACAAAAAAATTGTCATTTTTATTTTATTATGAAGTAAAATTAATATAAAAAAATATAGCCCCATTGCGTACTAGTGTCATTAGCCATCTTTCAGCCAGTTGTTCGATCCCAAACTGGTACTATTCCTTTAAAAGGCTCTCGAAAAACCTTCAAAAAATGATTAAATTCTATTGAAAAAAGTAGGCCATGAATCAAAACAAGTATCGGTCTGGTGGGTGTGGCAGGAATTCGACTCCTTAAAGAGTCTTCTCAATTCTTGAACCCTCAAGCAATGTGTAACCGAAGCGACTGGAAGGTGCTCACCAAACAAACTTTGGAGTTAACAAAACTGTAAATTCTTTATAACGAGTTGCAACAAAGTTCAAAGTTCTAGAAAATCCGTAAAGAGCGAAGTCGTGATGAACAACTATTTTATAGTTCCAACAGCACTATCTCTCTATAAGATTAAACAATTTTGTGCTCTGAGAGGAGGACCTATGCAATTTTGATGGTGTAAAAAGAGAAAAAGATAGGGGGAGCGTAAAAGCCACGTTTTTATATAATTTTTACAATCAATATTTTCTCAATTTAAACGTTAAGAAATCAGTGCTGACTAGTGACCGTTAATCGATAATTATTTAGAAATTGTGAGATGCGGTCTGGTGTGATGTAGGTTTCAGAAAAACATTTTCTATATCGTGCAAATGTTTCGATCTTTATTGAGATCATCTTCAGGGCTAAAAGTGTTTGTTTTCCATGTCATTCGTGGCTCACAAGAATGAATGACACATCTATAAACACTTTGCGCCCTGAAGATGATCTCAATAAAGATCGAAACGTTGGCACGGTAAAGAAAATGTTTTTAAAGCCTACGTCACACCAGACCGCATCTCACGATCTCTGAATAATTAATACTTAATGATATTTTTGTAACCGTTTTTAACAGAAAACTCAGATTTTTAGCATTTAAACCTTAATTTTACAATTAATTAAGGACTAGTTGAGATAAAAAAGTCAATGGTACGAGTGGGATTCGAACCCACGATCTTCGGCTTGATATGCCGCTGCTCTATCGTGACCTCGAGGTGATAGAGCATCTCGAGCCGAAGATTGTGAGTTCCAATCCCGTTCGTGCAATTGACTTTTTTTATCTCAGTTAAAAACCATAATTAATTATAATATATTAATTGATCAAGCGGACCATGAAATTAGTGACCTTAATTTTGCATTGGCGTTAACTGACCTTTAAGAAATTAAATACGTTTTATAGTTCATTAAATAATGATAATAATGCTAAATATTTTGTATGCGCCTTATCTGCCAGTTTACAGAACCAAGAAAATCTGGCTCAAATTTTATACAAGAGTTTTGGAAATTCGGAGAAGTTATCTTTTGTATTTTGTTCACTTAAGTTACAATAAAAAAAAAAGGAATCTCACGGAGTTTATAATGCTCTGTTCTACGCAATCACATTTACAGTAGTGTTAATGTTTTAAGAGATAAGGTTTATGGAAAAAAGTTGTGAAAGAGTCGAAGTAACGCTAAAAGTGAAACATCTCGGATACAATTGAAAACCAAACTTCCGACAATCGGGACTTTTCAGCCTCAAATGCCAGGGAGAATAACCTCCTGAAGTTTTGACGTCTGTTCATTGGGTACCTTTTATTTTTATTTATTTGTATTTACGAGGGTTCGCTACAGCAGAGGTCATATAAACTCTCGTTTATTGTATTCTGGGAATTGTATATCCGTGAAAATAATTATACTATTAGTTAGTGAATGTGATGTTTGGAATTTATTGCCATTTGTTTTTAAATTATAATATGAAAATTGGAATACATAATCAATTTTTCACTGAGTATATGTCAATTGTGGAATGGATGTGTGAAGTATAACGGAAGGAAATTATTTCCAATGGAAATACAATACCCTTCCTTAAGTTCAAATGACATAGAGGCTACTTGCTACTTGTCAACTGTAATTTCGCCTTGAAAGTGGCAAAAAAGACAAGGAAAACCGGCTAAAGACAAACGCGCTTGCTGAACTTATTTCACGATATATCGAATTCCCCCTGGCCTGCTTTTAATAAAACTGTCACAACTAATAGCGCAAAGGGAAAGTTGTGCGGGTTTTCAATTACCCATCTCTTTTAAAACCGTGGGTCGTCGAACGTGAACGGGCCTCGGAATTTGGAACATTCCAGGTATGTGTGAAAAAGACAACCTTAAGATCAAGGTTCGACTGCAAAAAGAGAAAATTAATTAGCTAAATTTCTAACCGGACTTAATCATTGTTATATAGCCAATTCAAATCTTTAATTTTTGAAGTTAAAATGAATTAAATGGAATATCACGTGTTTTTAGGTAGATTTGTCGTCAACATGTATTTATCTTTTTAAGAAATTTTGTTTTGTGGTTAAACAATAATCGAGTAGCAAGATAAACAATTCTGCGGTCGCGTGCATTTAATTTTGCTTGTTTTTCCTCTCTCTACAGAAAACAAAACCGACTTTTAATTGAAAAGCCAACTCGATCGATATGTTAGTCAAAAGCGTAAAAAATTCACTTCCAATTTGTTCTAATTGTACAGCTCAAATGGTACAAATGGCATTGCTTGAGAGCTAGCTGCTCGGTAGCTTCAGGACACCTTCGTTTCAAAGCTTAGTAATAAACCCGAGTAGGGGAAATAATTTGATTGAGAACCATAAAAGCGGAAAATTCACGCTCGGATTGCTTTTCTTCGTTGCAAAAGGAAATTTAACAATAATTCAAGAAATGTCTTGAGTTAAATGGAAGGTGGTGAACAAAGGATTTCGAGGTCAGTACATAACTGAGGTCGAGGCAAAATCAAAGTTTCTGTATTCATTTCACCTAAATGTTTTGCTGGTTTCGAACTTAAAATTAATTTTCTGAATACAAATACATTTTTATCGGAATATCTCGTAGGTAATATTGCATAAGTTGAATATTTTCGAACAATTTGATGTTAATGAATTATTTAATCTTTACGTAAAGTATTGGTTGAGATAACATTTTTTAATCTATTATCTATCTATATTTTTATTAATACATTTTTCAAAGGTCGTGTAATCTATTCGATTCTCGTCGACAGACGAAACGGCCAAGGAGGGCTTTGGTAGTAAATATACCTCATTTAACTTATTAAATCCATTAGGTTTCTTGGTCCGATTGACCAAACATCGTTCAGTTAATTAATATTTTTGATATTGGTACTGGTTGAGATTTAAAAAAAAAAATGTCAAAAAGGATGGAAAATTGGAAAGGATGGGTTGAGATGGAAAGTTGGTGTCCGAATGGTTCGAAGTCGCCATAGCTCAAGTGGTAGAGCAGCGGTGTGTCTACCGGAGGTCGTGGGTTCGAATCCCGCTCATGACGCTAGCTTTTTCATTTCGACCGAAACCTTACATAAAAAGATTAATTAATTGAAACAAATTATTTTTTATATTAATACATTTATTTTTAGCAGGTTACCAGATTACTTCTTTCAATTATTTTTTTCTTTTTATGCGAGGTCTTGGCTGAGATGAAAAGGTTAATTTCACGAACCGGTTTCGAGCCCACGACCTCTTTGTCGCGATAGCTTAAGCAGCGGCGTATAGAACCGAAGGTCGTTGGTTCGAATCCCGCTCGTGACACTGACTTTTTTATTTCACCTAAAACGTAAGATTAATTAATTGAATGGTGTTATTTGGTCGATCAGACCACGAAATGGATTTAATGAATTAAATATATTTATGAATTAATGAATCCTGAACTATCCAAACTAATTTTGCAGTAGTCTTGATATGGTATGGCCGTTAAGATGGTTGGCAACATAACATTTCGAAAAAGGTCACTGTAGCTTTAAAACGACACGCAAGCGTGATGAATCCCGTTTACCGAGATTAGAGTCGATAATAACATTGCCGGCGCATACCATTTTAAATTCCCAATGATAATCCACACGTCATAAAAAAAAAGTTATCACCGAGTCGACATAAACTGATACCATTTTGAATAGATCCTCGACGAATTGTGGGTCGAGACTGAGAACTATTTGTTTCTGGCATTTCTTTCACAAAGAAACCTATGTTGAAACAGTAATCGAACATACACGCTTATTGTAATGCAGCGATTAGACTTGGTGAATAAATATAAAACACATTTTACATAGAACGCACTCGCGCCTTCTTCCTGATTTACATCACAATAGAAAAATATTATGATAATTTGATTTTACATAAATGATTTATGGCCTATTATAAGGATTAATTGTACTTATGTAAATCTGATGATGTGGGGCGCGTTTGCGGTTTGCGAGATCGTCAAAAGAACGTTTAATTAAAACTGTTCCAGTTATATAATTGTTAAAGGTTACCAAAGTTGCCCTTTAATGAAAGCTTCCGCTAGAAAGGACGTGCTATGAAATACTTCGGAATTTGATTTAAAATAATTTTTACATTGAACTTTTGTTTCTCCCTAATTGGTGACTTGAATTTCATTGGTCCAGTGGACTTATGGATTAAGAAAGAAGTACATTTCCTGAAATCCGATAGATGTAAAAATCCTAAACATTGAATTTTGTGCTAGATAGAAAAACATAGAAATGTTTAAGTTGCTTCGTTGATGTAATAAATTGGATCATTCCGACTTTCCTGATAGTTTTGTTTATATTAAATACCCGAGAAACATTAAAAAAATCTTTGTTGTTCTCCTCGTTTAATAATTATCAACCAAGAATTTTCAAATTATTTGACATTATTTCACACTTTAAATTATTTATGCTCAATGACTACCAATTGGATAAACACAACCATATCAGGCGGTCGTAGGGTCATCGATTTCAATGGAATTTTTTTAGTGATACTAAATCGAAAATATTAAAGACGCGTCCGAGGATTCAAGGGCCAAGAGAAACCATTTTTGGTGAAAAACGATCAAAAATTGATTCACAAAGTAGCCATTGCTCACAGCTCTTTCAATCGATTTGAATAAAATTTTAAGGGATGTTAGAAGGTGGAACGGGAATAGAGGTTTGGCGATATTAGCCCCACGAGCCCGTGATAAAATGTTAAATGTTGTGTTCTAGCTTTGAGAAAGGCTAAAAATTAAATTCAAAATTTGTCAATTGTTAAAAAAAGATTCCAAATTTAGACATTTTACTGCATCGTTTCTCTTCATTAGTCAAGGTATGGTCGTATAGTTGATTTATTTTATTTACATCGGAGCAATGAAGTTGAAGTGAAAAATTAAAGTTTAGTGTGCCTTACAGGACTAATGCAAGAACTAAAATTACATAACAATTGTTTAAATTAGGTAAAGTTAACAGATTATAATAAAATATCGAAATTATAAAAAATAAAATGTGTAATGACTAATTTATTATATAATTTGATTAGGCATGGATCCTGAAAATATTCCTTAACAATTTGTAGCTGGAACCATTGTTTATTTTACCTATTATTATTATTGTGTATAATTTAATTAAATTACAAATCAATAAAAAAATGAAAAGAGTTAAAGATTTGTGATTTCTTTGGCATGCGGGATGGACGATGAACCACTGTCTTCGATGTGTGGTCTATCGGTCGCGAGTCTTGGGGGCTGAGTGATCCAGACTCACTGAAGATGGCGAAACGGCGAAACGCGTCTTAAAGGCTAACACAGCGAGAATATTTCGGTTTTCAGTTTTAGAAGTAACGACCACTTTTTCAATCACAAAGGTATGGTCTTGAAGAAAAAAAACCAAACAAAACAATTCAGTAGTTACTGCCAACCTTTCAACCTATTTTAAGGTTATCGTCAGAGGCAAACAATTTTAAATATGTCAACATATGAATGTTTTTATGTTTTTTGCATGTGATCTTAAAATTTCTTGAAATCCGACTCCTAGCATTGCCAAGGACTGTTACAGTCCCTGATGATGACCTTAAAATAGGTCAAAAGCTTGGCAGTAACAAGTGAATTAGCGTTTTTCTGCAAGATTGAGGGTGCTCGTCAGTGAGAATAGGCTGGCCAAGGATGATCGGTACCGTTCAAATTCAGTTATATGATGCCTCAAGGATAGAACAATAATTTGTCGTTTTTTTACTTATGATTGATTATCTGCTAATGTTGTAGTATGAGGATGTTTTCTTTCATTAATTTATAATTAATCTTAGTATGGAAAAATATTATTTTGTAAATCAGCTATGGACCAAGGTTGTATGGAGCGTTTAGGACGTACATGAGAGTTGATTTCACGGATATTTTTTGAGAAGCACATTGGATAGTGGAAGAACCTTGCATTTAAAGAGAAATTGTGTAAGAGTTTATCCGAACGACTCGAACGCCGTAGGGTATTCGTATTCACAAGCGGTTGCTACATTCGAGAACCAGTCCGGCGGATAAAAAAGACGCGTGATTTGGCCGGAAATAATATTTCCAAAGGGATAGAAGATATTTAAGAGGCTGGGTGAAATTTTGAATAGTTTCAAAGATGGATTCTATCAATTTTCTAGTCTCTCTCGGCCCGCAATGCGGATCGCCGGGGACCGACTGTTTAGTCGATTAGCGTTCCGAAATACCACGGAGTTAGTTGAAACTAGCGATGGATGTAAATAGAAGTAAGAGGTAATAAGAATCCTAAAAACGATAAAATTCTCTCGGGGAAATTTGTCAAAACCCTGTAGAGTAATATTTATCAGTCAAATATATTGTTTTCTTTAGGTCAGCCGCATCAAATCACACGTAAATCAAATACGTAAATTCATACCGAGAAGAATAAAATTATTGCCAATTTAATAAAATTATATAAAGTTTTCACGTAACTGTTCAATTAACTGGCACAGACCAATGCGAATTTCGAAATAAAGGACAGATTAAGTCCGATTGGAATATTTTGTAAGCCGTCACTTCAGTGAAGTAATTGCCAACATAATTATAATTATTTATCTCAGCCCTTCGTTCGCTACTTGAAGTAACTGAAAACCGATTAATAGTTGGATCAATTGGAGCACAGGATGTCACATCGTTATCACATCAAGTGACATGCAATCAACAAAACCACCTTCAACGTAGCGGTTTTCTCAAGACATACATTCCATTTCGAAATATTTATTTTGTGAGTCGACCAAACGTGGAAAAAAAGGAAAGAACTGTGTTAAATTTAGACGATATTGTACGATATTGCATATGCTGAAGGAAAATCGATTTTCCATACATATTTTTAGCAGAGCTTTTGCCTTGTAGAAAAACCTTCGCGACTTAATCCATAATATAAATATTTGAGATTTCTCCTTGAATAATGTGGTCTGCCTCTTGCTGGGCTGGTCTTTCAGACGCGTTAGGCATTCCGCCATCTTCCGGATTGATTTAACAAAGTAACAAATAAGCCCGCTGCTGTACTTAGTAAGAAACAATCGTTTGAATCACACCCAGGAGGAATTTTAGGAAGTAATAAATATATGCTTAAATCCCAACGAAGCAATACACCAGAATGTCGTAAGAAAAAGACTTTCTCCAGATTCTAACCCGTCAAAAATTATAGTAAGAAAATCACCGGCCGAGATTCCCAACCTCTCTGAAATATGTTTGTCGATCGATTTGCACATAATCTATGTCCAGTTTCAATCTTCATGGAGGTAATTAGACAGGTGAATAAAGGCAAAGACTAATTGTTGGGTTCACCAAGCTTTCGGCAACTTAAAGTGCCCCTTTGAATTGTTAGAAAATAATTAAACTTCTCGCGATTCCTACCCTCCAAAAATAAACAGTAATTCGAAACGGTTTGAGATTCTGAACAAATGGAAATTCCTCGTTTGTGGTTAGAAACCGCCATACTTTTAGAGATGTTATATGACGGATCCCTCTGACGAGCAACGCGCACGAAACCAGCCCGGTGCTGTGCTTGGCCAATTCGCTCATCGCGATACCCTTCCTCGGAAAATCCACCTTTTCCGCGAACACCTTAGCTGATAACGGTGTGTCTGCAGCTGCTCTGTGTATCAGGATCCCGTTGCAGTAAATGACATTAGCGGCTTTATCTTCGGGGACCGTTATTGTCTGATAAGTGTGCCTCGCCTCCCTTTCGATCCTCTTTATAAGATCCTGAGATCCTTGGCTCGCACTGACAAATAAAACCTCCGGCCCAGCCACTGTCACAAACGATTTTAAATGTTTATTCCGCTCTGAAATTTTTATGGATGTACAAGGGAACTCTGGGAAAGCGTTGGCCACCACTCTCGCTCCGGCTTCGTTTGTAAAGTCAGACAAGCCGACGAAGAACTCCCGACCTGTAAATAAGACATCTCCGCCTTCGAGGTATGACGATTCGTTTTTAATTTCGATTGGTAACTCAAGTTCCTTTTTCAGGACCTCTCGGACTGTGTCAACCTCTTTTCTCCTGTTCTGATCTCTGGGCTTTGCCATGAGGGGCGATGCCGTTGCAGATGACGGCCGTGTCCTCGATGAAGACGCCGCGGGGCAAATCGTCGTCCGGAGGCAGTTCGATGACGTCGAGGCCGAGGTCGCGTAACAGCTTCACGTACACCACGTGCTGTCTCTTCGCCAATTCGAGGTCCGACCCGGTGAGGGTCTTGTACGCCGCGGACACCCTCGAGACGAGTGCGTGCGTGAACCTGAGCGGGCCCATTTTCGGTCGGTCCTTGAAGGAGGAGCGGCTGTGCGCGCGGAGGAGAGACGACTAACCTCGACCAGAGGCTGACATCGACTGCACGGCCTTTTTTTAGGCTTTGACCTCATCCATCTCTCCTCCTTCGACTGTTAACTCGCTGTAACGGGCTCTAAAGAAATTGTAAGAAATCCAATTCCCTCATTTTCACACTCTAACGAACCACAAATTGTAAGTAGCAAGAAACAGACATTCTCTATGACGAACAATCCATAAATTGTAGTAAAACGGCAATTATGCTAACCCAACAAACCCTCCAGAAGTGGTATGTAGTAAGAAAATAGAATTCTCCAGAAACCAGCCAATAAAAAACTGCACATAACTCATTCAAAACGTGCTAGATCCCAAATTACCACAATTAAAAACCTCTCTAAAATGAATAGGGATATTTCCAATTTTCTAGTTCTATTCCCTAGCACCTTTATTTTATTTTTTCATCCAAACCTGCATTACAATCTATTAGGAATTATTAAATATTTTACCGAAGGAAAATTGAATTAAGGAATTTTAAAAAATAACAAAATAAAAGTTTTTAAGTGCATAGTTTTGTGTATTGAAAAACAATAACTTTTTTAAATAATCGCTACCGTGTATAATGTACTCTGTTTGCTAAAACCTCTATGAGCTGTTAGGTATATTGTTAATAAGGTTATCACTAATTTCATACGGAATTTCACTCCATAAATGTTGCAGCGCTGAATTCAGTAACGGTGCAGATCAACCGGCGGAGGATGTTGATCGAAAATCCTTCTCCGCAACGCATTCCGTATGAGCTCAATTCGGATTCAAGTCTGGAGACACTGGAAGAATGGCAGATGGCAAATTCCACGGTTTACTAAACATTGATGAACAACTGTACGGGTCTGGAATCCAGAAATCGCAAATCCCTGCCAATGATTTGAGGGATGTATCGCTAGAAAATTTTTTTGACCTAACGGGTGCCTTCAACAATATGGAGTCCAGTACGTCCTCCAGTGTAAATCCCAGCCCAAACAATTGCACCGCCTCTTCTAAACTGCACTGAGGGTTTCACGAACTGGTGTTTTATACGCATCTCCTGTTGTTGGTAGACTTGCTATCACTAACAGACAGAAACGTAAATTATAAGTAAACATAACAGCATCCAATTGGAGTTCTTTTCTCAATGCACCATATTCTCCGTAGTCGCTGGTGGCGGGGCTGTTGTTGCAGGTAGTCTTACAGGGGCATACGACGTGAGGCCATAAACGATTGTAATTGTTTGTTGATAAAGGCCTTGCTAGAACTCTTGTACTTCATTTAGCATCTAGCGAGCACTGTGGAAAGGGTTCCGTCTAGAAGAAATATCGATATTTCTGTCTGAGCTGAGATCAACTACTAGGCCTTGTATTGGCATTTTCAGTCTCTCGGAAGCTAAGCTCTAAAGCCCGGAAGACCACGCTCTGAGAACCGCCAACGATATCAACTTGCCGATGACCTCATTTTCATGATGACTCTCATGACTCATTCTCACAATAATATTGCAGACTCAAAATGCAAAATTCAAGATGATGTCTTTCAAGATGGTTAAAGAGAATACAACTGGATTAAAATTGAGAAAAGACTGGAAAATGTGTTTATTTACAAAATGAGAAATCTACATGTTTACCATTCTTAAGTGTAAAATCCATTATTGGTAATTAGAATTAGCTTTTTTGTTGGTTTCTGTTTGCATTTTCTATTTTTTTTTAAATCCAACTGACAAGAATGTATCAGTTAATTTAGTTAAAACTAATATAATAAGAATAAATTACAAATATCTTTGTAATTTTTTAGCAGTTTAGATTGTAGATAGTAAGAAACTGATATTCAAGATCCAACAAAACACCCACTCGCCATAAATTGTAGAAATTAAACAAGCCTTCAAGTTGTTAAACAAGAACTACTAGAAATTGCTTGAAACAGGCGAATATAATAGATAGACATTCTGTATTGTTAACTACCAAAAATATCACAATTAATTACGGTTTTTAGTTGAGACGAAAAAAAAGCTAATGGCACGAGAGGGATTCGAACCCACGACCTTCGGCTGGATACCACCTGAGCTATCGTGACCTCGATCCACTCGGACATCAACTTCACCTTACGAGTTTTCCGAGGTCACGATAGCTCAGGTGGTATAGCAGCGGCGTATCTAGCCGAAGGTCGTGGGTTCGAATCCCTCTCGTGCCATTAGCTTTTTTTCGTCTCAACTAAAAACCGTAATTAATTGTGATATATTAATTGGTCGAGCGAACCACGAAAATAGGGAATCCCAAAAATATATTTTGTGAAGCTGACATTCCAGTTAAGTCTAAACTTTAACCAATCAGAAATGGATGGTTTGTAACTAACAAAATCGCAACAAGACACTAACCCAATATGGAACAAAAATAAATACATTTCCTCGCGTAAACCAGCAAAGGAAATAAAAAAATAAGAAATTGAGATTAGATTCGTTTCGAGATACTAGCAAGAAAGAAACTGTAGTACATAAGAAACCGACATATTCTCAAACCTGTTAATAATTATTTGTACGTATATTACGTATATTGTTTTGATCGTTGTTTTCAACACAACGGGCAGCATTTCTTGTCACGACCGTGGACTGCCCGAAATGGCGGAATGTACATATTTATCAATAAATTTAAGCACGGTTTACCAATTTTTCTTAATTAGCTACGGTTGGGCCAAAAGAAAGGGCCCGTGTTTTAATATTTCATAACACGGACCAAAGGAATATGAAGGTAGATCGATGG
Organism: Cimex hemipterus; assembly: GCA_039619505.1. Lineage (NCBI taxonomy): Eukaryota > Metazoa > Arthropoda > Insecta > Hemiptera > Cimicidae > Cimex > Cimex hemipterus. The sequence goes on from CM077102.1 coordinate 11,844,337, forward strand.
TCGTACAGAATAAAACAGTAGAATTGGTTTATTGATTTTCATGCTTTGTCGACTTAACCGAATACATCGTTGTGTGCTTCGTATATTCGTAGATAACTTAAATACATTAGGCGCAAAATTAAAAACTATCGAATTCAAGGGAATTTGCTTTTGTTATTTTCTCTTTATTTCAATTACAGAAACTTTCATTAAAACAAGGCGCTGGGGGGCCATTTCATTTTATTATATTCATAGAAATAAAACCGAGAAGAAAAAGGGTAGTTGGGGTAATTTTAAGTACAGGGGATGGACGCTTTAAAACTTATTTTTGTATTAAATCTTTTACAACCAATCATATAGAAAAATATTCCTATAATCAAAATATATTTATAACTAAGGAATTTTTATTACATTGAAGGTGTTTGGCTTATTTTTTATTTTTTTCTAGTTATCAAAAGTTTGTTGGGTTTCTTTGGTAAACAATTTGTGAGTATTGCCAAAAAATAATCAATCATGCTTAGGAGGTGTACATAAATGAAACTTGTTATACATGCACAGATGATGATTATAGCAACATCGACAAGGTACTTCTTTTTTTGTTGCCTATATAATTTCTGGACCAGTGCCCGTACCACTTTTCAAGGTTGGAAAAAAAAACTTATAATCATTGGTAGTAAACTAATCATTCCAAAATCGTAATGAACTGAAATATATTTTAAAAAATATGAAAATTACAAATGTAAAAATCAGGTTTCATCTTAAACTAATATTAACTTATTTTAATATAATAGTACTGATGGGGGCGTCGGTTCCCTCAACGGTTTAGGAGATGATAAGGAGGTGAAGGTCCCGGGTTCGAATGCAGGGCTGCTGGATTCGAACCCGACATGCTTATAACTTATAAATGGGCTTTTTTTTCAAACACACCGTCATCCTGAGGGTTTTTTTTTTGGGGGGGGGGTTGATATGGAGTCCCCCTGAGGGTTGATATGACCTCTGCTGTCCCGAACCCTCGTTAAAAAAAAGTACCGATAAGTTGATCACAAAGCGCTTTTAGTTATGCTGAACTGTATGAATTTACAAACATACTCATTCTTTATATTTAATTTTTTGAAACATCAATGAATGTTTAAAGTTTATATAAACGTGGTTTTCCACCCTTTTTACCTTTGCGTTTCGAAAGGGGGGAAAACTCGCCTCGGAAATGTTCATTTATTAAATTCAGCTGTGACAGCCGTATGTGACCTTTTGTTCGAATCGATCCTAATTAATTCCGATCGGCATGAAAATCCATCTCCATGGAAATTGTCAATCATCGCGCATATACCAATTGTTTACCACATCTTAATTGTGTTGACATCGAATTTTCGGTTCCGCTCAGGTTATTCTATAAAAATCTGTCCAGTGGTTGTAACAAATAGTTTTGCGGTGAAGCTCACGGTTCTAATTCTGATAATAACATTTTTCCTTTATTAAATGAAGTTTCGCCTTGATCGATCTTATGTGAATTTGTATTGCTATGAAGTTACGAATTTAATTTTAGTGACATGTGAATTATTGTTATACAGTGTAACTACACAACAGAGTTTGTATTTCATTGGTTGCCGTGCTATGTTCGTTCATTCAGAAATAGAGAAAAGCGAGTTATTGTGAGTTCATAAGATAAAGTTTTCAGGAAAATTACACCTATATAATTTTTATGTGTGGTGTTTAGTGACCGTTGGCCAATTTCGTTTGGAGGTCATGAGGTGCAATCTGGTGTGAGGTAAGTTTTAGAAAAACATTTTCTTCATCATGCCAACGATTCGATGTTTATTGAGATCATCTTCAGAGATCAAAGTGCGGTCTCATCTCAACACGGCACACAAGAATGACACATCTACACGGAAAACAAACTCTATGAACCCTGAAGATGATCTCAATAAATCCCGAAACGTTGATATGATAAAGAAAATGTTTTTCTAACACCTACGTCACACCAGACTGTATCTGACGATCTCCGAATAATTATAATTTTAAATATTGATCCCTCGCATCTTTCTTAAACAATTTCTTCTGCTTCAGAACCCAGGCCCTTTTCTATTTTTCATTATTCATTTTTTTCTAATTCGAATCAATTTTGCCGCCGGTATGGCCTAGAGCTATCAACTATAGCAATACGATTCGTAAAAGCAAATTTATCATTTACGGATTTACGGTATACATAAAAGAGAAATTAACTCGTCAATTTTGCGTGGAGGAAGGACTTACACGAGTTGCTAAGAAAATATTTAATTGTGCATAGGAGTCCGGTTGATGTCCCTATAACTACTCTTGTACAATGCCATAAACATTTTACGACTTTCCTTTTCTCCACCCGCATCGAGACTTGATCTCTTTTTGAATATTTAAACGAATCGAAATATTTATAACAGCGGACCGACTTCCATTTCTTTTTCTACGAAAATACAGGCCATTCCATCACGACCGGCCGGATCTCCCCTGCCGTGGTAAGCTACAATCTCCTGTTCATCTCTGAACACTTTCCGATTTGAGGTTGTTTTTTTATCCGATCTGTAGTTTGCTAGACGTCCCAAAGAAAACCGACTCGATTCAGATGGTTCGTGACCTTAGGAGTATTGATCTCGATAGGAATCTTTATCTCGTTGATGATAAAAGTACCTTGGCCGTTATTACTTTTTCACCCCCGATGCACGAAACAGTTCAAAAATTTAATTTCTTAATATAAAACTATTTTTAGTTAAGTATGTACACGTATAATAAGGAATTCAGGAAATATAAGAAAAATAGAACGTTAAGGAAATTATTATAAAAAAGGGGAAAATCGAAACGGTTGTAGGTTTAGATGGAGTGGTCGAAGTGACGATAGCTCAAGTGGTAGAGCAGCGGCGTATGTAGCCGAAGGTTGTGGGTTCGAATCCCGTTCGAGGTACTAACTTTCTTATCTCAACCAAGACTTTACATAGGAAAAATAATTAATTGAATGAAATAACTTGGTTAATTGACCACTAAAACGTAAACGGATTAACGAAACATTAGAACAGCAACCTCTAAGAAATCTACTTTAACCATCACAGTTCAGACAATTCAGAACTTTTAAAAAAATCATAAAATCAAAATTTTACAATATAGATTAAAGTTTGTGTTGAAGTTTTGTTACTGGATATATAATTTGAAAATAACAATACCAATTACTTTTGAATTGTTTTTGTTCCTGTGTGTAAGCAATTTAGGGCGAACAACGTTAAACAAAATGTTTAATGTTTATGTCATGGCCATTTACAACGGTTGGCATGTTAATAACGCTACTTGATAATTTGAAGGGAACGATAAGACTTAAGATTGGACTTTTATGAACCATTTCTTTTGAATTAAGTTTGAATAAGGAGAGAAAAAGGGCAGCTCTTGTCTGAAGATTGATCAAAACTGATAACCCCTCTGAGAACTCCTTAATCCGACAGGCAGACAATGACAATTGAACGGATGAACACTTTTGATCAAACGTTAAAAGCACTGCTTAATTCCTTTATGCCTATACAGATTAAAAGCGTTACAATCCTTGAATAATCCTATAAGTTAAATACTGGTTTCAGACTAAACGGGCAATTTCAAATCACGGCATAATCCGATTATGGTAATAAATTTTTGTTTGAAACAAGGGTAACAAATAAAAAATTGTATATAAAACGCTGATACTGTCAAACAATTCACTCAGAATGTGTTCTTTATGTACATTTGAGTAGAGATTAATTAAATGATTACTTGTTTAGATTCGAACCAATGAAATTGATTAGACTTATACTAAGTGAAAATGTTAAATATTTATACAAGAAGTAGAATTAACGATATTACAAAACACGTTGACATAGGGAGGAAACAGAATATTAAAAAAAGCGGTACGCAGAAAGATGTTTGCGCAGCTGAAACCCAGCAAATACACAGCACGATTCAACCAACTACAAACTTAACAATGTGTAATTTTAATTCTGTATTTACAGAGTAAACGTATTTAGAAGAGCCATGGCGCCGCAGAGAAGGTAGAGAATAACACCAGCGGAAAATCTCCACCGGGATGAAGTATTTATTTGGCCGAACACCCCTGAATCGGTTGGAAATATATTAGTATTGACGTCTGGCGTCCTGGGACTGCCGACATCGGGGAGTCTCGACAGCAATCAGGTCTCCGGGTCGGGAGGATGAGGTGTCGCCGATGGGCTCGAGCCCCATTGTTATGCGACGTCTATATTTCACAATAGTGATGATGAAAAGTGAGGCGAGATGGAAAATGAATCAGCCAACACGTCGGGCGAACTGATTTCGAGACTTTTAAATAAATTAAAAGGGTGAAAGAGGAAACGGAAAACACCGCAAAGAACCCAATTTGGGTAAAAGCTAAAATTATAAATTCAAATTCACAATAGTTTCCTTAATTATGTACATTTTCCAGGTCCGTTTGTATCATTGTCAATCAATATATTAACTGTACATTATTCAAGATTAAAATATTCGTTAGCTTCTGAGTAACTATGAATTCATACAGACAAGCGATGTGGGATGATGATGAATGGACACTAAAAAGTGGGTGTTTTATGTTCCCCAAACCCTGCAGTCTTCTAGTTTATTGTACTTTTCCTAGTTCCTTAGTTCAGTACAAAAGGTCATGGACTCTTGTTGCTGCGCATTCTTTATTTGGGGGGGGGGGTTTCTTGATTTCTATTCGATATTAACATGGGTGGCAGTATCTACTCCTAAGAGCATAATCTGCAAATGTGATGGGAACTAGGAAGTGGGTATTTTATGTTCCCCAAACACTGCAGCCTTCTAGCTTATTGTACTTTTCCTAGCTTCTTAGGTCATTGACTGTTTTTGCTGCACATTCTTTTCTTGGGGTTTCTTTATGTCTATTGGATATTAACATGGGTGGCAGTATCTACTCCTAAGAGCATAATCTGCAAATGGGGTCATTATCGAATAACCTACCAAGTTATGCAGATGGTTTCTCAGATGCCAGTGACCGGTATGCAGTCCTATCACTTCTCTGAGTTTGTTCTCTCTCTGTACTGGTAAATTTGCCAATTTAGGTGAGGGTTCTTTTAACAAACGTTTGCTGAGTGCTCTAGAGTTCGTCCTCTTTTTCTTTTGTAAATAAAGTTCAGGCTATGGTCTGTTCATGTGGCCTTGCAGAACCTCCTCGGGTCAGTTTGAACTTTCGTTACACAAAATTCCTTTCTGTACTGGAACCAAATATAACATCAGGCTCACCAATTGTGAAAATTTTGGATGCATTCACTATTTTTGATCTGATCATTTTACATTAAAATGATTTAATAGTTGCTTGTTTTATGTCTTAACTTATTGAGATTTCTTTGTAAGTGCAAGCACAAACGATTTTCCGTAATGATTTCCGTAAAACAATTATCGGATTTTCCTAAGTACAAACTATATAGTAGAAATAAATGAGAGTGTCGAAAAAAAATTTACTTATAAAACATAACGCTACCTGCCAAATGAGTAAATAGGTGTGAGAACATTGATAATTAAGAGAGAGTAGAAAAATGAAATTCTCACATATATAAACGAGCCCGACTGAAATTAGGGCAGTGTAGGAACATGGTTGGACATAACTGAAGATACATTACAGACAAGAGGCGGTAGAGGTTAAGAAGTAAAATTGTGTCCAAAGGGAAAATAAATCAACCAGTGCTGCAATAAAACATCCATCATGAGCTATAAATATCATTATCATCAACCCTGAAGTCTAATCATTACGAGTCTGGAGTCAACCTCGAAAAAAGTGATTAAACGATCGCTTTAGTACAGAATGTATCGATAATGGGACGGACTCGGTCCGTGGTCATTAATTTTGTACCGTATTAAATGCTTGAAAAATTTGCATGTGGGATTGACTTTTATAGTAATTATGTTGTTATGTTATTAGATGAAATTAAATGGATATAACTCAAATTTTATGTGACATAATTACAATAAGTTAAGATTTAAAAAAAAAATTGATAGCCTTCGGGGAAAAAATGTCCTGTGTGGTCATAACCTCTGGGGATTAATGAAATTCAAGGTGTGCGCACTTAATTTTTTGGGGATTTTTTTCATAATACAAAATTACATTATTGTGATTTTCATAAGAAAAATTATATTTTAAGATAGAATCAAGGTATACACAAAAAATACGGAAAGACAAGTACAATAAACACAACACGCCTCCCAACCAGCTATAACTTATGTGAAATGCGTATAATTCTGTAAAATATTGGATATGGTTAGAAAATATAATTTATAAAAAAAAATTAACAGATTATTGACTATAAACGTTCAAATTCCGCCATGAAAAAGGAGGTTTACTTTCCAAAATGTCGGCCAAAAAATACGATTTATTAAAAGCTTTTAAGTTCTGACTGTTACCCCAAGACAACCACAAAATAAAATATTGACAGACTTCAAAAAAAGTTTGTTGTCCTAATCCCTTGGGATATTTTCATATTTTAATCAAATTTAATGCGTGTCTCATGTTGCTCAAAGGGGTATTTTTTTCATAATACATATCCATGTATAAAGCATAAAGTAACAAATTCGTCCAAACAAAAATGTTTACAAAAAGCTTTCTAATCCATTAGACGAAAAAAATAGCCCATAAAATCCATTTTAAACTAGGTCAAACTGCAAAAAATAATCATCTTTCATCCAACTATTTTCCATCGGACATCGATTTACAATTACGTTTTAGTTATATAAAGTTTACTGTTTATTAGCTATTTTCCCCTTGTAAAGCACTTGGACGTTTTAGATTTTTTTTAAATTTTGTATCCTGTAGATAAGTTAATTCATATTAAATGATTTGACCCCAGTCACATTGCTGGCAGTATGCTCAGAACCGGAAGACACTTCTTGAGAAACACTCTCGTCGCTGAGCAATTAGGGGGCCAATTCTGATTAAGGCGTCGAGGAAGATTCAGGAGATATGAGATAGTCGACGGAAGGGTTAGGTAAGACGAAAGGTTAGATGGGGACTTCAGGAAGCTAGGAATCGATCAAGTCCTAAACGTAGGAAATGTTCAGGGTATTGTGTAAGGTTGGATCTTCTGAGGACTTTTGATTGGACCGCTTGGGACGGGTTGGATATTAGATGGCTTTGTGGAGTAAAGTTTTATACAGGGTTTGTTTTTTACAGCCTTTCTGATTTTGTTCTTCTCCTCTTTTCAGTCTCGTGGGGGTTTCTACGTCAGTCTAGGTATATTCCTAAGAGATGAATTTGTCCTAAAACCTTTTTTGTTTCACCTTAAAATTTAAAATATTTACACTCTTATAAAAATTACACACCACTTCAATACATATCAAAGGCGCTTAGTTTAAGTTTAAATTTATGCGAATTATTTAAAAGGTCAGGTCATTATGTAAATAATATTTCACCACTTCATTACCCTTAAAAAAAAACATTTCGTTGAAATTAAAAATGAAGTTAATTATTATAAACATCATTTATTACATTACTTCTATGTAATATTTTTAAGATGATGGCACAATACCCACTGCAATTTTAAATAAAACCTTTAAACAATTACAAGAAAAAATGATAGATTACGTCCAGATAACAACGAGTGGCCTCTTCCTTTTCAAACTTTAACAAAAATACCAGTTAATAGATTAGTTTGTTGACTTTGTTTAAAATAGTTTGTGATGGAATTATTAAAAATATTATTCCAGATAAATAAAGCCAAATTTAATAATTACACTTTCTATGAAGGTTTACCCGTGAAACCATGTCGATTATTGTTTTTGCTTGTTACTTTTTATTGTTGTTACTTTACCAGGAAAAACTTACAACTTACTTTATTCTTATTATCCCAATCAGGCATATTTAAGCGTGTAATTCATTTATTCTTAATTTTAACTGTATATGTTTGGCGGTCATAATTGGCCATATTAATTAATTAATTTTCTTTTTATATCAACCAAGGCATTAAACAAAAAGAGTAATTAATTGAAATTATATTTCACTTTGTGTTACCACCGATAAAATCGTTCTTTTTTTTAATTTTATTTACTATATTATCCTATCTCTTAATATAATTATTTCCAATGTTTTTGTTTGGTTTGTCTTTAGAGTAATTTATGGTTTTTTGAATTGGTATTCTATGACATTCAAAACTGAACATGATTTAAACTAAAGAATAAAAGAATAAAACAAAAGCCACAACTTATTAACAAACTATTTTTTTTCCAATGGGTGGTGATTAGTGACCGTTAGTCCATGACTATTCGGATATCGGCGATATGCGTTCGGGTGTGATGTAGGTTTCAGAAAAACATTTTTTTTTTAATCGTGCCGACGTTTCGATCTTCATTGTGATCATCTTCAGGGCCTGGGATTTACAAACATTGTTTAAATTTAACAAATACATGTAGGATGTGGAAAAAAGTGAATTTGTACAATGGAAAATATATTTTTTTATGTTCAATCGACGAATGATGAATCGTGGCACTGAAGGTGATCTCAATAAAGTCGAAACGTTGGGTCGATAAAGGAAACGCTTTTCTGAAACCTACGTCATACCAGACCGCATCTCACGATTGCTGAATAATCATTTTCTTTTTTAGTTGATCTACCTTAATTAAATTAAAAAATAATAAGATAAGTTATTTCATCAAAAAGATCATTTCATGATAAAAAAACTGAAGCTTTTAGACAATCTGTTATATTGCTTTTGTTAGATATAGAATGGAGACTTACAATTGGAACAAAATGGAAAAGAGAGATTTTTTTGGTACAGTTTGACATTATTTTTAATAGAAGTTAATTAGTAATATTTTATCATAATTTAGAGTAAGATAAGAAAATTGTTTGAATAAACATAAATTAAATATGAATCTAATATATATTATGAGCATTTTCGCTTATTAAACAAAAAATATATTTAAATGTGCAATTCAAACTGCTACAAAATTTATTGTTCATCTTCGTGCAATTTTTTCCCCTGACGGACCATGATAAATATGATCCGCTGTATTCACCGCTGTACTTTCTTCTGAGCACTTAGGCCTAAAACAACGTTAGGAGAGAATGTGGTTGTTAAAAAAAAAAGTCGTGACACTTTTCTGTTTAGATTTATGCATTTCTTTTTGAAAAGATCTACGGCCCCGGCAAGAGTATAGTTTATTCATTCCCTACCATTTGCAATTGAAACTTTTAAATTGTATGTTTCACCATTGAACAACCTGGAGTGCATGTCCTGAAACTGAAACATGTACGGATCTAACATACAGTGGAATAAATACAAGCTAATAGGGTTCAAAATAAAATGTTGAGTGAGTTCGCGCGACCACCAGCCATGAGTTGCTTTCTCTCAAAAGCCAATCGGCCAATGTTTTAATTGTTAAGAATTAACAACTCAATAACACCTTTTGAACAAGTTGCAATTAATTATCATAATTTTTTTTTTTAGACTGACAGAAAAGGAAGGACGGCCTTTATATCTGGGCGTTTTCTACCGGAAGTAATTCGAGAATTCTAGCTTCGATCCTATCCATCTCGTCCTCTGAAACAGCGTATCGGGAATTGACGCAAATTGGTTCGTTATATAATCTCGAATCAATGTAGCCCCTATCAATTCCACGGGCCCAGGAACGAACGAGAAACGTATCGACCCGGAGACCTGACGCCCCTTATAACAGAAAATTTGTAAAATGGAACATCTTGATCAATTTTTCATTTTTACTTCTTTAGCCGATCCGAGTTACGTATTCGTTTTGAAATTGGAAAGCTACCATTTTTTAAAAATATTTTTCCACTACCGAAGGATTGAACTATAAAACTTCTTAAAAGAAATAATGAAATGTATATTTCAAGCTTGTATATTCAACATTTATAAGCAATGTAAATTACAAGCTACTATCAACAATCAATGTTTCTTTACAATCGTAAGTATTGCAATCTTGAAGGAGATAGTCGAGTGAGTCTTGTTATATCAATTTTTTACTGACGATAAAAATTGATATTACCAATGCCAAATCTTTATTTAAATAGGCTAAAAAAATCAACATGTGGGTAGATTTAAAAAATGGGATACTTGGCGATTATGTTAACAGTTAGTCTTGTTTTCGTTATGTCTTCTATAATAACAGATTCTTGCTTCAAATTTTTTTACATACACACCCTTCATTTATTGTTTCAAAATGCTGGAACTTCCAAAAATTTAATGATTTACATCGATCGGGATTAAAAAGCCATTATTAAAGTTGTCATGAATGACATGCTATGAATGATAGATCCGGCGAAACTTTTAAATTATATACGAGCTTGCGTACATTTTAAGGCGTCCTGGTTAATTTTGAAGAGGAGAACGACATTTCCCTGAGAAAAGTTTTGTATTTAGAAAAGAAATTTTTATTTGTATTTCGAGTTAGTAAATTTTCCAATATTACAGGAAATAAAGGTGTAAACTATGATTTGACGGGATAGCATCTAGTCGCAATTTTCAACCGGGGGTTTTTCAGCCGGTTTCAATGACCTTTGGGCACCTATTGATTTTAAATGGGGTTGTGCCTGCACCGTTCATAAATAATTGGACAACGTTTATGTTTATTCATTACCCCCAAGATAAAAATGTTAAGAAAACTATTGATTCTTATTTGACCGCTTGCAGAATAACCAGATAATTTGATAATTTAAAAAAATAAGTGCAGGATATTTGAATTTCTATGTAATATTTATTTTAAAGTGTTTATTCTTTTTTTAAATATTAAGTAAGTAGAAAAACGTTAGTTGATTTATACACATGAGTTATATGGTGTGTTGTATTGATTGATTAGAGGGGGTGCGCGTTGATTGAGGGGTGTTGATCAAGTTACCCCAATTAAAAGGGTGCAGAATTTTTATTTGGACAAAGCCGTTTTTAAGTTTTTAAGCGGCCATGTTGAGGGTGACACCAGTGTTGCCAACGAACTTCCCGTTTTGAAAGGAAGGTATCGATTCTGTATCTCGGCTCTTCGGGGGTTGCTGTCCTCCACCTCAGGGGGTGGAAAGAAAGGCTGTCGTACGTCATCTTTTGTCTAACGACCTCGGTGGTTTAATATCACAATGATTGAAATCAGATCTTCCCTAATAAGGGCTCTCTGGGGCTCAAAGGAGAGGTGACTCGTGTACTATTTCTAGAACGCCGCTATCTACCTAGCGTCCGATATTATTACCTCGGTTTTTTTTGTTATTTATTTACAATTTATTTTTAGAAGCTTAGATCGGAAATATCGTCTCTACTCACTTTCCGAGTTCTTCCTTCAGGTCGTAGTTGTCGCTGAAACGCGTGCACGCGGAGACGGCAGTCATATTTTCTCTTCTTCTTTGTCCAGGGTCTGGCTATCACTGAGAGAAGACCTTCTCTCAATCTGCTGCTTCCTCACTGCTACTCTACCTTTCCGAGCATCCAGAGCGCAAGCCCCGATCAATACACCGGCGTCACTTCTAGCTCCCGGACTCGCGCTTCTCCCTCTCGCTAGCTCTCTCTTCTCTATTCTATCTCTAAACCGCACTATGTACACACTCCCAGTCAAGCCAGAATCCCGACTGAGCTTGCGTCATATGTTCTATTAACAGCTGTCCCTCTAATCCCCACTCGCAATCCTTTCGCCCACTCTCATTCTCTCTCTTCCGATCCTCGTCAAAATCAAAAATCCTCATTCGCCTCACCTGCTCGAGGAGCGCGACGGACCCAGGAGGGTCGTAAACGGCCTGCCGAGTGAGCTCCGCCTTCCCCACATACCTCGTCCGCGATTTAAAGCCCAGATACTACTGACCTACTGCAATTTTAATACAGCAAAACATTTCTATATTCTCTTATATACCTTACTCTTCCAAGGGGAAAAAATTATCGTAACAACTCGGATGACCTTTAATGACCCTTCACGCACGTTCCCAAAGATGTCCTTAATACGAAACCGAATTACGTAAATATTAGCTAAGAACAGTCCGTTTGTTATTATGAGGTCATTAATCTGTCCCGTTTTAAACAGTACGCATGGGCTTTTCGGAACGGCCCGAAGAGAACGAATAGCCTAAGAACTTTGCGGTCAAATAAGAAAGCACCGGTCGACCTCGTTCGCATCTGCTGATAGACAATTTCGTTAAACGTTAACGACTTGACAACCTATATCTTCTTCCAAAAATAGACTAGTCATCATTGAAATCTCGGCGTACAAACCTTGTTAAATTTTGTCTGGCTTCTTCCATTGTGAAAAAAAACAAAACATTCTACTAGACAAAATTGAACCATTTTTCCTTTACATGCATTGTAATTATCATTTACTCTGACAACAACAGCCGTTCATAAAGATTAGGGATTCATTCATGTTCAATTTCGTACTGTTTTGTAAACACACTCCACTCATTTATCTATGCAACTCTCAAATATTTGAAGAAATCAACTGTTGGTTTTGCTCCCCACAAAATTGGCTAAAATTCATCGAGGAAATGAACATTTATATTATTATATCAAAAACTGCATACCTACAAACAACATAGGACAAAAACATTGTTCTTTTGAAGCTACTAAATTTTTAAATATATGCTGAGATCCATTTACGATTCATAATCCATCTCCATTCATTCATAACAAACATTCATTAATAATTTACCAGAAGAAATTGTAAATAATTCGATTGTACCTTGCCAATAGTAATAAATTTGTCAAAATTTTAATGTCTGATGAAAGGTGAATTTTTTTGCCTCTCAATTTTTACCAAAATCGATCTTTTATATCTTAAAAACATTTTCTTTATTCGTATAACCATATTTTATACCGTGTTATTACTATTCGTATAATTTAATTTTACTTATTAGTTTATAAAGTTAGTTTCTTTTATAATAATTTTGATATAGATATATTAATAAAATTTTTATATGTATAAGATATATGTATATATATTCGCCGAGCTTATGTAAAAGCCATTTGTGGTTATTTCTCTCTCTCTCTCTCTCTCTCTCTCTCTCTCTCTCTCTCTCTCTCTCGCTCTTTCTTTCTTTTTCTCACTACCCTCTTTCCCCTTTCTCGATCACTCAATTTTTTTCCATATCTATCGAACTTTTTTCACTTGTATTTTTTTTTTTCACTTTTTAACATAAACATGCTCACCGAATAACGTTTAGTGCAGTCTACATGCGTGTCTGTACTAAATGTGCATATTGATATAATTTCTTGTTTCTAATTGTAAATTTTTTAATGGGCACCTACGGTTTGTTTAAACGCTTTTTTCTTGCAACTTTTACATTATTTTAACTTTAATTATAACACAATTAATCATGGTTTTTAGTTGAGATAAAAAAGTCAATGGCGCGAGCGGGATTCGAACCCACGACCTTCGGCTAGATACGCCGCTGCTCTGCTACTTGATCTATCGTGACCTCGATCCACTCGGGCACTAACTTCCCATCTCAACCTCGCCTTTTCAATTTGAAATGTTGAATTGAAAAAAATGGCAAAAAGATTGGCAAAATTAAAAAGGTGAGACTTTAAGATTCTCAATTAAAAACCTTAATTAATTGTAATACATTAACTGGTCAAGCAGACCACGAAATTAGTGAATTAAATTATAATGTAATGAGATCTTATATTGTTTAAATAGTTATGTTTTTTAAAAATATTTTTAATACAGTAAGATTAAGATGTAATATGATATTTTTAGTTGTTGCAATTTATTTAAATCGAATTAATAAATTTAAATAGCTTTCTTTAAGAAAAGTTTACACTTGGAATAAATATTTCTTTATAACGTAAAAGTAAATGAAAAAGCACGATTATGCCTCGAGAAAGCAAAAAAAAAAAAAAAAACAACAGCTTTTAAGTAAGTTCGTGAATTTTGTTGCAAACTTTCTTACATTGTGGAAAGTAACTTTTTTTCTGGCTTCCTACTTCAGCTTGGAAAAATCACATCGTCAAATAGCCAAGAGAAACAATATATTTTGTTTGGATAAGTGAAATCAAATATTGAATCACGTTCCTTTTCAAAATAGAAGGCTTTCCTCCGCGAATGAACGAAACAGACGACGTGACCCAACCCAGACTTCAAAGCGACAAATCAAATTTGACTCGATATTATCTGAAACTCGCAGAAATTAAATTTAAAGTCGATTAAATATGAACAGTTCAAAAGCCTGCACAACAGATAAATTCTCTATCGGTGCATTTGTTTTCGTACGCCTAGCGAGAGTGCCAATTAAATTGATTATTGGCAATAAAAGTAACAGAAGACCGTTAAGTAATTTACGATAAGCCTAATGAACCGATGCGAGGGACTGTTGATTATTTGATTTTTCAAAAAATTGAAGAGTTTAAACAGTAAAATAAGTTTAATTCTGTGTTGGCATTTTAATAAAAATGCTTTCTTTTCAGTCGAATAATAAAGCAACTTTAGGTTAAAGTTAATTTTAACGGGAAACTTTTTTTTTATCAAAAGTGCAAACTTTTAAATTAAAAGTTCAATACTTTACGCAATTTAAATGATCGATATCGCGTATTAATGCCGCCTAAGAAAGGATTTTTGCTTGTAATTATTTTTGTAATATTCATTGTTGTATATTTTTTAATATAAATAAAAGGCTTGTCTAGCCATTTTTAAAGTTTTTTTCTTAATCGAAATATAAATTAAAAACTAATTTTGTCCAAAGTTATACGAAGAGTATCAATAGCTGATTTTCAAATATTTAGTTTCTCATAACTTTTCAAATACTGGCCTCATAAATAAGATACAAAGGAGGAAAGTTACGTCACATTACATAGCCCTCGAAAAAAATATTGCAATAAATTTCACCGAAACTTTCTGAAAGTCAGACATTGAGAGCAATAAGTGAGGAGCCCGACCGTGGAATTGAAGGATAGAATATAGTCTATAGAGGAATCGACCTCTTATAAACTTGCTCTAATACGACTGGAGAAAACCATTTCTATAGCATGTCAAATATCTCCTTTGTGGTAAAAGCTAGCGTCAAATTACACAAACAAATAAAAACAAATGGTAAATAAATTTCCCCGGGCGAAGTCGAAGCGGTGGACTAGGTAAACAAGAAGTTTTCTTTGTAGTCATTTTCGTACATTTTGTCGTGACAAATAATTCATCAAGTCTGTAACTGTATGATGATATTAGGGAAAGTTGAGCGTCCTTGCGCGACGAGGGAATAATTAATGACGACTATCAGAGATAACTGGACCATAACGGTTAATAATTTGCATCGTGAGGACCTTATCACCTTACCTATTTACCCCAAAAACAATGAATTGTCCAAACATTTACATTCCACACAGTCCAGTTTGAAACAGTGAATATGTATTATTATTAATTCAATATTGTAAATTAATACATATTTGGATTTGGAATTTTCCATGTATAAGAATAAGGTCAAAACTTGATATTTGGACATAAAAACTACACTAAGCAAAGTCAAAAGAACAACAATACTGTTGTAAAACCCAACTTTCACTAAAAATTTTTTTTAATTCAGCGTATTTGATTGTACTTTATGTTTATGGCCTTTTTTTATGGGTTTTGTTTGATTTTTGCATTGAATTTTTCTTTGTTTCTGTGCTTTTTTTATTAGGTTTGGGCTGGGTTTTACAACTTTTTGATTATTGTACTTTTTTTTTGTATAGTTTCTCAATTTATTTTGTCCAATTTTTCTCTGTGGTTGTTCACTATGTTCGTGGTCTCTTTTTATGTGTTTTGTTTCATTTTTGTTTTTGAACATTTAAAAAAGTAAAGTTGGAAAATAAATTTTTTCCAGCACAGAAAGTTGAATTAGAACATTAACTCCACTCACCTTTACGTATCGTCGCAACTTTTTTCAGCGTATTTAATTGTTCTTTATGTTTACGGCCTTTTTTATGGGTTTTGTTTGATTTTTGCATTGAATTTTTCTTTGTTTCTGTGCTTTTTTTATTAGGTTAGGACTGGATTTTACAACTTTTTGATTACCGTACTTTTTTTTTAATATAGTTTCTCAATTTATTTTGTCCAATTTTTCTTTGTGGTTTTTCACTCTGTTTATTGTCTCTTTTTACGTGTTTTGTTCATTTTTGTTTTTGAACATTTAAAAAAGTAAAGTTGGAAAATAAATTTTTTCCAGCACAGAAAGTCGAATTAGAAGATTAACTCCACTCACCTTTTCACACCTTTGCCATTTTTTTCCCATTTAGCATAAAATTTCTGCATTTTGGGTCGATGTAATTGAACAAATCGATATATTCAAAAAAGCTAATTAAACGAGAAATTTGTAAAATTTGACAAACTCTACTAAGAATTTTCCAATGAGGTGGCAAATTTATTTAGAAATGGTGAGATGGGTTCTGGTGTGATGTAGGTTTCAGAAAAACATTTTCTTTATAGTGCCAACGTTTCGACCTTAATTGAGATCATCTTCAGGGCTCACAATTTTTGAATAATTATAGATTGACGGTCACTAATCACCATATTTTTGTTTTTCAATAATTTTAAATTTGGTAGTTTTTGAAAGATTTATCTTTTGTTTGCTTACTAAAACTTGAATTGAAAATTCTAGAATGGTGCCTTTTTAAAGAAAATTTAACGCGCTTTTCAGTGCTTCTCTGGATTCTCCCAAAAATGAATAGTTCGTCAGCTAGCTAGATTTATGACGGAAAACAGTAAATAGTTGAAAAATCATAATAATAATACGTTCAATCTCTGTGAAAAGATTGGGAATGGGACCCGGTTTCAAACAAATATTTTCGATTTAAGTGAAATTTGTTGTTGAAATTCACCGGCAAAGCTTGAAGCGCGAGTAGTCTGACAACCTGTATAACTAATCTAAATGAAGGGTCAAGTTCCCACCATCATCCCTCTTAACTATACATTCAAGACAATAAATACATTCACTCTCACGCTCTGTACAAAAACTATCAGTCCTGTATACAATAAAACAACCCTGCTTCCTACAAAAATCTTACGGAACAGGTGACCCAGATACTCGCTGCCGTGCTCATCCTCGATTTGTCGGGTGCCATTCCTACACGCTCTCCGCAAAGAGCCAAGGGAAACCCTTCAGTTAGGTGGGACGCGTCAAGCAACCTATTTCTACATGACACATACGCGGGCTTTGGTCCAAAATTAAGTCTCAGTGGGTCAACCTCGCATGGCGTATCCTTAATCGGGAGAGGATGGCCCTTCTTCCGCAAGTAAGATTCTCCGAGTTCACTTATCGATGTGGAATTATCATCATTACACAATTGAAATGCTGTAAGTATCTTCGGATTACTCTTATGAAATATTACACTGCTCTAAAAACATTTCAATCGTAATAAAGCTGTATTTTGTACTGCGGCAGTACTAACATTATTCCTCTCGGGTAGAAAAGTGTGTTTCTTAGTGACCTGTTGTTTCATAATTTGCTGAAGTCGGGGGAGCGGTCAAGAATAACGTAGTTTAAAAAAAACACCTTTTTTTGCCGACCTTTCGACCTTTATTCGGGTCATCTTCAGATCCTGGGTAAATTACCAAAATTATGTTGATTGGAAAAAATACAATTTTACGTCTTAAAATGTATTTTTTTCAATCAACATATCTTTTTCTTTAAATTTACCCAGAGCCTGAAGATGACCCGAATAAAGGTTGAAACGTCGGCAAAAAAAGAAAACGGTGTTTTTCTAAACTATCTCATTCTTGACCGCTCCTCACGACTTCAACAAATTGCTAGCCTCGTTGTTGTTGTTTATCACAGACCGGAAACGCGCCTTGGGCAGCAAATTACAGAGCAAAATAGAACTGTTGTCCCTTATTTACTACGGTGGATTGTTTGATATTTAATCGCGATAAACACAATGTTCTTATCATTTTCAATGCCACACTTAAAATTTAATCTCACGCACTTGGAGATTTAGCAACATTCCTAACCGCCGGAGGTCAATGGCCACAAGCCAAAAACTGATGAAAAGTCAATGGCACCCCATTCCTTAACCGGGGAAAACGCCGACAACAAAATGTATTAAAATAATTCCCAATTAGGTTTTAATACAATTTATTCCTGAATAATAAATTTTACGATTATCATTCATTAAAAATAAAACATTCAATTTTTAAATCAATTTAATATTATAATTTTTTAAAATTAACATTGATTAAAGATAAAACAGTTTATTTGTAATATAAATTTAAATATTTCTTAGTATATAACCTTGGCACTAATTCAACCTCCTTTTAAATTTCACAAGTTATATGAGGGTGTTCCTTCACGTATACATACTGTATGGAATGTATGTATATTTAAATGAATATGTATGTATATTTATATCAATTATATGTGCATATAATTTACAAGAGTAATGCTTTTCAGTTTACAAAGTAAAATAATGGAGGTGTCGATGGCTGCAACGTTTTAGGCGTTGATACAACGCTTATCACTGTAAGGCGCAGGTCCCTGTTCAAATCCAGTGCCCATGCATTTGAGCTCGACAAACTTACAAACGAGTTTTTTTTCTTTTCTTTTTCAAAAATACTAGCACACCGAGGGTTCATATAACCTAGCAGTTGAAATATTCACAAAAAAAAAAAAAAAAAAAAAAAAAAAAAAAAAAAAAAAAGTAGAAGTGAATTTTGAAAATGAAAGAATACACTATTGTGAATTTTAGAGGATAACTATTATTGAGTTGTAAAAAAAATGGCAAAACAAGGAGGATTTAATGAGAAATGTTGTGTATTTGTGAGTAGAGATGTGGTTGTAGTTAGTTGGGCCCTGAAGCATAACAGATATAAGCAAATTTTATATTCAACCTGGCCCATTATACATTGCCATTCTCCATAAAAATTATTGTTGTTTTATACAAATTTCATCACAGTCAAAAATAATATAACGTATAAAATTTCATATTTTTAACTATTCTATTTCATTCTTTCTTTGGGTTTGCTGTACTTTTTTTTTTATAGATTGTTTAATTTTTATCAGCTCATTTGTAATTTTTTCAAATAATAAAATTATCTCATTTTTGTTATTTTTAGGACGTTTGCTTGAAATAATTCTTCAACTGTACAATTCTTTAAAATATTTCCAAGGAAAAGTTCTAGAAATATTTGAAATTAGATATTTACTGTTAAATAATAATTATAAATAAGTAAAGCATTTATTTTTTATTATAAAAGAAACAAAAAAAACTGTAATAGAATAGAAAGATGTTTGGTAGAAGAACTTTAGGAAAAGCAAATTGTTAGAATAATATATTAGAAAACAAATTATGAAATTTTATTTTGAAAGAAAGGTAAAATGAATTGAATCAAACAAAACAATATAAAAATAAAAGGCACATAAATGCAGAATTTTAATATAATAAAATTTAAACAAACAAATAATTAACATTTTTGTCATTTTTAGGCACAACAAGTATCTATAAAAAGACTGTCTGGTCCCAGGTTTTTATTTTATAAAATATCCAATCCGTTAGTTTTTAATCAAAAGAAACATTAACAAAAAAATTGTACAAAATATGAATGTTCTGTAAGGAATGTGTTAATTTTTTTTTTTTTAATTTCTGTTTTGTGGCACATTTTTACCGTTGATATATCACACAGGCCCGATATAGGTTTATTCCACAGTAACAGATTTGGCCAAGTTACGGGGACAGTCGACGTTACAGCCTCTCAGCACGGCAAGGTGGAAAGAAAGCAGTTGCATTGGAATTACGGTCAGTATCCCCTGTAATATTTGTTAAGGATTTCACTTACGTTTAGTACAAAGTTTTAATTATTTTTATTATTTTATGAAGCATACCTGAAGGCAATCGACTGTGTGTGGTACTTCAATTACTCGAGAAGCGAAACTCTGGGTTTCCGTATCTCCTTTTTCACAGATCACAATTGGCCTACCATCTCTGGCCGTGATTTGTTGAAGTGCATTCATACATTTCTAAAATTAAATATTAAAAATGATTTTATTTCCTAAATTATTTCTGAAATTTTTTTTGTCAATAATTAAGAAAAAAAGGTCCGATGCTGACTTATTACAGCTTTAAATATTAATATAATAAAAAGTGAGGCCTACAATTTAATTTACCTGATAAACAGGGTCTCGTGTCACAATGAGAATGATGGGCATATCTTTGTCAACAAGTGCTAGAGGTCCATGCTTGAGTTCTCCTGCCAGAATACCTTCACTATGCATGTAGGTCAATTCTTTGACTTTCTAAAAATATAATGAACATTACAAATACATAAAAACCATTTAAAATCAAAGGAGAAACGTACTAAAGCTCCTTCCATGCAAGTGGCAAAATTGTATCCTCTCCCCATTATGAGAAGACTCTTGTGCTGGTACAAGTCTTTAGCGAGTGTTTGGATTAGCTCGTCAACTTTAAGAACTTCTTTGATTTGTTCATGCAAGTTCTCCAATCCTTTGATGATCTAGAATATAATTATATTAGTTAAAATATAAAAACTGAATAAAACATAAGATTTTTTTGGAACTAACCTCAGCTCTCCTAGGCTGAAGGGAAATCCTGTCTTCAGACATCACCAAAGCAAACATAACAAGCGAAATAAACTGTGACGTGTATGCTTTAGTTGAAGCAACACCGATCTCAGGGCCAGCGTTAATATGAATGCCGCAATGGGATTCTCGACAAATGGAACTACCTACTGTATTGGTTACACCGATGATCAACGCACCCCTCTGCTTACAATATCTTAGAGCCATTAAAGAGTCGGCAGTTTCACCTAAAAGCATTTCAAACTGTAGAGGGAATTTCAAATATTTTTTTATACTTGTTAAATACCTGATTGGGAAATAAAAAAGCAAACATCATCCCTAAAAACAGGTGTGTTCCTATCGAGGAAATCAGAAGCTAGATCAACCATAACAGGCAGCTCGGTTAGCTCTTCAAGGAGCTGTCTAGTCGCCACAGCAGAGTGGTAAGATGTACCACAGCCAATCAACATCAATCGACGGCATCTTCTTATTTCAGGAATGTATTCCTAGCAAGAGAAAAACAGGTTTTATCAGAATGGTGAATTGTTCTGTAAAAAATTCTTTGACAGAATAAAAACACATTTGGATTATTAGCCTCCTTACACCCCGATTACAATAATTATTTTAAATAGTAAAAAAAAAAAATTATTGCATTTTTTTCAAATATCTGTGTGAAGTTTGAACATTTTATAATATAATTTGTACACATGTTGGCTCCTCTTAGCTTTAATATGAGGTTTTTTCTCAACTACTTAAAGCTACTTTAAAAAAACATTAGTGAAAACTGCAAAACGATTTAGCTAGCTTGAGTGTCGCTGACATCCCTGGTCTATTATCCCTGGTTTTGTCTGCTAGATAGTTTTGGCTTTTGATTTTCTTCAGAGGTTATGTTTATCAGTTGTCTTTTTTTTTTTTTTTTTTTTTAATTTTGAGAAAAAAAGGACAAAATTACTGTGGAAATACACAGTTGATTGGGATAAAAATTAAGCTTAATTTTGTCCAATTCTTCCTAATTTTTTTTTTAATATTCAGCTCCATTTAAACCTATTTGTCAAAAAAAAAAAATAATAAAAAAAATAAGAGTTTCCAAACTATTGTTTTGATAGTATATATTTTTAAATTAAATAATTTTAAAATCTTCTGTTTTGTTGTTTTTACAAATGTAATACTATGTTACAATATACTATATATATTTTTTAAAAAAACGGACAGCGTTACGAAGTGTTTATTGAAAAGTGGTCAAGAAACAAACAATTCACATGGCCATACTTTGATTCCTCCGAGGACAATGTTCTGGGTTTCGAAGTTAACTCTTCCTCTCATTGTGTTCACAACAGATTCAGGCTGTTCGAAAATTTCCTTTTGCATGAAATAGCTGTAATTTCCTGGGGGGGAAAAAATCAAAAATACAAAATATAAAAAAAATGATAAGCTTTAATAATTAATTAGTAATATTTAATCATTTTTGTTTAACCTTTCATGATCTGTTGAATTTCCATCTTAATAGTTGTGATTTCACGTGCATGTGGATCGTCTAAGGACCTGCGTAGTCGATGGATACTGAGCAGGCCCTCTTTAACTGCAGCCACATCATCGTCCTGGGGGGAAAAAATAGTTTGAAACGACATAACAAAAATGAAATGTGTAATATCCGTACGCTTATGAAAGATTACACCGAGGAAACCACAGATTAAACCGACATAAAGAGCTGCTTTAAATGTCTGACGCATTTTTGTAAAGGGGGTGAGTAAACTTGTAGCAATGTTTAGTTAAAGTCATATCATGTGATTATGATATACTATACAATCATCTTTTTTTTTTTTTTTAAAGAGGCTTTTATTCCATAAAATTAAATAATTACAAAACATACGAGATAAAACAAACATTTTGCAAAACTCGAAATTATAAAATAGAAATTTACTTCTTACCATCAATCAGGTTTTAAAAATGTTTCAAAAAATACAAACTGCCTTCTAATTGTTAAATTGAAGCTAGAATGTTTGTCTTTTCTGTTACATACCCAATCAATTGAGCTTTCTTAACAGCCAGCTAACAACTGCTAATGTCACAACAACGTAAACAACATTTGTAACCATCTCTCGCATTTTTTAGCATGTAGAATGCAATAATTGAGGAAGAAAAAATGAAGTTTAAAACTGAACAATTTAAATTGCAAAAAGTTTTTTACATATGCTTCTGTTTGTACAGTTTACCTTGTGTTCAAATAGCCACAAACGTGTTATTCAACACAAATCCAGAAGAAAAAATGCACTTATTTGATCAATTAAATTAATTGAAAACTAAACACTTTTCATTATATCAAGAAACAAAATCTGTAAATAATCATCTTGCCGATGAAAATTTGTATAGGGCATTTCTTCCAGGAGGGTAGAATATTAGTTAGAAAAAAATAAAGTTTACAAAATCTTATTAAGCATCATGTAAAGATTTTTCAAGTTAAAACTGATTTTTTTTGTTGAGAAGGAATTATACAATTCTAATTTTAATTATTCTAACAAAAAACGATAAAAAGACCCTGGCTGTTGGCAAGTAAAAGTGTATTAATTGTTGCACCTCGATTTAGAGTTTGTAAAAACGGTGGATGCCCATGATATTTGTTTCTTTTTGCTGTTGATCCCTTGTCATAGTTTAAATCACATCCTAAACGGTTAGAATTTTGTAACGTCGAAATACACCAGGCCATGAAATTGAGTCCTGCGCAGTCTTAAACCTTCAACAGGCTGTAGCCCGTGGTACACAATTCCCCTTATTTTCCATATACAAATTGTAAAATAAGGTTACTTTGTCGCAAAAAGTGAAAATTGATCACCTGACATTTTAAATTGTGGCTTCTAATCATTGATTATATTCACTTCTGTACGATGTACTAGCAAAAACTGAATACCTCGTATCTTTTTCCTTATAGAAATGTCTCCTGACAATTTCTGTCTTTCAAACAGAATATCTTTTTATTTTCCTCCATAAGTATACTTTCTTATTCCTTTATCAAAATGTTAATTTTAAAATAAAAGATTTTGAATAGTGATGCGGTGTTCAACGCTTTTTAAAAAAAGAAAGTTCCTATTCATAGTAAGTTGTTTTCCAACTTTGTTCGTTCTTATAGGTTAAGAACCTTAACCTATAAGAGTGCCCTTTTATAATTTCCGCATGTCATAAACTTGCAAGTACAATGCACAAAATAATTAAAATTAATTACATTCAGTATTAACAATTATTTAGAATTGATAAAAGAATTAAATAACATCGATATACCAAGCAACTGTGTTTTAGTGTCATTAGACGTTACTAATTTATTCATAAATATCCCCGTTGAAGAATGTACTAAACTCATAAAGCAAAAAAAAAAAAAAAAAAAACCCAAAAAAAGAATTCTATTAACAAATTTGTAAAAATTGATATAACAGATTAGGCTATTATCTAATTATTGTAAATTCATTAAATTTTACGAAATGGAAGGGTTACCCAATGGGGTCTTCGTGGATAATTTTGAAAAAATCTTTTTAAATCAAAGAATAAATTAATTAAATCTGTTCATTTTTGGAAACGATCTCGAAGAAGTCCTCCAATTCAGCTGCCCCACCATAAATTAATAATTCGGTTTCTGTTGTTTTCCATACGTTGGTGTATTATCGGGAAAAGTTAGTCAACTTTTTAAACAAGAAGGTTTCAGAATAGCTTTTAGAAGTATGGGCTCACTTAAAAACATCCTCTCAAAACCCAAATACAAGGTAGAAAACTTGGCGAAAAGCGGGGTTTACCAACTAAATTGTAACGATTGTGATATTAAATACACAGGACAAAGCGGTAGAGAAATAAAAACGAGAGTAAAAGAACACTTGCCTAAATCAAACAAATTTTAGAAATCTAACTAATGGCATAATTTCAATTCAAATTTAAAAACAACAGTGTTACATAGTTTCAATTAAGGGAGAGAACTAGATTAGCTTGAGAAATTTGAAATTAAAAAATGTAAAATTGAAGAAGGGGGTAAATGTATTAATAATATAATAGATTTCGGTCTACCTCCCATTTTAAATATGTACATAAATAATATTAAACCTGCAAATAATTAAATTAATTATTATAATTGTTATTACTTTTATAATAATTTAATAATATTAAGGTGTTATTCTCATTTTTTATCTTTTAACTGTAATCACTAATTTCACTAATATTTCACTAATTTTTAATTAATTTCTTACAGTATTTACCATTATAATATTTACTTGTGTTATAGAGATGGTTAGAGGGAAAAAAAACTTGAAAGTTGAAAACTTGTAACTAGAAACCCCCCCCCCCCAAAAAAAAAAAAAAAAAAAAAATCACTACTTTCATATTCACCTTGTGCCTTGACACCTAACTTTTAAAATGAAACTTAACTCTAAACCAAATTCATAAACTCTAAGTTTCGTAGGAGTACAGCTTGACAAGAAGTTGACATAAAGTGACTCACCAAGATTCACCACCTGGCTGCCCCAATTCAAACAGAGTTCGAAGTCGCCTTGGAAAGTGATTGAAACTAACCCTCTCACCAACACGACTTTTGTATTTATCGCTAATTCTGGATTTACACCTGCAAAAATATGGGGTTCTGCTGTGAACTCTTATTAGAAACACAGCCAGACATTACGAAATCAGGCACTGAATCAAGGATGGACATCACACCTCCAACATACACACATCAATCAAAGCTCTAACCGTCTCCTGAACTAATGAACAATCTACCAATGCCGACTGAAAAGAAAAATAAAGATTCATGGAACCCGATCATGACATCATCTGGATGGATCCATCTCTGCTTTATTGTAGTGGGTCGATATTATTATTTAATATTTTTGAAAAGAAAAAGGCAACAAAACTTCCTGAACTATCATTAACATTTTGATTGGTCAAGCAATGGGAGGTAAACTAACAATAATTTAATAATTAAAAACTGTATTATTTAGTAGATGTTTGTGCAAATTTTTTTACGTTTGTTAAAAACATTTACTTTTTTTAAAATAAAAATTAAATACATAACTTATTTACATTTATTTTTTTAACAATAAATATATAATTTTAGATATTTTTTAGACCTTTTTCTTGAAGATATTTTAAAGAATTTTACAGCTGAAGAATTATTTCAAGCAAAAGGCTTAGAAATAGCAAAAATGAGATAATTTTATTATTTAAAAAAAAAAATTATAATATAGCTAACAAATATTAAACAATGTATGAACAAAAATGGACAACAAACACAAAGAAAAAAATAATAAATGAACCAGTTAAAAATATGAACTTTATAATGTTATATATTATATTATTCATAATTGTGATGGAATTTGTATAAAAACAAGAATTATTTTATGGGCGAATGACAAAGTTGGTAATTTTGTATGTTCCAATGTACAACGGATCAGGACGAATATTAAGATTTACTTACATTTTATGTGCTTCAGGGCCCAACTAACTACAACCACAGCTACAGCTATATACACAACATTTCTCATTAAGTCCTTCATGTTTCGCCAATTTTTTTACAGCTCAAAAATATTTCTCCTCCAAAATGCACACTATTGTACCATATGTTTGTTAATTATTTAACCAACTTACACATTCAATTGTAAAATTGAAGGTGTGTATCTGCCACATATTTCTTATATCGAGTTTTTGATTCTTAAACATTCTTTAACGTCCACCTTACCACAGCCAGTGTTACTACAAATACCTTTGCCATATCCCGAATTATAAATGTTTTATATTGTTCAGTGTTGGCTTTTGTTTGTATTTTATTAAAAAAAAAAAATCCTACCTCAAGGAATATTACTCGATTTGTATGTTCAATGACAGCAGAAGCATCAGAAGCGAAGAAGTATTCAACTTCTTTTTCCTCAAGGGGTTGAAACTCCGAGGTTGATTCCGACCTTGGTAAAAGTGGAAGTTCACGTCCGTGGGGTCTATGATCTAGACAAAAACCCAAACTAATTAAAAAGATTTTCCTTTAATTATAGAAAATTATGTTGAAAATGTTATTATAATCAAAATTAGACGGTTTAAGTGCTGCCCACCACCGCAATAGCGTGAGAAATTAGGCAAGTAATCCTGAAAATTGTTATTTATACGAATAATTATTAAACGATATAACACTTATTTTCTCCCATTTTTTAAATATTTTTTAATTTTTTTTTTTTTATGCTTAAGCACAATTATTTCCTTTCCTTTTTCTGTAAAATTACCTGAGTGGTTGTGGACGTCGTCTTCGTACAGCGTTTTGAAACCGATCAATGAATTTTGGCAAAAACAGAATCAAGAACAAAAACAACTACATAAGAAAACAAAGTAAGGGAACATAAAAACAAGGACAACAAAAAGGCATGCAAATAAACAAAACGAAAAAAAGAGCATATATTACCTTTTACATTGAAAAAAAAAAAAAAGTATACATAGATAAATTAGTTTAAAATAGAATAATACAGTAAGTTTCAAAACAATTAAACTAGAATAAGAAATTAGAAGATTCTTTTTCCTTATAAGAAAAAATATTAATTGTAATACCTGTAGCAACATTATCTTCTGAAGGGTTGACAGGATGTCATGCAAACAAACACATAGGTGAGAGAAATATAAAAATAAACAAAAAGAAAATAAAACAAATAAAACGTTAGTTAACAGAAAATAATAGAGACCAACATACATGCAAACAATGAAAGACATGCAAAATATACAAGTATGGATGGAATCAAAGGAGAAAAATGTGAAAAAATGTATTACTATTAGCAATAAGAACAAAACAGAAATAAATTTAATTTTAATTTTTAGGTTTTTTATGCCTGTTTTATTTCTCTAGTACTATTATGCATTATATTTAGAGTGAAATTTTTAGAATTTAATGATGGATTTTATAAATAAATGGAACTAATTTATACGTAATTCTGCCTTGCCTGCAATGCACAATAAAGATTTTATATGAACTTCAAATTGTCTGAATGTTGACAGAAAATGAACAAATTATAAAAATATTAATTTTTATTCCTATTGGTTTTAAAAAATTGAAAATTGGCCAACGGAATAGAACATGCATTTGGTTTTTATTGCTCATGCACAATAGTTGCTGAATTTGAGGTTAGCTTTTATTATTTATATTATTTCACGATTAATTAAGGTTTTTAGTCGAGATAAAAAAGTCAATGGCACGAGCAGGATTCGAACCCAAGATCTGGTTCACAATAGCTCAAGTGGTAGAGTAGCGGTGTGATCGTGGGTTCGAATCCCGCTGGTGCCATTGACTTTTTTTATCACAACAAAAAACCTTAATTAATTGCAATATATTAACTGGTCAAGCAGACCACAAAATTAGTGAATTTATTTTATTATTGATTATTACAAACTTTCAAACTATACATTCCATTCAACGAGTTTTCCAAATGTTAAACATTCATGGCTAATAGTTTCCAAATAATGTAAATCAAGTGTTTTTCTTTTAACTGTATTTCAGGATTGCATAGTACAGGAAAACGTGTTAAAAAAAAAATCTATTTACAGGAGAGTTTTTACAAATTCTATTGTGTGGTACTTGTAATTGAAAAATCCATTACCAACCTTATAACATCCAACCTCACCTTGAAGTTGAATTTTAAGACACGATTAACCCCTAAAGATCGACTGAATCGGATGAAATATGATAATGAAATGAATCATGATGAAATATAATTTAGTGTAATATACCTTTGCTGTAAAGAATGGGAACGTGGTCAGTGGCAAGTCTGGTTTTAGTTTTGATTCCAACTAAAAGCGGGCTTCCTCTCCTTGTCGCTACACACTCCCCAGGGAAATGCTTGCTCTTGAAGCAAAGTGCGAAAGCACCTTCCTAAAAACAGCTCACTTTGAAACAGATGAACATTATTATTTTTATTTGATGGAATAACTTCTTACAAGCTGGCTGATTGCCTGTTCGACGATCTCACGGAAAGAGTAGTTCTGGTGCTGAGAGTAAATATGGTGTACAAGTTTGGCGATTATTTCAGTGTCTGTGTCGGATTCAAACGTGTAGCCCTTTTTAGAGAGAAAAACCTTTATGTCCTTGTAGTTGGTTACAATTCCGTTGTGGACGACAACAAAAGATTGCGCATCGTCTGATCTTTGTGGATGAGCATTGAGTTCGCATGGTACTCCGTGAGTTGCCCAACGAGTGTGGGCAATCCCAACATGAGTTTCGGCCAGTCCATCGAAATTGAGAATGTCTTCACCTGTAACAACCAAACAAATAGAATAAACATTGAAAATTTAAGATTAAAGCGTGAATTATACTTAATCGTAAAATACTTACGAGAAAGGATCTCATCTTCTAAAGCCTTGACTTTTCCTGTTTTTTTAATAATGCTAATTTCTTTTCCAGCCGAATTGTCAATTGCAACTCCTAAGAAGAAACAATTTTAAGAAAACAAATTTCATTTTATATGTTTGTCTATGTTATATTGTTAATGATATTATCTTGTGTATGTGCATGTAAAAATTGAATAAAATAAAATAAAACCTGCAGAATCATATCCTCGGTATTCAAGCCTCTTGAGACCGTTGACGAGGAGCTCAAGAATTTCCTTCCTGGACTTGGGCGTCAAGTAGTTAAGATAGGCAAAAATTCCTGTAAACGTAATGTTATTAATTTCTGTACATGTATATTTAAAAAAAAAACCAAGTCATAATTTCCTGGAGGATTGAAAATTTTTAATTTCCTGAAGGCAGTGTAACGGTAAAAATAAATGAAACAAAAGTACACGTTCAAGGTTATGATCAGGTTTGCCAAGTGACCTTTACAATGAATTTCACAGAATAGAACAACTTGAAGTTGCTTTTAGGCAAAACTCAAAGAAATCAAATTACAGCTAAATTTTGTTGTGTGTACATGTGATGGGTTCTTTTTCTTAAATTGATATTGATAAATTAAAAAAGTAATTACATAGCAAAACTTTGTAAAATCATTTTGTTCAATTTATTAGTCTTCATAAACTTTAATTCTCAATCTTCAATCTATTTTTCAATAATCAACAATAGCGATGCATAATTTCTTTTGCTATTGTTCATTTTATAAAAGACTCTCTATAATTTAACTCTTTTGTCTATAAATGAAAGGAGCTGGTGGGCACCTTTGGGTACTTTTCCTTTGTGAGAATAATAGTGCATCAACCTGCGATGCTTTTTGGCACTTGAAGAATTTCAGTTCAACTTACTTTCAAATTAAGATTTAGTTTTTCAATTATGAGATATTTTGTTCAGACCTGCAAGTCAAACGAGCAAGAAAAGGTTGACAATTTTTGATAAAGTAAAAAAAATTATGCAATTCATTAAACCTGGTTTCGAAGATATGAAGGTTATTTTGTCAATTGTACAAGATAACTTTTTTTTTGACAAATATTGAATTGCAATTTAAAAGCGATTTTTTTTATCAACAGTATTTCCTCCATTCCAAGACGTTTTAAAACTTTATTTTTAGTCAGCCCAGGGACACTTACTGGACTCCGCTCGCAGGTTTTTGAGTTATTCAAATGCCTGTCGGCATCTTCGGTGAGGAACAGCGAGTGGAAAGAGAGTCTCATAGACCAAAATCCATCAACAATTGTGCTTTATGTTAACTGCTAATAAATTTCAATCAAATATTATAACGTTTTGTATTTTTTTAGGAACACAAAGACAAAAAAAATATTTAGAATATTTGGAAGTGATAAAGAATTAATGGGCAAAAAATCAATCAGCTTTCTTAGAAGTACTTTTAATCAAATTATACAATTAATCACTAACCCTTCTTGGTATTGTACTTACAATTAGCTTTTTAGAAAAAAAAATAAAAACATGATATCAGACATTGATGTTAATCATGATCAAAGCTACTAATTCAGTTATGGACAGCATGCAAGTTATGTGGGTGAGAAGTCCTACTTTTATTAAACTAAATCAAATTTTCTTTATAAATTATTAAATGTAAACACTAACAATGGAAAAATTGGGCTGGAAACTGAAATAACTTTTTTTTGTAATATACTACATTATTTTCGATTGCAACGTTCTTCCTTCATATGAGATGTCCTCTTTCAATTCTTCTACGAGTTAATTCATTGTTTAATTAAGGATAAGAAGTAAGGTTTATACTTTAGCGAGGAATGTTGGTTAAATTCATTCAGTAAAGGTACAGTAAGGGGGTGAGGATGACAATGATAAGGGGACGTCGGTGACAGCAATGGTTTTGGCGTTGAAAGGCGCCCATCGCGGTAACGTAAAGGTCCTGGGTTCGAATCCATCGGCCTTGCATTGGAACCCGACTTACTTCAGGTGATTTTGAAAAAAGCCGATTTGTAAGTATGTAAGTACGAGCGCCGTGTTAACGCCGTTGCGTTCCCGACACAGCTCTCATTTTTTTACTTGCAAGTCTTATTACCGCACCGAGTAAAATTTTCGAAAACGGTAACAATTTACTTGAAGAGAAACAAACTTAATAAATCCAAGTTTTCGAACAGAACGAAACTACCAAATCCACTCCTTCCAAAGGATCGAAGATTTAGAAAATCTAAGGCCCGAGTCTTTGTCGTTGATATTTTTCCCGGTAATTGAATGGAAAGCAGGTGTGGCCGGACGGCCAGAAGACTTGGGAGAGAAAGACTCAATTATTGTAGAAAGGAAGGCCGTCTGGAGTAATAGGAAGCTAACGGTAATACAAGGCGTGGATCAATCCTACTCAACCGATAACCTTCAGGAATAAATTTAATTTCCGTCTATGTTGAAAATTACACGATATTACCGTCTTAAAAAGCAATTCTGACCAGATATGAAAGTGTTTTGTATGAACTTTCATTTTTTCCCCAGTACGTAAACAAGAAATTTCTTTAAAAATTGGATGCGAGCCTAAAATGTAATTTTCATCATTATAGGAAAGCCAATCTGGTAATTTATGTAAGGCACTAAAATGTAACTTCTTAAAAGTGACGATTAAACAACATTGTCATTAGTGGTGTGATCATATGGCCAACTCTGGTCCGCCAGTCTTCGCTCTAGATCGCAACTCAGCCAACCACCGGTACATATATAAAGATGTATTGGCAAATGCCGGTACGAGATAGTAGAAAAGCACAATTCCATTGCTCCTAATCTATTACAAATATGCCAGTTTGTACACTGAGGGGGAAAAAAGTGGACACCCTCGTTTTTTAAGTATTTGTTTTTTTTAGTAAATAGTTATAATTTTTATTGTTTACTGAATATTTAAAAAAAAAATCAGATCTAGCTATATAAAAAATAAATTAAATTGTTTAAAACAATTTTACCAAAAATGTTGCTAAGGAAATAATAAAAAAATTGATTATATCGCGTTGATCGTCGCTTGAATTGGACGTAGCATCGACGTTGTGAAGTTTCGAATGTAGTGCTGTGGCATATTTTCATACTCTTCCAACAGTGCCTGCATTCCTGCAAATTCTCTAGCACTCTTGGCGACATTTTACCACGTTTGACAAATCGGTGGGGAGGGGTGCAACTTACGATGGGACTAAATGCTGTCCACTCGCAAACATAGAATGAAGCCCTTTCAAGTCACCAATGAACCTAGCATACATGCATAAAAATAAAACATCACCACCTCCAAAACTTCTCCGGGGTGAAAATTTTGCAGGGATATGTTTCTTTCCTGTTCTTTTCCAAACCCTCTCTCGGCAGTCATAAGACTTCAAACAAACATGATTTCATCCCAATCATGCTAAGACCAATTGTTGAGTTTTCTTGCGAAATTAACTAAGCTGATCATAGCTTTGTCGGGAGTTCTTCTCGCACGTGATCCTTCGCCTTCCAGAGCGAACACTGACATTAACACTCCTCACTTGTTCAAGTCCTTGTTTTAACTCAAGCGCGGTAGAATAAAACGATCGTCCCTCACTGACATGTGACACGATGGCGACCTGAACCATGCCTTCTTGAGTAACCTCCGGTCTCTTTGTAGCTATGGAAGACTTTTCTGGGATTGAAGCTATGATTCTCACCGAATCTGTATCACATAAACAAATTTGAAACTTATAAAGGGTGGAAATGAAAAAAAAATCAAACTTCGGGACGTTCGAAGACATTTTTCAGATTGACTATCAAATATTTATTTGCAAAATCCAATCGTAAACACAATTGAGACATTCTATGTGTGTTTTAATTACCTGTAATCCTTTAAAACAGACCGAATATTGTTGTAAGAAAATCAATGGAGGATTGTCTAAGAGATAATCAAAATATTAAGTGAGGCCAATTTTCGCATATCATTGCATACACAATGGCAATGATGCGAATTCAAAATAAGATAAAAATAATAAAGTATTGGCATACTAGAAACTTTTTTGAAGCCAAATTTTATTTACACTTTAATATTTTATTAGCATGTCTGAAGCATTCGCAAAACGGAGGGTATTAGTCTGTGGGCAATTTCGTATCCATTCCCGTAATAAAGCAGTTTGTAGCTGATGTTTTGAGAAATTTTATTTTCTCCTACCTTCAAGTCCACAGATGCCTTTGGTGGAAGATAAATTCCCTGGTCTTTTCTTCGTTACTGTTCAAATTATGCATGCTCGATGAAACAATGGTTTTCGACACCATTCCACGACATGCAGCCTCTGACTAAAAGTTTCACTGCCGGCCTGACATTACTATTACAAAATGCAATATTTGGTTGTCTCAATACTGATTTGCGTCTGTCAGAGTCGAAAATATCATATCTGCTTTCAGTTGAAAACATGTTCTTGTAAAATTTTAACTTTCTTTTTTCTTTTTTACTGCTTTGATTTCTTACTTTGAAACTTGAATAATTGAAACTGTCACTTACATTGCTTACTTTTGCACGCTAAAAGTTGAACTAGAAGTTGTTGCAACCTCTGAACTTATTCTATAAGTCCTTTTCTCTATTTTATGAAAGTTCCTTTTTTTTCTCTCTTTAAGAAAACTCTTGTGACCGCCCAGAACGTCCTCTGTTTAGGAATGAATCCGTTTCACTGTTCTTTAGGATGTTTCAAAACCGAGCTGAAACTCAGATCTAGTCGATTTTCAATTTCACGATAATTCAATCTACGAGAAGCAATTTGACGACAGGAATGCGTAATTACACACAATGCTCCCGTATTTTCACCATTTTTTATTACCCCTGGACGGGTTAGAAAATCATTTAGAAGTTCATTCTTTTTTTGGGTTTATTTCAGATTGAAAGGTTGAAAATTAAGGATAACCCAGGAATCAAGCAACTAAATAACGTACCAATATTTTCTGACCCTTGAAATTCATAATCTTATTTATTATTTTTTTAATCTTATTTTTAATTCGCTCGATTTATCGCCCAAAAAAATTAATAGTTTGATGCTAGTTTTAAAATAGATTTGTGATCTAACAACTATTATATTTTTGAGGTTTAAGAAAAAACTGAGTTTCCAATCATTTTTTGACCCACAGTAGCATTATCTACGTTTATTTTGTTACCGTGGCAAATTTTTGGTATTAATTCGATTTCGAAATTGTTGCAAATTTCACGTTCATAAATTAAAATAATGACATAATATTACATAAATACTATTGGGTACTCAGGTGTGCGCGTTTTGGGTGAAGATGTCCGGAATCAGAGCAAATCACGCCGAAAGACTGGAAGCAATTTTATTTATCCTCAGTTTTTCCTGGTATTAAAATTAACTGCTTGTTTTTAGCTATTTCGGCTGAATCTCAGTAATAAACACTAAGCAGTATTATAATTAATAAAACATTCTGATAAAACTAAACTAGAATTTGATTTGTTGAGTTCATAGCAGCTGAACAAATAATTATTCGGAGATAGTGACATGTGGTTTGGTGTGACTTGAGCTTTAGAAAAACATTTTCTTTATCGTACCAACGTTTCGGTCTTTATTGAGACCATCTTCAGAGTTCAAAGCGTTAATTTTTGCATTCTTGTGTGTCGTGTTGAGAGTGCCCAGAGTGCTTTATGAATAAAGCGAAAGAGAAAGGGTCGGGTATGTTACAACGGTTGCTAAGCCTAGCGAAATAGGAGATACAAGATGACACTTTTTTTTCATTTTTTTTTTTTTTTTTCAACCAAAGGCCAATCCTTTAGAAGGTTTAAATCGCATATTGCATATAACCTATACAATTTTCTTTTTAATCGTTATACAATAACGCCACCCTCTTCGAAATACGAAATATAACGGAAACAAGAGCACAACATAAAAACCTTGTCGAGACATCCGGGCAACCTTCAACTTGCTTGTCTGCCAATTGTGCAACGAAGTAAAAGTAAAAGTGACCAGACAGAAAAACGATTTGCAAAATTGTTAGGTAAGCTCAGTTTCCGAAAAATTAAAAAAAAGGTTAAAGGCTGCCCTGTACAGTCGGGGAAGGTCGGTAATGAATTTCCGCCATTTCGGAAAAGGAAACGAGGACGATTGCGTTTCCTAGTATGTAAGATAAAAAGCAAAACGCTTATCACAAATCCACAATCCTTTCTGTCCTAACATGAAGAAGTTGAATAATATGCAAGAAAAAAAAATTCAGTGAATAAGACTGAAAACCGAAGTCGAAACTTCAACTGATTCAAAAATGCTAACAGGTCTTCAAATAGAATATGAGATAAGACTTACAAGACTAAAATATCGAATCGAGCTATGCATTCCATTGAGAATAAGGATAATGCAACAGTGTTGCAAACTTGGTCCAACTTTCACCCATCTAAGCTCTCGCCGATGCATTTAAACTTTAATTTTTTCTTACATCTAAAGGTTTCTTGTCTGAGTTTTTAAACAAGGGCGCTAACTCCTAGAGAGAGTAACACTGCATTATGTTTTTAAATTCACGTTTATTGTGTTTTTTAAATTTCTTCAAAATCAATTTTTTTTTTAAATTGATGCACCATTCGAACCAAAGCGTGGCACAATCTCATAGTTGAACTGAATAAAAAGAATAAAATGTGACAATTATGTTGTCTGGAGGATTTCTCGTTTTAAAAGAATTTGATGGTTTCAAAACAAATTTTTAAAACCGCGTCGATTCTTACGATTGTTTAAAAATTTTGATTATTTCTATCCGCAATCAGATAAAGCTATTTTTCTTGAAAATAACAGCCCAGTTTTTTTTTTTTTTTTATTGCGATTTGCCCAATATACGAAAAATATAATCTTGATATTAATAGAACCAGGAAACCTTTGGACAACTTTCACTTTTTCTCCTTTTAAAACAGGGTCAAATTGACTTCCTACCTTTGGATAATAATTATTATAAAACAAGCCCTTTGATTTATTTACACGGTTTTTCTTTTAACGTTTTATTTTTTTGTTTTATCTCAGCCTGATGAGATTTTTATTGGAAACGTTAGCAATTCCTAATCTTGATTAATAACTTATTAATATCGTGTGCTCTTTTCAATTTTCATTAGAAAAATATGGTCCGGCACTGTCTCAGAATGGTAAATAATAAAAACTTCGGTTTGAGCAAAAAAAAAAAAAAAAAAAATTAAGCACGACGAAATATTTTCAAGTATTGTTTTCACATAGAACAGATAGACCAATTGTTTTGCACAATGAATATATTTCGAGGCAGCCATGCCTCACCTTTCGTAAACAAAAATTTCTTTTTAAGGATTCATACCTATTATTGTTTAAAGAAAGTTTTTTTTTTTAATTTACATTAATTTTATTTACGACCAACGAAGCTTTAGGAGAATTGTGTAAAAGACAAACAATAAAATTTATACATTTAATTTAATCATTGCTCGATAAGTACAGTTTAAATTTAAGATTTTACTGCTTCCAACCTTTAAGATTTTGATTTTTTACATTATACTGTAGTTTTTTGACTAGATCGGTATTCAACAATGGAAAATTATTAAAGAGAATATTTTATTTTTTACCCAACTGTATAAAAGACTAACAGGGAAATCAATTTAATTAATTAAATTACTAGTCGATAAATAAACTTTAAATTTAAGCATTCTAGTGCTTTTAAACTTTAAGTTTTAATCGATTCTTTGTATCATTAAAATTAGAACGGTTTTTAACAATGTTGCAAAACTATTTAAATTTTTTCGTTGCATTACTGCATTGGTTGGTAGGTGAATCTTGAGAATTTTCTATTCATATGATTCAATTTTCACAATATCGTGCACTTAATATTTTGATATAAATATAAAATAATGAGTTTATGTTTTGTACATGTAATCTTCGTGTTTAATGCTGAAATCGATTTTCAGAAGGGGTTTTAACCAGTTTCGAAAGATATTCTCCTCGTAACAATCCCAGAATTCAAAACTTTCTCTATCTTCTGTTGACGCTATCGAAATTCTTTCAGACCGTACGATAAAGCTTAAAACGTAAAACGATTACAAATAATAATAATAATAATAATATAATAATAAAAGGCAGTTTACAGTTTCTATTATTAGGTGATTGGGAGAAAACAAGTCTGAAAAACGTTCGATGAATAATACATTTCTTGCAGTTGTCTTGACAGTTCGGAATGCAAGTTCGATGAACGCGCGCTTGGCGCAAAAACTTCATCTCAATTTTTAAAAAATAAATAAATTACAGCTTATACAATAAAAAAAAAAAAATACATTTCCTGTAATTCTTGTTTGCGTGTGCCTCTGTGCAGATAATCAACTTTGAATATATATGTGAAGCGGTCTAATTGACCAGATTAATTATTTCAATTAATTATTATTTTTATATAATGTCTTGGCTGAGATTAAAAATTGTCATATATGCCACGATAGAGCAGCGGCGTATGGAACCGAATCTCGTGGGTTCGAAGCCCGCCCGTGACACTTTTTCACCACAGCCAAGACATTATATAAAAATAATAATAAATTTAAATATATTATTTTAAAAAATTATACGCAATAATTTTTTATTTAAAATATTTTTTTTTACATATGTATATTTATATATATGGAGTCAAATGTCAGTGATATGGAAAAATGTTATTGTTAAAAAATATTTGTATTTAATATTTAAAAGAAAAATGTTGCCAAATTTTGTTAAATTTTTGCAAATAATTTTTTCTCTTTTTAAAAAGACAGGAAAAAATTATTCAGTATTATAAATTTGATAGGCGCATTTAAGGGATTTTTTAAATAGTTTTTTTTATGAGTTAGAAAAAAATGGCCTAACTTCTTCCTTTAAATTGTTTATGTGGTGGTTGTCAAAAAAAGTTCCATTTTCTTGGCTAGTGTGACACGTGAATGATCAGGCAAGCATAACCTGGCAACATAACTCGGCCCAGCCCCGAAGGATGAGCGTAAAATGGGCGAAGAGCGAGACTCACCGCACATCTCGGCCGAAGGGTTGTGTCAGAGAAATGGTAGTCACTCGCCCCCAAGCCAGAACGAAACTGAACTAAAGAGTGGAACAAGTCTGGCCGAACGTATCCCACAATTGACGGCCCCACTACCGACCAGTTGGAGTGAACGCACCTCCACCCGGCCGACTACTCTCACTTGGCCCAAGGCGCCTCGGTCTCCGCCCCGTCGAATCGCGCACAACGTAAGCCATTCACGTAACTGCCGTAGAGGGTGGAATGTGAACTCGATCAAACTGACGTTAAATTGGTTTTGGAAAGGCTATGATATCCATTAAATCGAACATATCATCACGTACTCTAAGAAACTCACACTCACACCATGAAAATTCTTTTAAAAAACCCTAAGAGTTATAGAAGTGATTTTTAACATCCTTTGATAGTATTTCACAAAATCAAGTATCAAAATGTTCTTTGCCCCTCCCAAAAATTTTTTTTTTCTTTAAATTAATTTTTATTAGTTCCACATATGCCTGCATCAAGAGGTGGGTCTACAAAATTTAATTAAAACAAATTTATATAAACAATGAGCAATTAAATTTTGAAAAGGATTTGAAAATAATTAACAATTGCATTGATTAATTTACATTTACTGTCAATCGAATTTTAACATAATTTTTTCGGTCATGCTCATTACATTGAATATGTCTCATATAGTTGTCTCCTCTTCTATTAATGAAGGTTTTAAGTTGAGATAAAAAAGTCGTGCCAAGAGAGGGATTCGAACCCACGATCTTCGGTTTGATACGCCACTGCTCTACCACTTGAGTTAAAAGGAGGGAGAATTCAGAAGGTGGGGATGAGATGGGAAGTTAGTGTCCGATTGGATCGAAGAAGTCACGTTAGCTGAAGTGGTAGAGCAGCGGCGTATTTAGCCGAAGATCGTGGGTTCGAATCCCGTTTGTGCCATTGAGTTTTTCATCTCAACTACAAACATTTATAATTTGAGTAACTAAATACATCCGAATTTTGTAATGTTCAAAACTAATTACTTGTTTATTCAAAGTAGAATATAATTATAAATTATAATAATTGGAATAGTTTCAATTTGCAAAATACAATTTTTTTCTGTCAATTTTGAACAATTCAGTTTTGTGGAATTTGGAGCAAATAAACATACTGAAAAACAAAAATTACTGTAAACTCAAATCAACTCGAATCCCTCTCGTGATACTGACTTTTTTATCCCAACTTAAAACCTTAATTAATTGAATTATGCATATTATTATATTTTGCATACTAATATATTACTAAATCATTATTATTATATAATTGTAATATTATATTATTATATTTTATAATTTATTTTATAAATATTTTTACTCATTCACTATATAAAGCCGAAATTATATGTAGAAATAAAATATAAAAGAAATATAAATTAATGGCAAAAACTAGAGTAAACAACAAAATACGACCGGTAACGTTTTAAGTAATGCATGAAAAACCATCGATAGAATTTAATTAATAGTTAAGTATTTGTAAGTAGACTTGTTATAGGCATTTCCTAGTCATTTCTTCGAACCAAATTTAAACAAATCTGACATGGTCTCAGGTTTGGTTTTTGTGGACTGGGGCTTGCGACACCTAGGTCATTTCAGCCCCCAGTTTATATTCTATTTACACTTTCAAACATCATCATTCATACATATAAATAGATCCGTACAGTACACTCATTCCGTTTGGTCGGTGGAGTACTTGATATCCCTCCAAGACCCTATACTCGAACTAAACTAGATTGGGGTCGATAGTACTTTTACTCGACCCCGAACACACACACACTCTTACTCAACGTTTGAGGGGTGATGACGTTATTTTTCACCCTCACCCCCTCGCCATTCACGCTAATAAATACATGCATTCAGGCAAAACATATAGACACAAAACACATAAGACATATTATATACAATATAGAAAGACCAATTTTTCCCTAAAA
The DNA here is from genome assembly GCA_039619505.1 of Cimex hemipterus. Taxonomy (NCBI): domain Eukaryota; kingdom Metazoa; phylum Arthropoda; class Insecta; order Hemiptera; family Cimicidae; genus Cimex; species Cimex hemipterus. Next base: position 11,884,059 of record CM077102.1, read on the forward strand.
AGCGGAACAGGGGACTCTGAAATTCGCTACCGTGGTCGAGAACTCTTCTTAAATCCGGCGGCTGCCTACACGCTCTCTGTATGGAGCCAAGGCCAGACACGCCGCTATTATGTGGGACACATCGAGCAGCCTTTCTCTGCATAAGGGGCATCTGCCAAGGTTTTGTTTATTGATAGACAGTATGTACATGGTGGATCATAGGAGATACTAAATCAACGGAAATAGGACCTATTCGTTCAATTGTGGATCATTATGAAAATTATCTGAAAGACGACGGATGAGTGAAGTTCGGTCATAGAAAAAGCCTCTGATTCTGCTAGGCTGTGATATTTTTTCAGCCAAGTTTCTAAGATGCTATATTATTATTTCCAAGTTTTGCTTGTATAGCTTTCTAAGTTACATTTAGCAACTATTCTTCTACCAATTCTTTTTTCCAATCGATCCGCTGACTCATTTCTATTTATTTTGACCAATGGCTTCATACATCGCAAAATCGCACTCCTTTGACACAGCTCTTCTTTATTTCAAACCCGTTTGTTTGTATAACTCTGCAGTATAGAGATTGAAATGAGGCTAATTCTCTATGCGATTTCTTCTATGCTCTTCTGTCTTACTGTTAATTTCAAATTGGCTAGCTTATGAGCTTTTTTTTATTGGAGCATGCCGAGCAACTATCTTCTATTTCTTCTTCATTGGCTGTATATTTCCTGTATAAATTCCACGTTGTCACCGTAAACCACTTCATATTCCACTTCCTCGTCTATCTTCCGTCGGTGAACATGTTGAAATTGGTTCAATTTTTTCAGATCAAGGAAGAGCGCAACGGCCGTGATCCATAAGGTGCCAAGGTCTCTTGTTACGTAGCGGTACTAGGTTCGAATCACAGCTTTGCCCTTGTAACCTTTCTGCCCCCGCAACTGTACTTTTTCCTATAGGCAAAATTTAATATATCGTATTCAAGTTAGCTGTTCAAATAGTATGTACGGTATAGAATTTAATTTGTGTTTACGAATTTTAGAAAAATTGATAAACGTGATCTGCAATTGTTTCATTAATAGCAAGTTCTTCCTGGCTCTGAGGAGGCGTTACTCTGAAGGAGCAAGGTCAGGTCGGTCAGCCAGTGGGTGCGTCAACTTCGTACAAGTTTGACTTAGCCAGTTCTTGTTTTATGTTTACTGTTCAACCTTGATTGTTAATACCCAAAAATTATACAACTTCTATGGCTAACTCCTAAAGACTTGCGAAAAAGAGTAAGTACGGTCTTTTCCTTGTGGGTAAAAAAAATCTCTTGTTGAATCTTTCATAACTTGCACTTTCCAGGAGGTAACGGCTTGCGAAGCGAGGTTGTCCAGAACTTCTGCCCTTTTCACTTTCCCATTGTGAGTATTTCGTATTCCACCTAATCGATAATTAAATGAATTTTGTTAGATCGGAGTTTCACTGTTCACTGCAGAACAGCCATGGATTTCGAAAAAATACTTCAAAGGAGCTTTAGGACGTATAAAGCAGAAAATCCTTTATTTTATATATTTATAAGAATAACTACCTTAATTTACTGATGTCTTCTTCGTTTTGCTCTTGTTTTTATTTTTGCCTGGGAGGGTTGTTTATTTCTCAGTGGACTTAATGGCCCTTGTTTTACATTAATTATTTTTCTTTGAGAAAGGCTTTGTCAAGGCCAAATTGGCTGAGGAGGAGCTTAGAAAGACCAACACAAAAGAAAAATAGTAAATGTAAAACAAGTGCTGTAAAGTTCAATGATCAATAAACAAAATCTCCACGTGAAAATCATCTTAATTATTAATTAAGATACCAGCAAAGTTGTGGGATCACTGGAGCGGACACCATAACAATTAGTTTTTGAAAGAAATTTTTTTAAAGAAAAAAAGTTGCGCTTTTACTTTGAGTATACTACTTCAAAGCATTATCAGACCGTTATTTTAATTGTATTTGTCTTATAAAAGATTTGGGACAAGCATAGTACGCTAGTAGGGCCAGATAGAAAAATCTTAGCCCATTCTTGTCTAACAATATTATGTTTCTAAGAGCTTAAACTTTGTCAAGTTACAACGATGTTAATTTTCATTTAACATATGCTAAAACCGTTCCGGATAAAATTCGACAAATACGTCGTTATTAACGGCACAGCATGGTCAATTAATAGCCCATGGAGAGATTGGCCTTTCGATTTTTTTAAGAATAAATTGACCTCGGCATCACCGGACTTCTGGTATTTGAAATTCGCAAAAGGTAACGTTATTCGAATAAATCATCGGAATAATGACAAAAATCGGATCATTGAGACGTTCTTTTAATATGATTTTATCTTTAGAAAAATGTTTGGATGTTAATTCGCCAGAATTTGTATATTCTCTGCTATCCACAAACTTGAATGGTGCTGTATGATCACATTATAGAAGTGGAAAATTTGTGAAAAAATTTCGAATCAGGATTTTCTTATTCAAAATTTATTTTGTTTGCAATGTATGCAATTAGTTGGGACTTCCAAAGGCAAAAAGAATGAAACACACGTGCACATCGTACACAAATAAATTTATTATTGTTTCTCGGAAATGGTTAAGTTTTTATATTTTTAGTTTAATAACAGTAAACAATTTCTTAATTATTACCCCCTGAAAAATTTAGGCTGTTTCCTGTTTTTGTCACATCGTTACAAAATATTGGATGAAAATATACTTACGTCTATTTGCAGGATATTGTTTTCGACATTGAAACTTAAGTGTCGGACTGGAAAACAGTTATGCTAGTTAACTTAGGGGCTTTTCTGCGCCACACGAAAAAGCCGGTTTGGAAAAAATTATCTGGCTCACCTTGACGGCCTTTATCAAAGTATATTTCATCAAAAATCAGCACTTTTTCCTTTTGGTTTATTCAAATTGTATACGTATATAATATAAATTTTTGATTGTATAACTACATGGCAGAACCTGCCCTGCTATCATACACGTTAGTCATTACAAATGACAATTTTGTAGTGATTAGTGACCGTTGATCGATAATTATTCGGAAATCGTGAGATGCGATCTGGTGTGATGTGGGCTTCAGAAAAACATTTTCTTTACCGAGCCCAAGTTCCGATCATCTTCAGGGCTCAAAGTGTTTGTCTTCCGTGTAATTGTGCCATTCTTGCGTGTCGTGGGCAATAATTTATCTTCAAGAAAAAGAAAAAAGAAAAAGGCCGTTGATGACAGGGTTATTACCCTAATCAAAAATTCAAGATACACCTTTCAATATGTAAAGGAAGTTTTGTCTTTAAATAAGCAAACTTCAAAAACTTACATTTAAGTCGATTAATAATTTGTGAAAGGTATTGGTTGAGATAAAAAAAGTGTCACGAGCGGGATTCGAACCCACGACCTTCGGCTAAATACGCCGCTACTCTACCACTTGATCTATCATGACATCGATCCGCTCGGTTGCAAAAAGGAGGGAAAATTCGAGAGGTGAGGTTGAGATGGGAAGTTGGTGTCCGAGTTTTTTATCTCAACCAATACCTTTCATAAATATTAATTAATAAAAAAATGTTAATTGGTCAATCGGAACGCGAACTGTAATGGACTTAAACTTAATGTTATACTTGTGCTCAACTTAAGGCATTTCGGATTGGGATTTTTTTAAAGCGCCAGTCTAACGATCTATTTTTTCAGAAGGATGGCGTCGCGACGGTGAATGGAAAGTGGGTAACAATACTGTTCACCACCGATTATAGAGAAAGTCAAATGAACCTCTTTTAATAGCTTCTCAGGGCGTAAAGAATAGGCGATCGGTTATGCCGATAAAAAATAGGCAGGAGAAAACTATTGTAGTTACATTGGCGAAAATATTATCACGATGAAAACACAACATATTATAAAAGACACGAGCATTTCCAGTAAATAGAGTGGTTTTAACGACAGCTTAAAAAGTGCGTAAATTTGATATCTTAATATTAAGTTAGTTTAACGCTTTGCTATTTATATTAAAAGACCGGCTATAAAACGACACTTGCAAGAAGATACACAGCTATCTGTCGGTAGCGTCCCTGTACTGAGACATCGGTCAGTACGAACGATTCCACTAGGTAGCACCTCAAGGAATCAATGATCTTAAGGTTTCGTGCCTACACGAATCAATGAACAACATAATACACTTTTTTAAATACTCCGGTAATTTTACATAAAGAAATTTTCGTTGATCATATTTTGAAAATTTTATTTTATTTTGACCTTTTATGGTGGTAATTTTATGAAATTACACCAACCCCTTGTGTTACGATGTTAGAATATAAAATAAACTGGTTTTTAAGTTTATTTAAATAAATCAACAACAATTCTAAGTGCATTTATTATTTTTAAATGGACAATACTAGAAGATCTGTGGTGTTTAGTGACCGTTAATCGATAGTTATTCAGAAATCGTGAGATGCGGTCTGGTGTGATGTAGGGTTCAGAAAAATATTTTCTTTATCGTGCCAACGTTTCAATCTTTATTGAAATATTCATCAGGGCCTGGGATTTAGTATTTAATGTATTTGTTAAATGTAAACAATGTTGGCAGGATAAAGAAAATGTTTTTCTGAAATCTACATCACACCAGACCGCATCTCAAGATCACTTAATAATAATACTGGAAGATGTTTTTTTGAACCAGAAAATTTGCGAATAAAGCTTCAGACGTTTTAAAGTACCTCGTTAACCATTTAAGTTCCTGACCGGGGGAATGTACTTCTGAAAAAAACCCTGAAATTCAGTGCTTGCCTGAACTTAACGATCAAATGGGGGTGAACTTGTGAACTGAATAAAATGGCACGTTTCCAAATCGTTTTAGAAAAATCAAACAGGAAGGACGCTGCTTCAACTCGGCTGGTAACTCAGATTTAAACAACTTCTTTAACCAATTAAAACATGTGCAGGATAAATTTGTCAACTGTTGTCACCAGAGCTGGAATAACTGCTCAAAGGATAATAAAGAAATATAAAATCGTGTTAAAAATACAAGAAACATTAGCTGTTAAGATTCCACCAAAGTTGATGTTTCACGGATAGTGTATTTGATCAACTAGCCAACATTTTCGAATAAAATAAATATTAATTAATCCCTTGAAATTTGTGTAATCAACTTCTGCGCTAATCTTCTTATATAGTTGGAAGATTTAAATTAGTAAAAAAAATATTTCCCACACAGAGCTATAGAAATTATAGAAACGCGCGAGAAAAGCAAAATTAGAAGTGATCTAATTCGACAGCACATTTGATTGGACGAAATTGAAAATAAGTAATTAGTACAATGAAATCGAATTGAGCAAAGGCACGTAGTCAGCACAACAGGCGATAGCTTTGTTCCTACAAAGAACATCGCCCTGTGGATCCCGACCTTCATTATCCGACAAAAGATGACACTAAAGACAAAGATTCGACCCTTTTCGAACATTGACACACAATAAAAGGAAAAACTAGGTTATAAATAGACTTTTGTCATGTTATGAAATAGTAAAGTTGGGAAAACGTAAGTAATAAACAAACGGACACACGCCCAAAACATGTTTTTTCCATATTATATTTTGATATTAAGAAAATGATAATTTCTGCCCGAATCAGATCCTGCAAAATAGCATATTTTGCCAAATGTTCAAAATTAAAATAAAATAAATAAATGTAAAAAAATCGAGGCAGGCTAGTAATGGAAAATATTAAGTCAAACTTCAAAGATTAAATAAGAAGTTTTAATTTTTTGTTTTTTGTTTTGTAAATTTTGCCAGGTGTTTAACGATTAATTTTATAACATAGATATTAAAAAAACATCTACGCGTCGTGAATTAGTAAAATGCACAATTCCTCCATTAATGATGAGAACTTAAATAACGATGGTTAATAAGTGTTTAGACTTAATTTAACTGGGTATTTGTATGAGAGTACCAACCAAAACTTCCACTGGCGAGAATTACATATTACACACAAAAAAATTATATATATATTTACAAATGAGCAGTTCATTTATAACGATTAGAAACTGAATGTATCATCCTTTGAGATTTGTTTTACATTGATTCTTGTGGACGTTTGTTTTAAGATGGTTACGACTGTTTTCCTGTCCAATAAGATCCAGATGTCTTTTTATTAAGCTAAAACGTTTTCTGCACAGATGTAAATTGTTACCGTGGCATAAAAACTGTACTTTGAATAATTTTGTACAATTTGTAAATCAAGTTTTCTCGTATATCTTGGCTTGGTGGATTTGCAACTCACGTTTTTTAAGTATATTTTGAGTCATCAACTCCCTTCTGGAAGAGGAATCGGCGTTTTTGTAGCTTAAATCGGGAGGAAATGGGAAAGATTCGAACTCGATCGGAAAATCACTACTCCTGAAAAATTCTATTTTTTCACCGTTCAGTACGCTTTTATCCAAAACCTTTTATCCCATTAAAAAGAAATCATTATTCGATTTATAGAGCAACGATAGCCAAACAATTATAGGTAGCAAATGAAAAAAAAAATGCTCGGAAAAATAAAATTGTTCCATAAAAAGGATGTACAAGTTTGTCATTTTGTCACTTCTCCTGAAAAATTCTTTTTTTCAATTTTCGGTACACTAGAAAATTAAATTGGGTATAGCAGAATAAATAGATTTTGAGAAAATGGTACTGAAATTCGCAACTTTTTGGTCCTTCTTTAAACGCCTAAATGACGTTGAAAAATTGCTAAAATGCCATAGTTTAAAGCTCCTGGTGAATGTACAGATTCTTTTGAAAAAGCAATGCGTCTCAAAATTAAAACCGATGTAAAAAAAAAAAAAAAAAAGTGGAGTAGAAGTAAAGAATAATTAATAAAACCACCTGTTCGTTCGAAAAACCTTTGCTACCCCCTTAGGCAATCGTTGCGTGGTCGAGGTCCATTTGAAGCGGCTTGTCTATGTGCCTGGGTGTTGCGATAGTTGCACATTGGAATGTCGAGCTTTTGAAAGGAAGGTTACAAAGCAAGCATCATGAGGTCCGAATAAAGTACTGTATTAATGAACTGCCTGTAAACCGGCAGGTTATTATTCTTAAGACTGTTTGTACGGGCTGCGACAGTCCTGATGAACCCAATAAGCCATAAGAGAGTGCTTGGGATGATCTCTCTGGACCTCTTAACTTGTCGGTGCTTAAGTCAAGGGGTTACTATGTATTATATTATGAAAGGCCCTGACTGTGCTTGGAAAAAATAAAAATGTGATCAAGCTGTCTTATTAAGCTTTATGAATGTGTACTTCATTTAGTAAAGAAATTAAATTTGTATTAAATCTTCATTCTTCCTTTTCTATAGACGTATTTGTTCCTTCAGTTAGCAATATCTAAAATATAACATAAACATTAATATAATCTGTTTGCTTTCCCAGCTGCGATTGTCGAGCAGAAAATTTGACACATTTCTTATTAATTTGTTCTTCCGACGTTCTTATAGAACTTTGTACAACACGAAGTATATATTAAATAGAATGGATAAAATTTATAAATTAAGAGGTCTATAAATGATGTCGAAAAAACCAAAAATATATTTTTGTTTGGGATGCCTTTCCAAATAAACTTAAAATTGATTATTTTTCTGTCGGTAATCAGAAATGAAATGTACAATTTCTATTTAGAATTAGTAATAGTTATGCCCTATATATTTTAGAGTGGCATTTTCAGAAAACCGCCTAGCCATGTTAATTTATCTTTTTTCTAGTTTCTCACTCAAGACTCGTCACAAAGTCAAATAGTTTTGACCTAGCTCTTCGAAGAGCTAAAACCGAATAGGGGTTTAATTATTCCAAATGGCCAGCTCAATGTGTGGTATTTAACGACCGTTAGTTAGTGATGATTCGGTAGATGATGCGATCTGGTGTGACGTAGGTTTAAAAACAATATTTTCTTTATCATGCCAACGTTTCGATCTTTATTGAGATCGTCTTCAGAGCCCAAAGTGTTTGGAGATGTGTCATTCTTGTGAGTCGTGAGTGACACGACTACACGGAAAACAAACACTTTGAGCCCTGAAGATGATCTCAACAAAGGTCGAAACGTTGGCACGGTAAAGAAAAGGTTTTCCTAAAAACTACGTCACACCAGATCGCATCCCACGATCTCCGAATAATTAATACTTAATGATATTTTTGTAACTGTTTGTAACAGAAAAATCACATTTTTAGCAATTAAACGTTAATTTTACATTGGCGATAACTGACCTTTATGAAATTAAGTACGTTTTATAGCTCATTACTAGGGCGAATATTTTGTATGCGCCTTATCTGCCAGTTTACAAAACCAAGAAAATCTTACTCAAACTTTGTACAAAAACTTTGGAAAATTTGGAAAAGTTATGTTCTGATTTTGTTCGCTTAAGTTACAAAAAAAAAGTAGATAGGTCAGTCTTAGCACGACACAAAACAATGACACATCTACATGGAAAACAAACACTTTGAGCCCTGAATATGACCTCAACAAAGACCGAAACGTTGGCACGATAATGCTTTTCTAAATCCTACATCACACCAGATCGCATCTCACGATCTTCAAATAATCACGTCCATCAATGTTTGAATCATCTTTTTGAATTTCTTCTTCTTGACGCTGAATTCAACAGTACAAACGAATTTTAATTTGAAGCAACCGTTCTCATGTTAACGAGGAAAAAAAACTAATCATAAAAAGAAAAATCGGAGGTCATTGTTGGAAGAAAGCTTAGATGTACGGGTCTTGGTGGTTTTACCAAAAATGCCTTAAGTAAAAAATATATACTTCAGGGTAAGAAGTGCCTGTATTTGTGTAAGTTTTTATTTGTTCCATGATATTATACTGATTCATGTTTTATTGTAATTAAATATATCAAGTTTTGTATTGGCAAATTCTTTGCTATATGTATTTACAGTGTAAGCAACTAATAATTAGATTATTACACACAAGAAGAAAATTTTAAAAAATTATATATAATTCAGAGAAGGGAAGAAACTTAATAGCGCGAGGTAACCTCTGCCGGAGCTTGGATTAATTATTGACTAATACTATAAAATAAATGTGCAAATGCATTAAACTAAATCTATGCTAATTGTAATATCTATAAAAAAATACTATATCAGAAGTACATAAAACTCAGAAGTAAAAATCAATGAGCGGAGCTGAGACCAGAGAGACAGAAACACCAAATATCAAGGGAAAGAGCGCGGGCAAAGAGTTGAGTAGTAAAAGAGGAAAAGAAAAAAGAATTACTAATTAAATTCGTTTACTAATAGCCTTCGATAGACCCAGGCCGCTTTAGCGTAATTTATCGAGTTTGTCCAATCTGGCCCGTTGAGCAATACGATGCATCTGTCCATTGATACGGTTCTTTTGCCGAACGCAGAGAAACGATAGGGGGACAGAATGGGGCATTCCACGACAAAATGGTGTCTTCCATTACCCGGTAATTGCACATACTCACACGGCTTATTCTCCCCTCAGTTTTAGGATGCAACTTATGTTTGTAATGTTCTTATTTGGTTTTGGTCCCCAACCAAGCTGGCACATCTAACTCCTTGATCCAGCATCCTATGTATACGGTATCGACGGACGGGAAGCCTGCACTCTCTCTATGTTGCTCAACATAAAACTATCTTTCAGACCACTGATAATGGACTGGAATTGAAGAGAGAGAGAGAGAGAGAGAGAGAGAGAGAGAGAGAGAGAGCCTTACTCTCGGGTTGCAAAAAGGACAGCGTAAGCAATCAATCAAATTATGTATGAAAATTTAATTTTTCAATTTTTACCTTATACCGCCAGTGTGTCTAAGAATTATTAATATTTTAAAGTTTCTTGTATAGTTGGAATATATTTTTTTATATCAATTTACTCGTAAATTTTACTCTCAAGTTCGTCGTCCTAATCAGACAGGAAAGGCGATCCGCGTTTATTCCTCCACTAACATAAATAAAGAATGTAAATATTTACAGTTCGGTTTCAACACTTTCTCTGACTAGAAATAACAAAGATAAACAATGTAGAATCGAGATAAAAATGACCAGACTGTCCCTATATTGACATTTTCCCGTATATTTAATATTTTTTAAAAACTGCGTATCAGGAGAAATAAACTTAAAAAATGTAAAACTATGTTTATTTAAAGAATCTAGACCTGCAGTGATTTGATTGGACGAAATAAGTTTAAACAGGATAAATCTAGGAAAAATGAGATATCACGACATTTGTCAAAGGCAAGGTTGTTAGGAGTGTGTATATTAAAATTGCCAGAATGTTGAATCGAATTCAAAACTGATTTTATTTATTTATTTTTAATGTCACATCCTCGAATTTCCGCAAGGCTGGCAAAACGTGCCAACTCGTCCTCTGGCGGTTTTAGAGGAGTGAGACATTTGACCGCGGGGGGTGTTGTGCTTGCACACAGTGAGCACGCTCGGATCAATACACAGGCTCGGGCCTGTTCTTTGCAAGCTAGTCGATCCCAAACCCCGTGTCAAGATTGTGAAATTGGTCAAATCCAAATTCCGGTTCAACCTTTCCAACCCATTATGCTCTAGGATACAATCGGTCTCCAGTTCTACTCAATTAACAGCACGAAGGAAAGGGGGAAGAGTATAAAGTAAGCCAAAGAAATTTAGATCAATTGAAAGTTTACTTTTTTAACATTAAATATATAAATGAATATCAAAACAGCATCATTTTTTTAAATTTACAAATATAAACGTTATGCAAAAGAAACCGGCTAACCAAAAACACTTTTAAATTTATTAGATTATTTTTTTCTAAAAGGAATTTTTTAAAGCTTTTTAATGACTAACATATTGAAACAGCCTTCCATTTATGTTTGACATTTATATTTTTTTCAATATAAAACTTTAAGAACTCATAAAAAAACTCGCAGATGTTACTAAATGATACAGGCCGGTAATGGTTAGTATTAATTGATTATTCTCGATTCTTAATCAAATATATAATTACGAGGAAAATAAATAAAAATTTCACCGTCTAACTACCCAAGTTCATTGTTTTCATTGATTGTTATGTAAGCCTTAAGGTCATCGTGCTGGGTGGACGTACCCGCCTGTAGAAATGTATTATTATGTATTAAATAAATATAGCGATATGTCGTAATCGTAAAAAATCCATCAGTTTGAATAGTTGCGAAAAAATGGAGTCGTTAAATTTTATTAATGATATTCTTTTAAATGTAAATTTTACACAAACAATACTTCTAGAACTTTTGGTTTTAAAGGTCACCGCTTTTATCAATATTTTAATCATTTTCAAATTATATATAATTATATATATATATACATATATATATAAACACATTTTAGG
>CM077102.1:11909924-11937100 GCA_039619505.1 Cimex hemipterus
AAATAACATCCAAAGATAAGACTTCATTCATACTGGCCCAGAATCTTTAATATTCCTCAGGTTGATTGGGGAAGAAGCCATTCCATTCGCGCTAATAAATCACATCCACACATAAAACTTCATTCACACTGCCCCCGAGTGCTCGAGATATCCCTCTTCCGCTTCATTCACGCTAATAAATTACATCACACATCATATCAAGTGGACCTTAAATTAAATTAAAATTGATATTTTTAACATTGACTGTTGAAGAAGCAATTCTATTCACGCTAATAAATCACATTCACGCGTCAGATTAATTTGATCTAAAATTAAATTAAAATTGATATTTTTAATGTTGGTTTTACTAAATTTTGTATTCAATTAGAACGAGAACCCATTTCGATTTTTGAAGAAAATATTTGCTTATATTCTAATCAATGTTATCCTGATTTTTTGTTAATAAAAAAATATAGTATTGATGGCCAAACACACTCTATTTCTTATGCATTCAAACACTATTCAAGAAATTGGGGTGGTGAGAACAGCAAATGAATACTGCTTGAAAAGGTCAACTTACAAGAGCGAGTTCACAAATATCCGGCCTACTTGGATTCAAATCGGACGATCGTTTTATCTGTAAACCTTACGGTTTACAATGAGCTATTTAACTTAATGCATTTCTCCAACTTGCTTCGCTTTCTTATTTCTAACCCTTCTTCTGAACAACATTCAACATAAAAAATTCTCGTTTTAAGGAATGTTTACCCTAAAAATAAAGAGAAAACTTTTCTTGGCAATAATGAACTGCTATTGGAAAGTGTACAAAATCTATTAGAGAATTTATCCTGAATAAACGTAATTTTTCTATTATTAACACTATTTTTTAAGAAAACATGATAAAGTAAATGTTGAATTTTCTTCTGCTCTGTTACTTTTTTGTGTTTCTCTCAATGGATTTAGATTCCTATGCTATCAAGTGAAATAACTTTGTGTGAAATAATTATAAAGCCGGTTATTAAAGAAGGTGCAGTTCTACAATGTGACCTTCATTCGCCTACGAAACTTCGGTGAAATTCTTTTCCAAATCATTCCAGTCCTAGAAGCCCCACTGTCCGGATAAAGGAAGTAGGCAAGAAAAAGAACAATCGTGGCAATTCGTGCCGAAGGACGGACTTCTCCCTATCCTCCGGGTCAAATCTAGAAAGGCGCAGAGCCCTCGTGAGGCAATCCGGTGGGGGCGGTGAAAGGCAAAAAAAAAGAGAAGAAAAAAAATAACGTAATGGGAGAAATAACGACGGTACATAATGCTCGTTCGCCAGGGGTGAAGGGAGCCGGGGAATCGTGTACGGCCCTGGGAAAAAACACGAAACATCTAGAACAGATATTTAAAACGTCTCCAATTAAAACGCTTGTCTCTAAGTTGAATACAAAATTTGAAAATATTGTTTGTTTAAAATAAGATAAAAATCCCAATTGAAAATACTTTGGATGTTAATGCGTTTATAATAACCTTAGTTTGGCCAAGCCATAAGAAAAATGCACAACAAATTTTATATTATTATTTTGGTTTAATAATTCTTAGTTCCGACGAAATTAAATAGCTATATTATAATACTTATATAATAATTACAAATAAAACTATTAAAATTTTTTCTGACATTTCATTCTTTCTTTTAACTGTTAAATAAAAACAAAATAAATTAAATTATAAAAAATTGTTAATAAAAATAATGAATTAATCAGTTTTCTATGTGCCGTCTTTTGTATGTGATCAACCGGAAAAGTGACGTTAGGGATGTAAGCAGGGAGTGGCAAGGCGATGACTGATTCCATTCATTTCTGAGAATTAGTGTCAGACGCTAAATTCTTGAACGTTGCCTGTCATTCGGGCTGATAAAAGAAAATTTAATTTGCGTTCGAAAGCCCTATTCATTTTATCGAGATGTTTATAAAGTTCACAGTCGAAATACTCGGAGTGCCAAATAAATAAAAATTACACCAATCGGCGAAAAATGAATGTCATTCTGAACTAATGTTGTTAAATTTCCGTTGTTTTTAAAATTCTGTTGTTAAAAATCCGTTCGAGCTATTTGGCAAGATGACTTTTTTTGAGAAATATTAATACTAAAAATTGTAACATTGACGGGACTGTAGTCTTAAAGTCAAGGTTATAAAGGTTATAAGCAGGGAGAGGCGTAAATCTGACTCGTTTTTAAAATTATACTTCATACTCTGTTAAAGGAAAATAGCATTCTATGGTATTGGGTTTTGTTGAAAATGGCCGCTTAGCTTTTAATACTCTATTTATTTTATTGGTGTACTGACGGTACAGCACAATCATTAATGTTACAGACGACCGTCAATTTTTCCATCAAACTTTAATTTAAACTTGCACCTTTATTGCTACCGGTGTTTTCCATGACTAATACTAAAGCTATAATATAACTAACACAGTTAACAAAAAGTATATCGTCACCATTTTAAAAAATTCTTTTTTATTGACGTCGACAAACGGTCATGGGGTTATAACCATGGCTATATCTTCTGGACACCATGGATAAGATAAAGGATGAAGGTGGCATTTGAATCCCTAAAGATTTGCACCAGAGTGGTAGTTTTTTGCTTTCCCCCCAACCATTTGGAGTACTTTTTTTTACAAAAAAAGCAGTTAAACTTTCGTATAATTTGTTCGTTCTCCGTTATTGGTGTCCCTGCACGACTTTCGTTTCTTTAATGAAATTTAATGCAACACAGAATTCTCCTCATGGATATGGTATGAAATTCTATGGTTTACAAGCTTGGCTTTTCTTGGTATATAAAATATACAACTTGCATATATGTTCACGTGTCTCTTTCTTCCACAATAGTTATTTGTCATCATGTCTGATCACCAAACTGGTTCTTGGACTGTAAATATACGTTTTAGGGTTTTTAAATATATTCTTTTGAATAGAATATCTTCTTTTTCCATGAATTGTCCATGAGAGTATGCCTTTTGCTTGTTTCTTAGTCAAAATTATATTTCTTTTTTTAATGTAGTTATCTATGCCGTAAATTGTGCTGCATGTGGGCTGTTTCGTGCCTGAAATACTCCCATGGCCAGGGGACCCACTTAGCACCCTGTAGGGTATTAGCCAGTTCCAAAGCAATTTTGACTTAATCTCGCAACCATGGTGAGTCCTCAGAGCTGCCTGGCAGTCTGAAAGAATGGTTATTGTTCTACTTTTGCAATATTTTTTGTTTATTTTTTGTGCAAACGTTTCTATAGCTAGTAGTTTCGCTTAAAGTTGCGGTGGGGCCGAGAGCCATATGGTGCTTCTAGTTAGACACCATTTCCTATCTTTGAGCATCTATATCCCCAAGAAAAAAATATACGGATTTATTTTATTCTTCCACTTAGCTCTCTTTTCAATAATTCTGTTGATTGAGCTTTTAAAGTCTAGTATATTCTCTGATATGACAGAGACGGTTGAAGTCAAGTCTGTAATTTTAACATTGTCAACAATTTTGTGTGGTTTGATGCTTGCTTACACTTGCTTGATGCTTCTTTTCCGCGGTCCGACGTACGTAAGATTTGACAATAGGTTCAATTTAAGTTTTACCCCCTACTTTTGCCATACCCATCTTGTATTTTTGGTGCTCTTTCGTACGTTCCCTTAAGGTTAGATTAGGTAGCCTTAATTCTTCATATGCAAATTTTTCGGAATGCCGTATTTGTAGGTTTTGCAGGATTTATGTAAGATTGAGTTTCTTTTTTTTTATGAATGTAACAGTTCTTATATATTTAGACCCTGGCTAAATTTAAGCCACTTTGCGTAAGTTAACTAAAATCTGGTCGAATGTGCCTCTGATTATAGCTTTTTACGTAACCTTGCTAAAGAGGCCGTCAACTACACGTTGCCATATGGATAGTAAGTTAAAGATGGTTAAGGGTATCGGAAAGCCATCTTAGGATTTAGCCCTCAAGTTCTACCGCAGTATCTGTGGCATTTTCATTGCACCTTTAGTTTGTCGTGGTTTATTATTTTATGCATTCCACGCTAACATTTAGTTAAGAACTACTTCTAGTATTCTTTGGTATGCTTTATATCTTGGTTTCGCAGGGTTAGAGGTGTAAAATATGACTTTTGGAAAGGCATTCTTGTTGTTTTAGAGAATTTTTTTAATAGCGTCTTTTTCCTAACACCGTTCCAGCCTTATATTTAAGGCTTTTTACAATGGTTATCTATTAAATTTCACCTTAATTATTAAGACATTCCACCATTTTTTTAAAAATATCAGCATTTCAAATTTTTCACAAGTTATTTCCTATACGCCGGGCAGATTTTTCAAAACGAATTCTTTTGGCTGTTTCGTTTTATTTTATGGCTCCTCGGATGGAGAGTAACGTAAGAACCGTAACTAAACCTGTGAGGCAACGGCGCAACAACGCCGGGCATATTTTTTTTCTCTCTACTCGTTTTGCTGAGGTTCTTTTAAGGCGTATCTTTTCCATTCGAGTTTTATACAATAAGTAGCTGTGTGAAATGCAAATAACAATTGAGTTGGTACTATGTAAAAAGATGTCCAAACTAAACAGCCTAGCTCTGGAAAAGCTAGAGTACCGTTTTAATGGCATACGATGAATGAAAATCGTTGAACCGATAAACTTACAAAAAGTAGTAAAATGTCTTCGATCGAATATTGTTTAAACCTTCTTATATTTTTTTATTTTTAACAAAATTGTAAACTTTTACGCTTGTTCATTAATTAGGCTTGTATATATAAAATAAACCGTTGAAACTTCAACTTTGACAGCAACTTCCCATACTTTTAGAAAGTCTGCTCTGAAAAGAAAATTATAGTAAAAAGTACAATACAGATGGTATCGCAAAGAGAGACCGATGGATACGTAGAATATTCCTCCCACGACTTATTTTCCCCCTGGGAGGCGAGAAGATTAAATTGACCCAAGAAACAGCCCATTTTCCAATTTAATAGTGAGATAACTGCTTAATTATCTGTGTGAAATACTTTCCATAAACGGAGTAGAATAATTGATTAATTAACACGTGTTACATGGTTCTGGCAATTAAAAAAACGTTCCATTTTCCTCTGAACAGCCGTGCTGTGGTTGTGAAAAATTTTCAATATTTTCCGTCGCGTTGTTAGTTCGTATTTCTTACAGTTTTAATTGAAATAATTAATAGATATACAACAAAGCGTGCGACAATCAATAAAACTCAAATGAATAATTTTATATTAAATAATAAAGATTATTTGGAGATCTTGGGGTGCGGTCTGGTGTGACTTAGGTTTTATAAAACCATTTTCTTTATCGTTGCCAACGTTTCGACCTTTATTGAGATCATCTTCAGGACTCAAAGTGTTTGCTTTCCGTGTAGATGTGTCATTTTTGTCTATTCTGTTGAGAGTGCCCAAGTTAGATAGCTTAAATAATATTGAGAAATTTTGAAAATATAATATACATATTTTAGAAATTTCAGTTAGATAATCTTAACAGCAATACAAATTTGGATAAAACAATCAACGATTAAAACTTTTTATTATACTCATCTACTGTGAGTATTAATTAAAATTCTCTGTCTGTACCTCCAGGTCATATCTGTCGAGTCTAAAATACTTATTATAAACACAAAATATATTATACAAATAATAAAAAGATATTTCAAGTTATTATGGTCTGGTAGACGTCATACCGCCAGATAGTACTCGAAATTCGGGGCCATTGGGGAAGCTCTTCCATTCGCGCTAATAAATCACAGTCACACATTATATTAAATCACAACGCCTCAGATTATTCAATATTTCTCAGCACAGTTGGAGAAGAAGCCGCTCCATTCACGCTAAAAAATTACATTCACCCATCAACCTACTCGATATGTTTTGAGTAATTGGGAAGAAACCCATCCATTTACGCTAATAAGGAACATTTACATATCAAATTTTATTTATACTGCTCTAGAGTAGTACATATTTTTAGGTAATTAGGAAACAAGCTACATTCCCGGGGAAACGTTCACGCTAATAAATTACATTCGCACACCAGATTTCATTCACTAGCTCAGAGAATTCGTTATTCCTCGGAGTGCTGTGTCCCTAGGTCATACGCAATATCTAAGTTTATTCTTTTATTATATTTTAGTCCTCTATAAAATCCTTTATTATGTGTTATAAAAATATAATTTCCCTAAATGAGCACCGCATAATACAATCCAGTTAAGTGCCCGTGTGATATCCACGTTTGACCTATGCGCAACCTAGTACGACCTTTTCTCTTCAGGTCCCACTCTCCGCAGTAAAGTGAACAATCTCTTTTTTTAATTATAAACAATTCAATGTATTCCTTTCGGTCCAGCAGATTTTTAATTCATTTTTTGTTGCGTTGGCAACTGCTCTTTTTATGTCCGCTGGGCGTACAGCTTGGGCGGGGTCGTGTGGTCTCGTCGTGGCTACCTTGCTGATTGAAAAGATAAAACCAATTTAATAAAAAAAAAATGATAATATGAAGTTACGGATGAAAGAAGTGCGTCCGTAGTGAACAATCATAAATTTAAAAACAAGTTATTATTAGAAGGCTTTGATTTTTTTTTTTTTTTTTTGACCGGTTAACTACTAGGGTCATTCCCAGCACCTCACGCACAAAAGCCTCTCGCATTTTTCTTTGTTTCATTGCAACTTTATCTCTATCTCTTCCACTATAATTCTTCTTTTAATTTTGTTTTCTTCCGGCCAAACAGAGAAGTCTTGTTGCTCGTTCCTACCATCCCACACGTGGTTTGTTAAAAATACTACCTAACACACACACACAATAACAATACCCACTCACGCTAAGAAAATGATTACCTAATCTACGTTTGGCAGGGCTCAGAGTACAGGTGCACGACTGAGGTTCTGCCCCTACAACTAAATTACAAGTCGGTAGGATAGTCATAATCCTACCGACTTCATTCGTGCTGATAAATGCATTCATACAGTACACGGAATTTCATTCATTAGACTACTTTTCCTTTTTACGGGCTCGCGAAGTACTCGATATTCCTCGACATCCACGTCCATTTCCACAAAACATTCACGCTAATAAATACATTCATATTGGAGAGGTTGCAGCATCTCTGTAGTATTACTTCAACCTTGATAGCGGTGACCTGTCCCTCACATCATACAATAAATATAAATTATCTAAACTAATTTGGCGGGCCTGTGAGCTACTCGATACTCAGTCACAGCCACTCCCAGACATCACTCACGCTAATAAATACATTCACACTGCAAAATTGAGATATACCACGTGTGATTGGTTATATGTATCTATACGCATTTATCAATTTTAAGTATTTAATAAGATAATCTTTGAAGTGACTGTTATGCTTAGGAATTTATTTTTAGTTTTACTCATTAATTGTTGTTAATTACGACATACAGCGGTGGCATTAGTCTAATTAATAAGCCATTTGAAATTAATTGTTTCATTGAATATTTGTTAAAATTATCCAATGGATAATCCAATCGCGATAGAAATGTTTTAAAATTGGGGAAAGCATAGGTAACAATTTCATGGTTATCGCCCAGTAAAAATGCAAAATTATGTAATTTAAGATTGGAGGTGTTGTTTTCGCGGTTCTTTCCAATTGACTTACAGTCGATTTTCCAAATATCAGCATGAAAACAGTTGCAAAATATTGATTTCTTGGGCCAAACATTAGTTTGCATTGTAATACAAAAACCAAAACGCAGATTTTTATTATGTTTAAACGTTAATTAATGTTCATATTTCATTACAAATGTAAACTGTAAATTTCTACAAGAAAATATTTCTATGTCGTTCAACGGCGCTGACAAAAAAGAAAGTGAAATTCGTAATAACACGACCTGTAATATCGCTCCCTAATAGAAAGCAAAAACGATGAGGAAAGTCAAAAATTGTTGTGATGCAAGACAAAACTACAACCGAACGATTTTTTTACAAGGTTGTAATCAATCCAATAAATAATAATTGTCGATAGTTATTTTTATGAAATGGCAAGATGAAACATTTGTTTCTGGAAATAAACATAAAATTACTGCACTACTTATCCTTAACAAAATTAGACTAGGGCATACTACCAAGCATAAAATAAATATTTAGATTGAAAAGTAGCATAATTCCAGTTAAAGACTTGCTTTCAAGTACTAAGAAGTCGCGGGCGAGGGGCCGATCACATTAAAAAGCATTTTTCATATTATTTTCAATCAAAAAGTCATGACTTGCGCCGGTATTCGAACCCGGAACCTCTAGCCAGACAAATGCAAGTCAAACACAAAACCGGTCTAATGTTCCTCCCCTTAAATTTTTAAATAAAATGTCCATGTCGATCAATATCTGTGCGGGTGAGTTTCACAAGTAGGTAGATAAATATTTTATTTATAAAAAAATTGGATAATCTACAAAAATATATGTATAACCAGAGTATACAGGCATGGATTAAAATCCGTCTGATGGTGGTCTTTGCTGAAATCGTTTAAAAAGAATATAGAACTATAGAAATTACACACATAATGCAAAATAAAATAATTTTTTATATTATAAATTAAAATAAATCTTGTCATACAAGATGGCATAAAGGCCGAAGGGTGTCGCGGACGAATCATGGATTTATACCGGGATTCGATCCAAGATCCCTAGCGTGGCAAATGCGAATCTGACGCCATAACCACTAGGCCTGATTTTACTCTCCCCAAACTTTTAAATTACATGGTCTTGTCGAGAAAACTGTCCAACTACCCGGTGGGCCGTCACAAACCAATTTACAATACGCCTTCCATATTGTTTTCATTTAAAAAAATCAGCGGTTGTACAGGATGCGAACACAGAACTCCTACGTTCGCAAATACGAAGTGGACGTTCTACGGTTCGGTCCCCATTATTTAAATGTCTTGTCAAATTTTGTATAAAGAGTTCAACAAACAAATTTTTTCACACTTGAATACCACCATCTGAATTTTTAAATTTTATCCCGTCAATCGAAAACTACCTGAACTAACGATACAGTAGCTTCAGACTGTCCGCAAATACTGCTAGCCCAAAACCACTTTTCACTCGAATATTTTCCTTGCGGAACGCAACTTTTAAATATAAATACATAATAGACAAATAAAAAAATTAAGTCATCTGCTCGATAGTCATGCTCTGCTTCTCATAATCTTTCTTCGTGGCATCTAACTCATTGTAAAGTTGAGTATTTTTCCCCTTTAAGTCCTCTGTTGTCTTCCCTTAAAATGTTGAATTCCTACTTTGTTATAAATACATCTTACACGACCAAATTTTTGTCTAAAATATTATCCGACACTTACAATAATTTTCTTTAATTGATAGACGTCTATTAAAGCCTCCATCCCTTAAAATTTGGATTTTGAAAGAAAACCAGGTCAAAAGGGCCGACGAAACTGTTTTTAACACTGCTTCATATGAGCATACTACGAGAAGAGTGAACGAATACGAATTAATAATAGGGGATACACCCAATAAACACTCAATAAATGTGGAACTGAAAGGGCTATGGGTATACAGTATGTAAATATATCATCCCATGTTTCCCTCAAGGCTCGATCCTGGGTCCTACATTATTCTGCATTTTTGTGAATGCGGTGCCAAAACATAAATCTTGTCAATTGACATTTCATTTTGACTACATTGCGCTTTACTGTTTTCCTGGTGGATTAAGTTGAAAATTGCCAATAATATTAACATGACACTCAAAAGGATTTCTATAGAAAGTGGATATTAAAAAATGACAAATAAAACCGATTGCATTGTTTTTATAAAACGCAGGCCCTTGCTTTCATATAAAATATTACTCAATGGAAAGTCTTTTGATAAACTTAAGACACAACTTACCTGGGAATAACACTAGACTCGAAGGTAAATTTTATAGGTCACATAACAAGTTGGTAAGATAAAGCTGAAACTTGAGTAATATTTCCTTCGCTTGAGAAGGAACATGGAATATGCAAGACACAACTAATCTTATTATATGCCTGTCCTTCATAGAGTGACACGCACAAATCTAATTCAACAGACTTCAAGTGAATCAAAATAAATACTTAAAGCTTGCCTACTGTGCCAGGAACTTCAGGATGACTTAGTAGCATAAAATTATAAACATGGTGGATTAAAGCGGCAACGTATAGAGACGTTACTAACATTTTTAGACGAATAGAGGGTTGCACAAGCTCAAAATGGAGGCCCATTGGTGACTACTATTTTTTTCGACAATATCTGTTCATCTCTCTCAGTAATTGTTATTTCTTTGTATTTATGTGGTGGTGTTTATTAGGATGTTTATATTCCTTACTTATATTTAATGTCCTTATCAAATTATATTAATTAATAGGTGGTTCTTGGGGACGTCGGTGGATGCAACGGTTTAGGCGTTGACACGGCGCTGGTAACTAAGGTAAAGGTCCCGGGTTCGAATCCAGCGGCCCTGCATTCGAACCCGACATACTTATTGATATAACCTCCGCTGTTGCGATCCCTTGTAAAAAATAAATAAAAGTAATAAAAAAGTAGTCCTTTTGTACAGTTTCCCCCACAAATTTGGTTCCAAAAAGAAATCTTCAAACACCCACCTATTTTATGCACACCGAAAGCTTTTCTTCTACAACGTTATAAGACAAATAAATTCACTCATTCCTGAAAATGTTGTGAAATAATATTGGTCATTTAAAAACTTTTTGAATATATCAATTCATATGGTAGATAAGATAAAATAAATTTCGTTGGAATGTAATGCTTTTTTTTAACAAGGGCTCGCAACAGCAGAGATTATATCAACCCTCAGGGTGCCGGAGTTTTTGAAAAAATCCCATTTCTAATCAGGGCCGCTGGATTCGAACCCAGGACCTTTACCTTACAGTGAAGAGCGCCGTGTCAACGTGTCAACGCCTAAGCCATTGCGGTCATCGACGTCCTATTGCTTACCATACATTATACTTTGAAAGAGTTGGCTTTGTTTAATTTATGAGTATTTTCGTGGATATTTAATTTTTAATGATCTTTTAATTATACTTTAATTACTTGGTGACTGCTCAATTTAGGTAAAATAATCAAAATAAATATCTAAATTGATAACATTTTAGAAAAATAAAGTTATAATCTATTCTGGTTTTGTCTGTGACTCTGTTGCCGCATTGAGACATCTTCAGTGGTTTGTCAGCGTGTTTTGCCAATCAGCACTTTTATATAAGTTTTTAAATTGGACCTCAGCACGGTGTGCCAGTTTTTAGCCGCTAGCTAGTTTAGGTCAAAGTTCATACGTGACGTTTTCGTTTAAAAACTTTTCCGCCCGTAGAATATTGAAAACTAAGAATAACGATATCACCTTACCCTAGATCAACTCTTTTAGAAAACTACGTAATAATCATACGGCCAGACTGCGGGTCCTAACTTCATGGCAGTTCTTATTTAAAGGCAAATCAGGCATCACGCTACGCTTAGTTCCGTCTTCACGGCAATTATTTAGGTTTCTTTTATTCGACTTCGCAATTTATTTACAAATAGCGTTCGTAAATATTGAAACGAAATACAGACTAATTGTCAATTAACTACATGACGAATTTTTATTAATAGATTAAATTAATTATTAGAAGGAAGAACGCGTCAAATCGTGTCGGATGACCTGAATAATAGTGCAAATCCGTTGATGAGCGTGCTACTCGCAGTTTGATAAGTTTATAAAGGGCTTTTATCTCTGGACAATTAAACTTTTACTTCATAATAATAATCTACGATGTTACACGAATGAGATAGCAGAGATAATTCAGATAACGGTTATTTTCCTAAGGAGGTTTTTATTTCCCGATTTACTTGAACTTTAGTATGTTGTACTCGACACAGAAATTTACGAATGGATTTAGATTTTTTTATCAAAGTTGTGATGAGAATGCCCTCCTACACGACGGACAAGAATGACACATCTACACGAAAAACCAACACTTTGAGCCCTGAAGATGTTCTAAATACAGATCGAAACGTAATGTTTTTCCAAAACCTACGTCACACTAGACCGCACCTCACTATCTTCAAATAATCATTGGTTCACGGTCACTAAACACCACACATAACTGATGATATGTAAAGCCAAGTGTATTTAGATTAGCTTGGCGTTCTCAATTTCCAACGGCAATTGGCTTTAATTAAAAGAAAATTTGCCCGTAATGAAAAGAAATTGAGACGTTTTCCTCAACGACAACCCAAGGGCAAATCTTTAGGTGATGACGCGGCAAAAATTGTCACAGTCCCGCTGGAACGTGATTCCTCACAATATATTTCCTCCTTCTGATTGTAGCATCTTTTTCCGGTCATTGTTATACAAAAGTTTTGACAATGAAAGAGTACTGCGACTCGAGTTTTTTAAAGCTTTTGAAAAGGTGCATGATAAAATTGGCTGAAAGATGGCAGGAATTTATTTAAGAAGTTAAAACGAGCGCATGAAATTTTTGTTATATGTATTTATCCATTCTCTCTAACCATGAGCACTCCTTGCCAGAAAATATAAGGAAACTCTCGACTGAAATAGTTCTATCTTTTTCCCTTCGTGTCGAAGCAGTACACATACAAGATTCGCCGGTTAAACGACAAAAGTAACAAGCAAAAAGACAATAGGCGTAATTTCTCGTGGCGGTTGCAGAATTTCCTTTTCTTTTCTTACGAAAGTACGTGTGCTGTGAGAACCTAAGGAAAACAAACAGTGCGCCAAAACGACAGCCGACGTGACTTAAATGTTACTCGGGGCACGTACGATAAACTTAAGAATACTGCAAACCGGTCATCGATGTGATTTATTTTCCAAAAATCTTCCGAGCAAAAACTATTTTGTCAATTTATTACAAAAAGCCGGATAAACCAACACTTAATAACCCTTATTAAACAATTGCTAAACTGTAAACAATTCTGCTAATAAAGAGTACATAATGGGCGTCCCGTGAGCAGACGTCAATGCTTGAGGAGGTCATCCAATATGTCAATTCGGGCTAAAAAGTCCCTTTCGTTCAGTCTGATTCTCAATTGTATTCGAGATATTTCAGATTTGGCTAAATGTACACTAGTTCAAGGCCAAAAAAAAAATTCCAGATTTAAGGTTATTTCAATCTTTCGCAACGTTATTTCGTAAAATGTTTGTCCTACAGTAAATTTGATTACACTAATGGAAAAAGAGCTTTTAAAAAATGTACGAGATCAAGTATAAGCCACCCCTTGTGGTAGCAGCTAGAGCTTTCATTTAAGTTACCATATATAGTAGAATTTTTAAAAATGCTTAATTATTCGAATGTACCTGAAAAAAAAGATAAGCATATTTTTACCGAGTAACCTATACATCCATGTTGTTTTATAAAGTATATTGTTGTTTTTTAATTAATTCCATATGGTTATTGTTTAGATACTGAACTTCACATAATTTTAAATAATCTTATTAATAAACGATTTTTCTCAAGGTGTATTTCATCGAGCTAAAATAAGAAAAATATAAATTTTTAATTTTGTTTTTACATTATACAATATGCTTTTTTGGTTTTTTTTAACTTAAATAAATAGACCCTGATGATGACGATATAATGGTCGAAAGCTCGACAAAAATTTAAAGAATTGTCTCTGTCGTGACCTTTTTTTTCCAAGTTATGAGATTATTATTATTTTTAATTGTTTCATATTCATTGTTGCTTAGTATCAAATTGAATGTCGTTGTGATACACTGTAAATGAATTTTGACCACATTCCCTTAAAGTCCATCGTATTTCATTAAAAAAAATTCCTAACTGTAAATTTGATTGTATCCATGCAAAACAGTTTGAAAACTATGACATCGATTTTTTGAAAATTACAACTTACCTAAATAAACAAATTTTAAAATGTATGGTGTTTAGTGACAGTTAGTTAATGATTATTTGAAGATAGATTTTTTTCACATCCTTCATTTATTTGTAATATGTAAAGAACGTGTATAAATCCCAAGCGCTGAAGATGATCTCAATAAAGGTCGAAACGTTGGCACGATAAAGAAAATATTTTTCTAAACCCTACTTCACTCCAGACCGCATCTCACGATTTTCAAATAATCAAAATATAAAATCTCTAAGAAAATAAACTTTTACGAGTTTCCACACTTCAAATATCAGCTGGTGTAATTCAAGGTTCTATCCTTGGCATCATCCTGTTCTTGGTATATCTTAACAACTCATTGAGGAAAGATATCGACGATATCGAACAGGTCAGACAAAGAATTGCGCTGCATAGGAAATTTCTGTGGCCTTTGTTAAATTAAACGAACTCCAATTAAAACGGAGGTAGTAGTTCTCATTAAGCTTAGACAGTTGCTACACACAAAACAAAAAATTTCAAATTGAAGGCTTGATTTTGTCGTGATCCGACATGAACTAAAATAGTAGGGTGATAAGGGACCATAAACTCACTTTTATTCCCCATGTAATAAAATGAACAGGGGCAAATCGAACATTTGAGTACTTTTCCTCCCGTTCGGTCACCAGTCTAGTAACTAGACCTATAACTTATATCACCGGCCTCAAGTGGTGGTAGGCCGAATCTCCGGCAGTAGAATTTAGCATTATTTTTTCAAGCACTCCAAGAGGCTAATACGACACAGTTTGCTATAATGCTACAAAACACACAATCACTATGAACATGAGCTTTTACGATTTTCCAAAGTTCTTGTGTATAGTTTAAGCAAGATTTTCTTCATTCTGCAAATACTGGCATATATGGTGCTTACATAAAAGTTGCACTTACTGATGTGGAATAAACAAGTGTACTTAATTTCTTAAAGGTTAATTAGCAACGTAAAAAATTTTCATTTATTAAAAATTTAATTTTCAGTTTCAAACGGTTTAAAAAATTATCCATCAAATCATCATAAATATTAAAACTATTGTTAAAAAATATTGAAAGTAAACAAAAAAGACTCTTTGGTGCAAAATTGAAGCAAGCTGAAAAGCGTCATTAAACAACTTTTTTTATGTAAGATCTTAATTGAGGTGAAAAAGCTAGTATCACAAACGGGATTCGAACCACCAATCACCACGGATCAATACCACCGTCAATAACCATATGCTGTAAGGTTAAGTCCCGGGTTCGAATCCAGCCGCCCTGCATTCGAACCCGACACACTTACAAATGTGTTTTATTTTAAAAACACCGGCACCCTGAGGGTTTATATGACCTCTGATCTTACAAACCCTCGTTTAAAAAAATTTAAAAAAGAACGATTTGGACTATTGTGACTTCTGAGCTCAGCTCAAGTGGCTAGAGGGAGTTCGCTCGTGACACTTGCTTTTTCATCTCGACCAAGACCTTACATAAAAAGAATCATGAATTGAAATAATTTAATATTGTCAATTAGTCCAGTAAGTATAAATGGATTGAATTAAATATTTAAAATCTATATGGCAACAATGAAAGTTTTGAACATTTTGTAATGCATTTTATTCATTAAAAATTGTGGTCAAATAATCCTTTTGGATTTACAATTTAGTAATAAATACACTTTAGTCCTCACATGTGTCATAGTTTATCTAGTTCATTTAACTCCGTTTTACAAAACTAACTAAAATTGTTCAGAAATCGGGAGATGCGGTCTGGTGGGATATAGGTTTGAGAAAAAGATTTTCTTTATCGTGCTAACGTTTCGATATTTATTGAGATCATCTTCAGGGCTCGAAGTGTTCGTCTTTTGTGTAATAGTGCCATTCTTGCGTGTTGAGTTGAGAGTGCCCCGACGGCAACACGACACGCACGAATGGCTCAGGTGCACAGAAGACAAACACTTTGAGCGCTGAAGATGATCTCAATAAAGATCGAAACGTCGGCACGATAAAGAAAATGTTTTTCGGAAACCTACATCAAACCAGACACGATTTCTGAATAATAATCGATTAACGGTCACTAACCACAACACACTAACTAAAATGGTCATCTTCAGTCGTCTTACGATGCGCTATTTAAGTAGAAGTCGAAGGTAGCGATTATAAGCATACAGTGTGATCACAGTTGCATCTTTTCCTTGTCATTATCTGAAATGCCACGCTAAATTTCAAGCCCAATACAAAAATAATTCGTATTTATATTCGGTTCATTACGAAACGCTTAAAACGATGACAACACAATGGTAACAGATTGGGTCAGAATAGACAGGACGTGGTTAAATGCTAAAAATGAAGAATGCATTGACGACCTCCAATCCTTTTGACGAGATTAGTCTGATCATTTCGACTAAAGATCGATGAGTACGGAAAAAAATCAGTACGCAAGGATTGTGGTTCTTCAAGATTTGTGGGACAGGAATCGCCCAATACGAATCGGTCACTTTTAAACAAATATTATTGAACCAGTAGACAAAGAAGACAGTTATTATTGTCTGTGCTTACTACTTTCACTTGAAACAAAATCTTGAATATCTTAGATTATCTAGATAAACGATGATGGAACGCGCCGAAGAATGCCTGCAGCCTCTGTGGGGAAGAGTGAGAAAGTCTCTCACGTTATTTTTAATGGGGCCACAACTAGGTGGAGGCACGAATCATGTGAACAGTCCTAAGCCGAATTGCTTATTAGTGTCAATCGGTAAACCACATTAGATCAGATTTGATTGAAGTTTGCAAATACATTAAGTTTGGCCAAAAATTAACAAAAATTTAAGTAACTAATATAATGGAATTTCTATAGGCTACAGGGGCACAACCATTTAAGGAAGCGGCCTTCTTTTGGCTTAAAAGCTGGGAAGACGGTTTCACAATAGTTTACACAAGTTCTAAGACGGCCTTCGTTTTCGCATTTTCACTAAAAAAGACTTAAATGTCCAAAATTTAAACATTATTTTCTTTATTGTAATTTATCTCTTGTTTACTGCAACACTTTTGAATTTTTAAAATATAAGTTAAACAAAGTTTAAATTAATCTTTTACGAAAAAAAAACGAACTTACGACGCCGCTACAGTCTAAACTTCATTTCTCGTTTATAAATCATTTCCATTTGAATATACTACAATAGGGGACAGGACGTACAGTAGTTTAGCACATGTGTCAGTCCTTCTAAATTATTCAATCTCCCTCCTACTGTTTGTTGTCTCGCTCACTCCCTCTCTAGCGTCAACGGCTCGTTATCTCGACTCTCACTCTTCTTCATAATCGTACAAAAGTTGTTTGGATCAGTCGCTACGTCCTTCCGACCCTATCAGTTTGTTAGTCACGGCTCCGACGTCCATTCAAGAAATTTTACAAGTGTTTCTATCAATAGAATATGACTGGGATTGCGAAAATTCCAAACCTTGCGGATCCGTGAAGTCTAGCATTCAAGGTAAATTTAATGAGTTTAGACATTTTTTTTTTTTTAAGAAAGGTATCGTTCGAAAAATAGGATATTGAGAAATAATTTTTTTTTGTAAATATATCACGTTTTTTCTCTATTAACTCTAGTTTTCGCAAGCAGGTGTTAATTTCGTCATAGATACAGAATATCTGAAGATACAACTCGTGTGTTATTATTATATTTTTTCAAAAACTTAACATAAAACAAAACCTTTTTCGAGTTAAAACTTCGCCAGCGTGCATAAAAACCCACACACAAAACGAATGTTTTCCCGATTTACTGAACTTTATTACAAACATACAAGTTACGCTAATTTTGCCGAACAAATTCGACAGTTTTACAAATCACTCATATCAGCATTTATATATTGCATATTTTATATATTTTTAACGTTTGATAATTTTGTATCATGGCTAATTTAAAAATTGACGAAAGAATTGCACATAACTCAGTTTCAGAATTGTTTAGCGTGATTTATTTGTATTTATGTACACATCCTCTCTCTATCTCATTCTACTGTTTTTTCTCATTCCTGTGTCTTTTTTTTCTCTCTTTCTCTCTCGCTCTATCTATCTATCCCTTTATCTATCTATCTAGCTATCTATTTATCTATCTATTTAGGTAGATAAATAGAAAGATATATATATATATATATTTATTTATTTATTTAGCTATATGTACCTACCTCTCTCTCACACTCTCTGCCTGTTTCTCTCTTTCACACTCTCTCCCCCTCTCTCTTTCTCTCGCTCTCGTCTTTCTCGTATCTTGTTTCTTCTGTTATACGTTATTTGTACAGAGAGGCAATTTTTTTTTTCAAATTCGATTTGTTGAAACGCTGAGACAACTGTTTAAGTAGTCTATGAATAATTATCATTCTCCTTGTCTTCGATTAACAAATCAAACTATATTTACTACATATTTAAATTGCGGAGAAGCGAAACTGCATTTTAAAAATTTATTTTGAACACTCCTCGCACATTTGCCAATTCTATTCATAGATTTATATTTAATACAATCTATACTGCACACACTAATATAATTTGTTGTTCTAAATAGATAATGTTTTAATGAGCACTTCAATGTTTCGTTTAAACATGTTTTTTTTTCGTTTTCATTATTTTAACTTTATGGATAAAATAATGTGCGTTTATATTATTTCCGTTTTAAGTTAATTTAAACTTACTATTGAAATACTAATCCGTATATAATATTGGCAGTTAAATGAGGTGGATTTTTATTTTTGTTGTGCTCTTCCAGTTCCTGATAACACATTACATAAAATAACAGTATGCATCGACAAAGCATTGGAGCAAAAAGAATTCACGTCCGCTAATTGAGGAAATAGAAACCTCTACGAGCAGGGCACACAGAAATTCGTTTGTTAGTGCAGCTAAAGTTAATCTATTACGACATAAGTTCATAACTTAGTTTACACCCTTAAATGTTAGTTTTTCTTCACATTTCTTTTTGTTTTTAATGTTAAATATCAGAAATTCGTTTCCTTCGGTTGTTGTTTTCAAATAGTTTAACGGACTTAATCTGTGCTTGTGTGTTAAATAGAACTGTGCATTTCTTAGCGATCTGTTGTTTTATAATTCGGAATTTATTAATTTTGTATTGGAACAGGTGTAATTTTCCCAATGTTGTTTCTAGCTTTGTGTCAAAGCAAGCCTTTCATGTTCACTGCGGCTATCAATTCTTAAAAATAATAAATCGGGGTTTTCAAATATAAACAGCCTAAAACACGTGGACAAAAACGTCCAAATCCGGTGTTAATATGTTCATTTAAATTTTGGATAACATAAAATTTTCTTTTGAGAGGATTTTTTTTCGTAATATAGAGTTTTGGGTAATTGATTTTTGTAAATTTTTCAAGCAATGTTATACAAAACAAATTTTTTAGTGGGGTCAATTTTTATATTGAATCAAATAACAAATTAACAGACAGTATTTAAGGTTTTTAGCAAGTAGTACTCGTGTTTTTTTTTCGCTAGTGAATCATGCTTAGAAATAGATAATTTTTTATCCAAAACTATTTTTGAATATTGAACGAAATTTTTTTCCCCGATAACACCTCCTTTATACCCATTTTGCCCAACCTGGCCTCTCTATTAATAATTTGATACAGCATACATTTATTAGTACTTTAAAAGTTTGAAAACATTGTAATGGTCAGAATTGAAAAAAAAAATCAATATTGAAATAATTCACTTGGTCCTTTCGTGTTCCAGATGGATAAAGGGGGAAAAGGAGCAGTTACAAGAGGACAGGCGACTAGATTTGGCTTTAAAAGACCTCCTCTTTGCCCAAGCCCATCTTTACCACCAACAGCCCCTCCAGCACTTCCTTCAGTTCCTGCAGCTCAAGTTACTAGAGAAACAATTGAGCCAATTAAATTGACATCTGTTCAACTTAGAAATGGTACTAGCTGAAGTGAACATTCATTTTTCTTTATGAATAATAAAATTAAAATGTGATTACTTAGGCACACCTAAGCTTGGAAGGAGTAAAAAAGACGGAGGGAAAGCTGCTAACAGGTTTGGCTTCGTCCCTCCACCTTCACTCTCGAATAAAGTGTCTGATCTCAAGCAAGAAGGCCAATCAGGGCCTGCTAAAAACACTACCTCCTCTTCAGTACTCAAAGTAATTAAATTTATACTTTAATAATGAAGGGAAAAATAACCGACTTTTTTTGTTTGATTTTTTTTAGTTAAGTGCAAGGAGTCGTTCAGAAACAAGATACAATAAACCAAGTCAAAAAAATAATTCAAGCAACTTGAGCAACTGTAATAGTGTAGCAAATTCAAACACCAGTATCAATTCTGATATAGGAAGGGGACCTTCAGATAGTCAAGCAAGCTATAAGCATCAGGCAACTGCAAGGATACCAACATCAGCCAATTACAGTTCTTCCTACGGATCCACTGCCGCTGATAAAAGGGCAAAAACAGTTGCAAACAACCAGACTGCACGTACCTCGCAGATAGTAATAAAATATTATTCGGACGCTAATCTTAACTCCATTCTGATTTTATTTTTATTTTAGAGTGACCAAAAGGTGAACAGGAATAACTCAGTGCTGGAAATTCAACAGCTAGAACACAGTCCAAGTCTAGGACATAAATTTAGACATGCCCATACAAAACCAGCGACAAATAACCAGGTTAATAACTGAATTGAACTTGAAGTGAAATTTTATTTATAGTTTCTCAACTTAATCACCATGAATTATCAATTCTTTTGTACAGAAATTAAAATACAAGCAGTTTTTTTTTCCTGTTTTGCAGAAAGCCAGACCAATGGAGATGGTATTCAATCCAGCACCTGGGAAAAGGTTTGACTTGAGGGACCTTATTCCCATTCAGACAGTGGACAGAAATGAGAGGGTTGAGGCAGAAGCCAGTCTGCCTCAAGGGACTCGACACGAAAGTCAACATGCCCTTATTGCCGAGAGGATAAGACGTGAAGTAGTTCTTACACCACCCACCCTTCAAACTAACGAAGATGACAAACAAGGCGAAGAGAAACAAAGAAGGTTAGAAAATACCAAACAAAAATACATTTTCTATTCTAAATCACATTCTGAAAGCAGGGATAAAAAAGCAAGTGAGAAGATTCATCAGAGTAGTGGAGAGGAGAGCACAGGCGAGGAGGAACTTTGGGCAGGGCCTGGGGAAGCCATGGCAATGGACGATTCTATGGTTTGTTCTGCTATATCTGAACTTGATCACTCACCTGGTAAATAAATAAAAAACATTAACAAAAAAAAGGTTACAATAAAAATTTACTTGTTTTCTTTAGAAACAATGAATCAACCATTGAGATCTGTTCTTCTAAGGATAGAAGACCCAACATTTGCTACACTGGCAGCGTTCTCAAATTCAGGAATGCTGGAAGATGAAACATCTCCAGAATCCCCTGATATAAGTTGCAGTTCCCCAAGTTCAGTCGAACCTCTTCCTCCTCCACCCCAAAACCTCAGTAAACCAGGTATTAAGAAATAGATATCATTCAAGGAAGAAAAATGCCAACCATTTAGAGATTTTTATATAAATTGGATCAGTTTTTCTGTTGAATAGATTTTTTTTCTTTTAACAGTAATAATGTTTTAGGCACCCCAGATACACCTGGAAGCCCGACTCATGGGACAAATTCTTTAAGTTCTGATACCAAAGAGAGAGATTTTCTCATTGATGATGAAATTGCTGACCAGCCTGGATTGGTCTTTGACACCGCTATCAGGGAGGAGCCATCAATCCTTGATACATCAAGAACAAGTAATTAATTTTATTTAAAAAAAAAATGTTTCAACTTATCAACTTAAGTAACTGGTCAATTTTCAGTTGCAAAAATAGCAGGAGAAGTTTCACAAGTTTTAGCATCGGTGGATCAGAATGGAGGATTGGATCATTTGAACAGGCTAAACAAGCAGCACGGAAGCACAAATTCTGTCGGGACTCTTTCACCTTGCGAAAGCCTCGCAAGCGATGATTTGATGGCTGATTTCGATAAAAGTGATGTCTCAGCATTTGACGAGTTAGTATTAAATGACTTTTTTCTTTTGTTTTTTAATAAAAAATTGTCAACTCGATTTTTCTTCCTGTATAGCGCAAATCATTCCAGTGAATCACCGCTAAAATCAGAAATTCTGAATAAAAGTGATCAAGTTATTAAGGAATGGAACGCATTGCTACACTCTCATCCAGGGTGAGTCCTTTCCACCCTGATACTTTTTTTTTTTTTTTTTTTTTTTTTTTTTTTGTAGTTTACCTCTTCTACTTTTTTCCAGTTTCTTCTTTTGTATATAAATTGTATCATATAAATGGTATTAAATATTTATTAGAATATTTCATTTCTTTCATTAACTACTTACTTTGCACATAGTAATTTGCTTCATCCAATACACAAATCCTCCCAATTATTTTCCTTCAAAGCTTGCACTTTTCATTTTAGACAATAGAATTGGTGACATCTGAGGTAATGAATCAGTAGCCCAACTGTATCAGGTCATCCTGGTTTGTCTATTTTTCCATATTCAGTGGCTGATCTGTTACTCTGTGGTACATAGTTATTATAAAAGAACAAGATGGTCATGATGACATACAGACCAGTAAAGATATGGTGAAATGTCAACAACTGAAAGACAAAATAATGATAAAGCTAAAATTAAAATTTGTTTTATACTTCTAAGTAAAACCAGTTGACAATGGAGGTGTGAAATTCTATTACCTTAGACAGAAAAATGTAGATGTAATAAATACACACCTAGTATATGCAGTCTGGTAATAAATTTATAATTAATTAGGTAGATTATTTAAGATGTATTGATTGTTTATGGTAGACAGCTAGAGTCATTGGTGAATTTTCGTGTTTTTTATGCATCTTTTCTATGCACTCCAGCCCCACCACTCAAACCGCCGATGAATGTGTAAAATTAACTAATTTGGTACATAAGGTCGTTAGTAGAATAAATAACCAACATAACAGAGACACATCCAAAATTCCGCTTAGCAATTCGACAGTTGACAGTTACTATTCAAATAATTTTAATTTATCACTTGAATTTTATTTTTGACAATTTCTATAGATCATTACAATTTGTAGGAGTTTTAATTTATATAATATACTTCTATAGCAATATTGTTCTGGGAAACGTGTGGCGAGTATGCGAGGTGATCAACATGATTGTCCCTGACCATCTTGATTTTTTTAGCCTCAAGATTTTGTGTTCTTTAGTTATGTATACACATCTTTAAATATATTATGATTACATTGACAGAAACCAACCAGAAAAGAGTGATTTGAAATGATTAAGTTACACATTATTGTCAAATAATCTGAATTGTTATTACTTTTTTTCCCTTTTTTTCAACCACTTGCAATGATCTGGGTGAAAAACAAATTCAATTTTTATCTGCTAATATTTTGACTTATTTTAAGGTCTTCATCAGAGTAAAACAATCGAAAAGGTGTCTACAAATTGATATAATTAAGTTTTAGCGGAGATTTTCAAATTTCTTTAAAGACAGTCTCAGTTGGTCGAGACCGAGTTGGTCTTCAAAAAATTAGAAACTATTTACTAAATCTTAATTATATCGTTAAGAAATTTTCATTTCGAAAAAATTGTGTTGATTGATTAATTATATCAGTTTGATTGTTTTTGCCCTGATGACGACCGTGAAATAAGCCGAAAAGCTAGGCAGATAACAATTGAATTTAGTTTTTCCTCCAGGCCATATTGAATTCGAGATTATTCGTTTGTTTTTAAGCTAGAATTTTTTTTCGAAAATAACACTGCCGTAGGGACAAACTTCATAAATAAATAATCTAGTTAATAAAGCGATTATACAAGCCAGTCTAAAATGGCGGATGAGAGTTTCGTGACAAATTGAAGAAAGGCGTTATCAAGTGTCTTGTTAAGAAAAGATATCTCATTTAAGAGACCGAAGAGAAAAAATAGAAAATGAAAAATTTATCTCGTGAATGTTGTAAGCTTGTAGTACTCAAACGAAGTTACATTTTTTTTAAATGAACTGAATCAGAAAGAGTTTATGATCCGTAACGTCCCGAATTGGATTTTCCAATCGGCAAACCAATGGCTGGGATGGCTTCCGATTGACAAGTTCTTCCAAGTAATGGCAAATTTCCGGTTTTGTTCATAAACGCCGTTTTTTAAACAGCCATGTTTTCGCTTTGCCAATTGAAAAAGAACTTAGCGTATCTTGTATAAGCTTAGGGAATATTAGTTAAGTGATATTAGGATTTAGTTCCGCTCTCCAAGTCCACCTCCTTTCTTTTAACGCATGACGAGAATAGAGGAAGAAAGTGAATACAACGTGTATCCTTTTTCATTCATCCGGCGGTCTTACGAAATGGGAGAAAGTGTAGAAGAAAAACTAAAGACATATTTTCCCTTTGTAAGACGGCCGTCAAAAGATTTGCACTCAAACGTGCCTGCTTTGAAAAATATCGACAGTCGATATTCAGAGATTTCATTTTTAAATCATAAATACTCTCGTTTAAATTTTACCTCTGATTAAAATCCAATATTATGGCATTTCTTCTTAAAAATAAACCATAAAACCTTTTCCTGATAGGTTGTCTAAAGATTAGTTAAATTTCATGAAGGGAGATAATTATAAGCATGAAAAATTATTTAATAGGTTTTTAAAAAAATTTATTATGTTGAGAAATATATTTTTATTTTTTAAGCATCTATTGAAGGTCCAGCTATTTTACATTGTTATTTCTAGGCTTCTATTATCAAAACATTGTTGCTTATTTAAAATACAACTCCCAGTTGATTATTTAGTAATATTTACTGCAATTTTTTAATAGAAATTTTTAATATAAACGTTTTATATTCGAAATAAAATTAAAAATTGATATTGCAAAAATTGTAGAGAATTCCTCATGAGCCAGGTTTCTGTTGGTACTGTTATTCTTGTAGTTACTCATTCCCCCCCTTTTCAGAGTCGACTTTCGGTTTCAGTCACAGTGAACGCACAGGATCAAAGATTCACCTTCACAGTTCAAAGACTCGTTGAACGGCAGAGTGGAAACGGACCGTTGTTCAACTAGCTGGGAAAAAATTGACGTTTCAAAAATGCCTCTTTGCGGGTGTAGATCAAAAGAAAAAGGAGGACGCGTTTGAAATTTTCTCATTTGCACGTGCTTGTTTTTTTTTTCTTTTTTGTTCAATTAAATTCAGTGTACTAAAGAAAAATCACTCGGCGATGAGAGAATCTCGAGCTACTTCGTACATGTACGGGTAAGGTGACATAGATGCTAAATTGTCCATAGTCGATGAACGATTGGTTCAAATAACGCTCGGGGGTTCTTCTCAAGACTTCTTGAGGATTGTTTGACTCTATTCGGGAAAATTTTACCGCCCAGATGGTAATGACGATTCCTTATGTGGTCTGCAATATGAAATTGCGAAACACTGATCACCTCATAGCCTCGTTTTTCAAATACGGGATTTCTTTCTAATTTGCACTTTTTAAAATCTCAATAAAAATTGATCACTTTTTCTTTATTTCTGTATATTAGCAACAGTTTATACATAACCGTATAGTCGAAATTATTTTTAATTTTTTAAAAACACGTTTCATTACGAATATTATGTTTTCGCGAGTTTGTGTTGGGTAAAGAACTGACTCATGTCTGACAATTCCCCGTTTTCTAATATTTTTCCTTACGATTTCCATTCAATAAAATACAGAGTGTGCCCTACTAATTAATAAAGCGTTTGTTAATAATTTATACTAACGAGTTTTAAAAACTCAAAGCCCAGCAAAAAAATTGACGAATGGTGAATATATTTAACAGTTACCTCAATCAATTTATTATTTATTTCAGTTTAATTATAAATAAATAAATTTCAATGAAAAAACAAAACAATAAATGAAACATATTACAACACGTTATTTTTTTTAGTTTTATATAATTAATAATTACTAATATGAGAAATAACAAATCATAATTGTGAAT
Source organism: Cimex hemipterus (assembly GCA_039619505.1). Classification (NCBI taxonomy): domain Eukaryota; kingdom Metazoa; phylum Arthropoda; class Insecta; order Hemiptera; family Cimicidae; genus Cimex; species Cimex hemipterus. The sequence goes on from CM077102.1 coordinate 11,935,763, forward strand.
GAAAATCCTCCATAAAAATTATGAAATCTATATTGGACTTTCTCTTTTATAACAGTTAAATTATTACTTATTGTAACACTTGAGAACAATTTAAAAAAAGTGTATCAATTCAAAGTTTGTATTTCTGTCTTTCTAACATTGATTGACAAAAAGTGAATTGTCACAATTTCAATAAGAATGCAAATGCAGGACTAATTTAAAAAATGAAAAGCTGGACCTATTTTCAGGCAGTTTTATTCTTTTGCTATGAAACTTCCAGGCCATTTCCGAGAGTTCTGAATAATTCTATTTTATATTGTACAAAAGATTTGCGTGCAGTAAATATTTTTTTCAAAAATTTTTCTCTCATTAAATAGCGCACATTATCATACAACCCCACATTCAGAATGTTTAGGACGGTAATTATACATTTGTTAATTGTAAAATGATTATAAATTAATTAGTTGTTGAGAGGGGGATTGCAGCACATTTCACAAGGTTTTCGTGACCTCTTTCCTTCCTTTCTTGTTCGTATAATTTTTTGTATCATTTCTACCAGATTAGAAACACACTGTTAATATAATTTATCACTGAAGATATTTTACAAAAAAAAAAAAAGCTTATGGCCGCTCTTTTCAGGCTTAATGGAATACGTACTTCCTCAAAGCCCACCAAAACAAGGCTACGTAGTTCCTCGAGTGGAACTGGGGAGGTGAAGCCGAAATCAAATGTGTCGAGCCCACATAAGGCCAAACAACAGGTAAAATGTAGTTTAAAACAAAAATCTAATTGATTCTTAAACAAAGTATTAATTTTAAAAATAATTTTTCGTATAGCAGGCTGCTCGCCTAGTCGGTGATGATGCATCAGATGATTCTGGTATAAAAGTAAATGGCTTTTCTGTTCAACACCTAGCGCAAGATGTCTCTTACATCAAATCAATGCTTCTCAGACTGGAGAAGGTGCTCCAAGAGGTATTTTAAACATTTAATAAATTTTTTTTTTCATTGCAAATTTTTTTGTAAAACAACAAATATGAAAAATAGTAGGCATTTTATTTTGAACAAAAATTGTAATAAATCGAATGTTTGTTCATTTTAGCCTGAAAATCAAGGACTTTATGAAAACGGCTTAATGGTGAGTCTTAATTTTTTTTTCTTTCTTTCTCTTTGTTCTGAATGATTCCATCTTCAAAATGTTCGTTTCATTGCTGCTCAGGAAATCTTGGAAAGCCCTCAAGGAGGAATTCCTTCAGTACAGCCAGCAGGTGAGCCGTTGGAGGTTCGAGATTTACGTAGACAGGTACCTAACAATCCAACATCCAATCCCAAAATTTTTATTCGTTGTCATTATGTTTTG